>JAJLRJ010000006.1:45043560-45261060 GCA_024195265.1 Dendrophyllia cribrosa
GCTACTTTTTTTTATAAGTAAAATAAAACTATGCTTTGTTACTAATGCCTCTTTCATAGCAGTTAAAACAAAGACCCAAATTGGTCAGCAATGGCCTAAAAGGCACACTTTGGGCCTCAAAATTTCAAAACTTTTCTGCCATACCTCCCAGTGGGAAGGGGCATCCCCCCTCCCACACCTACCCTGAGTTGGGACTGCATGCCAATAAATGGTCCTCATTATTCACAATTGTGTCCCTGTTATCGCAAACCTTAACAGAATCTCTGCACACCCACAAAATAGCTTTCTGGTATCTTCAGTGGTTCCTTTCAAAATTTACTTAGTATACATTACTCGCATTTATCTCCGACATCACCAGACAGCATTACTAGAATTCAGTTGTCTCTTGTTGATTTATCACAACATAACATTTTCGAAAGTAATAATAATAATGATAATAATAACAATTAATGTTAATAATGTTGTTTCCAGGACAATGAACACCTGTGAGAATAAGAGAAAATAATAATAATAATAATAATAGTTAAATTAAATACATGTATGGCGGGACTTTTTTAACATTTGAGTTGTTGGGTATGTCAAAGGCCGATATTTATTTTATGGTTGTCTTTTTGTCTTGCTTTGGAGGCCTCATACAAAAAAGGGACAGTACAAATTTGTGTAAAACCTATGAAAAAAACAAAAAGTTGACATATTGATATACTTGACATTATGTTATGCCCTGAGCTCTGCATTTGATGTTTATTTATATTCTTTCATTGTTCTTCCTTTCAGTTTTCTAATTATTAAAGGCCCAGTATCACCCATTCGGCTTTGCGGTCGTTTGTTTTTGTTTTCAAATGATGAGCTCGCTGGTGATTGGCTCTTTCAGGAATTTTCGACTGCGTTAAATTCAATCGTCAAGGCTTTGGGCATGCAATGCATTTTGGGTGATACTGGGCCTTTAAATCAATCATTCATTATGAACCTTTGGAGCATTGTCTTTACAGTGAATAAATGATTAAAAACATCTTAGACTCAGACTTGTAGCTTGATCAGTGGTTAGAGCATTCGACCGGTGTTAGGGAACATCATTATGTAGGTTAGAATCCTGTCGGGGGGTTACTCGGGTATATTTTGGGTGGGTATGTGCCTCCCTGGTCTCCTTCTCTTACTATAAATAATAACGCTGTAGAACAAGTAGCATCAGCTAAATCCCTTGGAGTCTACATCGACCAAACCTTAAACTGGGAATGCCATATTGAAAATGTCTGTAAAAAGATTGCTTCCGTCATTGGTGCAATTAAACGAATACGGCATCTTATTCCATTTAATATTTTAATCAAAGTTTATAATAGCCTTGTTCAGCCTTACTTTGATTATTGCAGTGTGATGTGGGGAAACTGTTAGAAGGGCCTTTCTGAAAAGCTTCAAAGGCTTCAAAATCGCGCAGCCCACGTTTTAATGTCTGCGAGCTACGATAGTAATTTGGATAATGTGTTCCGGGCATTAGGGTAGCGTAAACTCTATCATCAAAGATTAGAAAAGAAATCTATCATGATGTATAAGACCTTACATGGGATGACACCAGAATATCCATGATCAAGATTTGTTTATCGCGATAACGCGAATGCTTATCGTTTAAGGAATACCGAAAACAAACTAGTTCTTCCACAACCTCGCACTGATTATCCGAAAAGAAGTTTTTCATACAGTGGAGCTCAGTCGTGGAACAACTTACCCACAGAATTAAGACTAGCATCTTCCTTAAGTGAATTTAAGACAAAACTAAGTCGCCATAGTTTTTAAGTAAAGTTTTAAATATATTTTTGAACACGGCCTCCATGAAAAGCAGTTTTTATTTTTTATATTGTACCTCTCATATGTAGTTAGGGAGTTAGGTAGCTAGCTGATTTTGATGAAGCTGATGGAAATACCACGTATAAATAAAGTTATCTATCTCAGGGCCGTAGCCAGTATGAGGCAAACCGAGGCACTTGCCTCAGTCATGATCCCAGTGTTTTGTTTAAACGTAGTCATCATAAAGACCCTAAATAGCTAGACAGGGAATTTAACCATGGATATTGCCTCAGTCTTTATTTTTTTCTGGCTACGGCCCTGTATCTATCGATCAAATTTGAACTCCGTTTTAGAAAGAATTTGCACTCAAAATGATACCCTGTTCTAGAAATAGGTCAATTTTTAATACCCCATTCTAGAAAAAATGGCTGCTGATAATCTGAAGCTTTTGTGCGTTCGAAATATTATACCCTGTTCTAGGAAACGTCTCTAAAATGGATACTCTGTCCTAGATCAGGAGTTCCAAAATCATGACCCCGTTGGGTGGCACATACCCGTATAGGTATTTTGGGGGAGTACCCCCCCCCCCCCCCCCCCCCCCCCCCCGGGGGTTAGAATCCTGTCGGGGTCTCAGATTTTTTATTTGTCCCACACTCGTGACATGATGAATATTACATCTTTATCATTTCATTATGGAGCTTTAAATTATCTTTCTTTATTAAGTTATCCTCTTAGACTCGGCTTATTAAAAAAAAATCTCAACCATCAAATTTCTGTACATTTCAGATCACAAGTATGGCAGCGACAAGAATGCCTGGCCATTTGCAGTGGAGAAAGTTACAAACTGTAGTCACTGCTTCCAAAGGTTTGTTTTCATTTTAGATAAAGGGCATCTCCTGTCTTCCTTGCTAGCAGAGTCTCCTGTTTGATCTAATTTTCAGGCAGGGATAAAGGCGTTAAGGGAGACCCTGATCTTAGTTACAGTATAATGATGTTTGATCTAACCGACAAAATAATATGTACTTGTTAACTAAGTGGGACAGCTGGATGGGAAAATATTTGCCTCGAGGTCATGGCGTATGGACCGAGACCTAACTTAGTCAATAACTATTTTATCATATGAGCAATTTGGAGACAAAACTGCTTGAAATTTTAACGTGTGAGGCAGTGCACTTTTGTAGTAGGGCCGTATGGCTTTTTCCAGCCCTACTAACGCAAATGCATTGGCTCTCATACGGGAATTCATCAATGGTTTTGCAAAGAAAAGACTTGCAGGACCGTATGAGTCATATGATAAACCGGTTTATGAAATTGGTATGTGGTACAGTACTGAGCCCACAGTCACTGAGTGACGTGGCTATAATTAAAGGTGGTGACATATGACATATAATCATGCGCTAAAGTTGTTTGGTGGCCTGCTAGCTGGCGGTTATTTTGTTGTCGCGCACGATAATTCGCTGTCTAGTTGTTTGCTCACTTAGTAATGCTAACATGTGCTCAATAGGCATCATCATTTTCTTTCTGATTCAAACAATGGAAATGGAGTCTTTGCTAGCAGGGAATCTTTTGTCCATCTTGACCATTGGTTGAAGAAGCTTTAGTTAGTGAATATAACATTCATAAAATTTTGACTTCACTCAAAACAGCTGTGGAAACATTGGGGTGCCCTTGTGCTTTTGTAACTTTCCTGTAATAATGTAATGATTGTTTCCTATACAAGAAGTGAATTTTTAACTCAACTTGGAGGATGTAAAAAAAAGGATAAGAAATGGAAAGCGAATAATTGAGGGAGGCAATTATTTCAATTATTTCCACCAAAGAGGTTCGACTATTAGAGGGAGGCAATTAATCGACGGTTGGCTATTATTCTAGGAAATACATATTTAACTTTGTTATTTATATATATGGCTGGAGCCATAATCAAACAGATTCAAAAAGTTTCTCATGTGTCTGACAAATCAACTCGTTAATCTTTTATCTCTTAAGTGTTCTTAAGTGGAAAATTATAATCGAACAGGCTGCTCGGGCTGTTCAATGGCCAGCGCATCTCCTATGTAAAGGAAAAATGAGATGTCTGCATCCGGGATAGCTGCTCAAATACTTTCATTTGAAAGATGACACTGGATTTTATCCACAGACCACTTTAATGGCACCGGTTTACCAGATCAAATATCTTTTTTTTTAAAAAAAACTCTTTCTTTTTCTTCTTTTTTATTAAAATTCAGACAATAAGAACATTATATGGAAAGATTATAGCATCGTTAAAACTACAAACCATTAGCCTGCAATATTTTATGCGTTTTTGAACGAGCGCGGAGCGGAGTCGCGCGACGGTAGGGGTTCGAAAAAAGGTAAGGATTGCTTGTTTTTTCTCCCTCGTTAACTCTGGGACTCAGAGTCTGGGACTGGGACTTCACGATCCGAACCGGATACTCAAGGGACGTTTTTGCTAAGCCTTGCCCAAATATCACGGCTCATGTAACAGACGGTCTATTTTAATGAGTCCAGACCCAATTTTTCTGTAGTGTAAATGCGCTTTCACTTTCTCGTGAGTGAGCAAGAAGACTGGATGGCCGAAACTCAGACTAACTAACTCAGGCTAACTACATGTAATTTCATTAAGTTGATCAAACTTTCCTGAGGATTTCATCCATAGACTCAAAAGTTGAGAACCTCAAATAAATACGATAACCACAAAAGTATTGTTCAACAGTCGTTTCATTCACACCTCACACCTAACTCATGTAGTTAGAACAACTTTCATTTGTCCGGCTGCGAATCGCAAAAATATCTACTCTTCAGAAAAATTTAGTCTCTCTAAACCGCAAAATTCAATCCAGTAGAACATAATAATTCGACAATTCTCAATATAAAACTCTCGCAAAAATTTCACTGCCTTCATCATCATCATCATCATCATCATCATCATCATCATCATCATCATCTTGAGAGTGTCTGCACAACTTCTTTCCAGTAGTCACTGTTCTCCACAGCGTTCGTTTTAGGTTGGCAATCTCAAGCCCAGTGACCCTTGCGATGAGGTCCAGATATGTGAGCTTGTGACCCTTAGATAGGCTCGATTACCAGCCGCTGTTCGGGAAACGAGCCCGCGCGGCGGAAATCGAGCCTAACCCTTAGATGGTTTCCAAAGAATGAGCTCGGATACCAACTAGTCTTTTGCACGGAATCAACGGCCAGCGAATTGAGTTCTCCGTTGAATAAGTCGAGAGCTAAGACGAGGGATGCTCCCGTAGATATGATTTAATGTGGGGCGCTTTTTCCAAGTTCTGAACTCTGCGAATAAGGTTGGTGTAGCATCCGTCCAGTCGCCGATCGGAGTTGGGCATTTTATGCCATATAGTGCCTTCATGAAGAAATCACAGCGTTTTTGGTATGTCCTGCTGTCTAAGTTTGATTGTTTGAGTGGTTGTGATTTAATGTTTTACCACAGAGACCCAAGCAAGGTCGAGGTTGGTTAATTCCATACAAACCCTCATTACGGGATCATACTCTGCTTGATTTCCATGTGGTTTCTTCCTGCTTGTTTGGAATCTTCGGAGGGAATTGTTTTTGGGGATTTTTGGGGGGCAATTTTACAGTATGCAGTAACTTTACTGAGATACCTTTGGATGATAAATTACATTCCGCTTAGCATGAAATGTTTGTGGTTTTTTATTTTTGCGGGTTTTGCGGATTTCCCCTTAGCCTGTTCCAGGCTCCGAGATAGTGGGGAACGCGCGAAGTAAAAAATGGGGAAAAATCGCGGGGGAACTGGGATTTTTTACCTTTTTTTTTACTTCGCGCGTTCCCCACTTTCTCGGAGCCTGGAACAGGCTAATTTAGCCTTGATTCGAAAAAATAAGTTCCCGCAGAAAAAAAACTCTCGCAGAATAATACTCCGCAAAAATTTACTCCCTTCAGTCATATAAAAAAACTCTGCTTTTTAATGTAAACTTGCGTCACTGGGACGATATCGGACGAAAATAAGAAATATTAACATTGATTTTAAGTAGAAAACTGGCACAGTTTTTTTCAAGAGTAAGGGCCTGGTCGCAATACAGTCAAAAATAAAAATTAGCCCGTGCAACATGACATAAAAACAAAAACATTCCACAAAAAGCGTGTCCCACCGGAGCGGTTTCTTTTGTTTTCCTCGATTTTTGCACGGACGGATTTTTGTTTTTGACTGTAGTGCGACCAGGCCCCAAGGCAGGGGTAGGGTTTTTGTTTGATTTTGTTGTCGCGTCAGTCTTTAGGGTTGTGCCTAAATCATACCGTCCAGAAGGACGTCGGACACTTTATTGAGACTTATATAACGTAATGTCGACACTCTGTGTAAAAGAGAAAATTTAAAATCCCCACTCAGGATTGAACCTGTGACCTCAGCTTGGCTTAGGCTTACATAGCCTACCATACCACTGTACCACCTAGCTTCTCGGGTTGCTTAGTCCTAAATTTAACTACATAAACTGCTGACCCCAACCTCAACTGAAAGCTAACCAGTTACTCCGTTATATAAGTCTCAATAAGGTGTCCGACGTCCTTCTGGACGGTATGATTTGGGCTTGACCGTCCTTTAGGGCCAGCACTGTATCACCTTCAAAGGCGGATTTAATAGAATTCAGTAAAATGTCTCTAACTGAGCAATTAATAGAAGTTGAAGTATTAAGTTACCTTCCTTGTTAATGTTCTGCTGCTTAAACAGGAACTCTCATAAATTAGTTCCCAGCAGAAAGTTTAGGCATCTCGAACCGCAAAAAATTGTTCCCGCAAAACACAAAAAATCACGAATCCGAAAAATAGAAACTGCCGCAAAAATTTCATACTACACGGTAACTTCTGTGTTCGCCAATTGTTTAAGTTTGCCGCGATATTTAAATTTCATTGATACGATTAACAAAAACCTGGGAGATGTCTCCTTTATGAATTATGTTAAAATAAATGTAAAGGACAACGCTATTGTTTTGTTGCAGTACGATTGTCTTGACTTTACCTGTTAATTTCAATGTTAATTATTTCGTTTCACTTTCTTGCGGGTCTTTTTCGCACATCACGTACAAACTTTTGTTTTAACCCTTCAGCTCTCGAGAATAATCCCAAATTTTGTTTTGAAAAATACTGAAAAAACAAATAGTATCACGCGAAAGTACTGCCGAAGAGGTTTCATTTGAATGGTCACACCATAGTATTTCGTCGACGGACTCAAAAGTTAGAACTGCAGTACATGTCTTCATAATTGACTCTGGCAGCGAAGGGTCAAGGCCTCGTGTTATGGAACTGATATTGACACAATATGTATGAAAACCACTTTTTAAATGCTCCGCGTATATAGTAAGTAGCGAACTTTAGATTTGACTACGAGTACGTGATTGAGTAATAGTACGACTTTTAAAACCTAGTTCGCGTGCTCAAGATAATCATTTATCAGTACAATTTTATACCTAGAGTCTCCTTATCTTCTGGTCAGCAACAGAATTAGGAGCGAGATTTATGGGGACGTGACTGGCTTGAAATTTGCAAGTCGTATTCGTACTCAATTTCGTACTCGTATTCAAATCTAAAGTTCACTATTATCAGATTTTAAGTTAAAATAAATATCTTCTCCGTTTTGTTATCGTTTCGTTTAAAACCCATCAATAAAAAAAGTCTCTTCAGTGTTAGATCTTAGCAATTTAAACTAATATTTCGGGTTATTTCTTGATGATGCGGAAACTATTGTTGGTTAGCTTTTGTGTTGTGGTGTGGGTATTGTTTAATGTCTTTAAAATTTGAATTTTTTGTTTGATGTTTTGTCATCGCAACATCAAGAAGCAGCCAAATTTTGTGCTTTTTTAAGCATCGATTCGGCAGAACTCACGGATATCAAAACAAAATTTGCCTGTTTTGTGTAGACGTTTGACGTAATTAGCATAGCATGTGATCGCTAAAAATAGTTTGCGTTTCTAATTTTGTCATTTTTGCGCGGAGCCCACGTTAGGGTGTCATAAATGACAGCTTCTTGCATATTAATTGACGTAAATTGCGCGCGGGTTGATGAATGAGCGAAATTGTACGCGAGATTTTATATTTCGTTCTAGGTATTTGACAGTTATGATAATTCACATCAAGTGAAAAAAAGGAGCCCGTATTGCACAACTTCCCGCTGAACAAATACATGATAAACAGTCCATGACTCATGTAATAGTCATCTTTATTTTCGACATAGCATTTTAGAGTGTGAATTTGCACCCAAACGAGTGCAAATATGACACGTTATTACACTCTTCTAAGCGCACACTAGGAAAACCACTTTCAAAAACATAGAGTTGGGATAAGATAAATGTCGTATAATAAAATATTTATTAAGCGAAAAGTTGTGTAATACGGCTAGTCATTTTTCCTTGTTGGTTTTTATTTTTTACGCCTAAAGGCTCGAACAAAATAAAAACTGACTCGTAAAAATACGGCTCAGCAGCATTACTTGATAACCTCTATATACCCAAATGCAGGCTTGTTACGGTGCTTTTCCTAACGCGCGCGGTCAGAAGAGTGCAGTTGGCCTTTATCACACGGCGGCCATGTTGACTCCCTGGAGAATAAAATGCTTTGCTTTTTCCCGCCTAACCTCGTTTTTAACTTTTTCACTGCGATGCTCAGCGGCGTAAATATTTTGTTTTTATACAAAATGGCTGGGCGTGATAACGGCCTATAAAGTCTAATATTTACATTCTAAAAATGTCTTACGTCGTATGATAACAAGGCTTGTCTCATCCGGGTTACATTTTCTATTGTTTAAAAATAAATTAACAACAAATTGTTACCATGGTAACTAAGCTCGGGCTTGCATGCATTCCCTTTCGCTTTTAAACTGTCGAGGCTAACAGAGCCTTCGTTGAAACTCTTAAATTTAGCGTTTCAATTGAGATGATTTAAGAGGCCATGTCACCTATTTTTCACATCATTTTGAAAAAAACAAATTTGTATTAATGGAACCTAAAAATAATAGTCCAGTTTTTTTAACAATTTAATAGTATATACAAGTGCACCGGCTTAGGCTTTGGCTTTGGTTGCGGTTGGCCAGGATAGAAATGGATTACAACCAATTTTTTCAAATTCTTCACTTGTATCTTTGAGAAATCGCTAAAAACGGATTATAGTTTGCTCGGCTCCCTTCTAGAAATCACTTCATATTCTCCTCTTGATGTTCAAATAGCCTGTGTGCGGCCGTCTCCGAATTCCTTAAGGTTATAGAAGACGTCAGCGCACAGGCTATGTTCAAAAGTAATTTTCTAGTTTATGAAGAAAGGTACTTAGCAAAATCTTTAGTTTGACTAAAAAGTAATTTGGCCACCGTTAAGAGATTCAAACGCTGACGTTGCGATCGTTAACCCTTGGTCAAAGCCACTTATTCCTAAGCGAATCTTACAAAAAATACATGTTCAAATTCCAAAGAAATGGACTATTTTCGCTCGGCAGTTGTCGTTGCGTATTTTCACACGTCTTAGCCTTGTTTAGCCAAGATAATATGAGATAAGATAGCACTTCAAAGTGCCATTAATAATTAGTTGAATTCTGGAAATCTATCATTAGTTTCCACACTCCGCTGTGAAACATACCACTTAATAGCTTTCGATTGAGTGGTTACACCTTACAATTTCATCCACAAAGTCAAAAGTTAGAGCCACCTTGTACAGCATAATAAACAGCTCCACAGGAAAGTACTGCTCAATAGCTTTCATTTGAATGGTGACACTTTAGGATTTCATCCACAGACTCAAAAGTTAGAACTACCTTGTACAGCATAATAAACAGCACCACAGGAAAGTGCTGCTCAATAGCTTTCATTTGAATGGTCACACTTTAGGATTTTATCCACAGACTCAAACGTTAGAGCCACCTTGTACAGCATAATAAACAGTACCACAGGAAAGTAAATACTTAAGGATTTAATCCATAGACTCTAAAGTAAAAAGGTAAAACTGTACTGCCTGGGTACCCTGTTTCCACCTTGTACAGGATGATAAACAGTACAATAGGAAGTTTCCGCTCAGTAGCTTTCATTTGAATGGTCACATTGTAGGATTTCATTCACATACTGAAAAGTTAGAGCCACCTTGAACAGGATACTAAAAAGTACCACAGAAAAGTATTGCTCAATTGCTTTTTCATTCGGATGGTCACACTTTAGGATTTCATCTACAGGATCAAAAGCGAGAACCACCTTGTAACAGCATAATAAACAGCACCACAGGAAAGTACTGCTCAATAGCTTTCATTTGAATGTGACACTTTAGGATTTTATCCACAGACTCAAACGTTAGAACTATAATACCTTGTACAGCATAATAAACAGCACCACAGGAAAGTACTGCTCATTAGCTTTCATTTGAATGGTCACACTGTAGGATTTCATTCACAGACTCAAAAGTTAGAACCACCTTGTACAGCATAATAAACAGCACCACAGGAAAGTACTGCTCAGTAGCTTTCATTTGAATGGTCACACTTTAGGATTTCATCCACAGACTCAAAAGTTAGAACCACCTTGTACAATTGTCACACTTTAGGTTTGAACGGTTTTCAATTGAGCGTCGTATTTACTTCTGATTGGTTGACAATGCAAAACCAAAGCAATAGCAAAATTACTGTCGACACAAGTGAAAACCGCTTTGTCATCGTCAGACTTTCTTTACACGACGAAAGGTTTGTCTCGGCGTGTGGGTACCCTGTGGCCAATGCAGCGTGCAGTATTCCTGTGTCCATCTTGTTACTGTACCGCAGAAAGTGCTGTTGAATGGTCACTATTATGGATTTCGTCAACAGTCTTCAAACTAATGCTGTAACCGTATTGCACGAATCATAGTTTTCTCTTGGTGGATTATTAATTTATTCGTGACTTGTTCCTTGTTTAATGCCCTCGCGTGATCCGATTCACAATTTAGCAAAAGCCGTCCAGTTTGTAATTTTGTAATAATATTTCCCAGCCAACCACACATATTAATCTAATCAAAATCAGATATAACTCTGTTGAATTATTTTCAAATATGATGATAGCACATCAAATTATTTCTCAGTTTCCATCAGCTTTTTTTTCTGGCAAAATGACGCTTGTGTAATGTATTTTAAAAGCACGTTAAATTTTGGCTTTGCGGGCATTTAAATTTCGCTGGCTTAAAGTTTTTAATAAATACGCAGCCATACACGCATACTTGTGTTTTCCTTGATCCCATAGCAAAGCCCAAAAAAAATAGCCTAGTTTTTCTGTTTTTATCTAATACGCTTTGTTAAAAGAAAAGAGCTTTTACAATTATTTTGTATTTATCCAACGTTTTTGGGGGTGTCATAACTAAATAATAAATCCTTTTTGGCGAAAGAAAATTCTTTCAGTTTATTAATAATAAACTGCTTTAGTAGAAAGCGTCTAAATAGTTTTAGAAACCATTGTTTTTAGCTCAGTATAATTACCAAATGTTTAGAGGGAACATGATGTAAACAACATCGGATTTGCGGCGCCATTCATTTTGTTTAGGTCTGAAAGGTCAGGGTTGACTAAATCAGATTTGCTCATGTCGCACAGTTTTTACAAAAAAAGCAATAAACTTTGCGGTTAAAAGTCAATTATGTTTATGGCCTCAAAACAAAGAAGCGAAACAACGGATAAAAATCGTTTAGCCTTAGTTCTTTTCTATGAACCAATGTTCTGGTCAATATTAACTCATTTGTCGAGAAAACTGTTCAAATTTGAGTTCAGGAAGAACATTCCAGATTGTCATGTGATCTCGCTTTGCCAATTAAGGCAATTGAGTCGAAACATCGGTCGATAAGTTATCTTCAAAATAAAGCATAATAAATTTAGTTTGAAACGTACAAACGCGGTGCCATCGAGGCTTGTTTTCTGTGTAAAAGATCGTGTCATCGATTTCGCTTATTACAGTTTGCGTTTTTGCATCCAATTTTTTTCTCCAAATTAGGCAAAAAAACGCTAAAATGTTTATCCAAATGTAATATTTCCACAGCAAACCAAAAACCCAAACATCTCAATTCGCTACTTCCTTAATTGAATTTAGCTTCGTAAATTTAAAGATGTTTTAATGTACATGTGCAAAATCACCTTACTAAGACATTTTCCGTGGCAAATTAATTACAAATGAAAAACCATACGTTTTATCGTAAGTGGCATAAAATTCATTTCGATTTAGTTTTCGCCGTATTTTTACTCGCATGCTAAAACATGTGAATGAGCGCATGTCAGCCTTCTTAGTTACGAATATAGTTTCTTCATTGCCTTTTATTATTAAACTGATCTGTAAAATTTATAAGACGGCAATTTTAGTACCTATCCACTTTTCAACTTAAACATGAGATTTGCTTAAGTCTCTTTTAGTTTTAAGCTCTTTCGTTCCTTTTTTAACATCATTGTTTTAAAAAAGCAAAACTTCTTAAGACGTTTTTATTGTCTTAAGCTTGACCAATTGTCAGTGAAAGGAAAACCATCTTAAACCTTTCTATTACTGTCTAAAACCTTTCTATTACAAAGTAAACCGAGGAAGCATTAGATGAATTTTGTCGGAATACGCGTTGAGTGAGCAAATAGTGTAAAAGAATTTGTCTATCTACGTAAAAATGGCGCGTTTGCGGTTGATAATTTGCATTTTGATATTTTTCTCTCGCTTTGGCGTCCTTTATTTTATATGGTTGGTCTAAGACCGAGATATAAAATTAGCCAATATCTGATATTTTGTCATAAATCCTTTTATTAAGTTGCGCTTTGTGCGTAATTGACTCTCGGCAGACAGCATCTTACCTGGACAACGTCATTCGCTGTTTTTTTTAAATATACTTCAACTGGATTGAAAAATGAGGATGTTTTTCTGTATACTTGTATAGTGAAAATTATGTACATGTTGACTAAATTGAATACAAAAATTGTTGAAAGTTTTCGTTTTGCTTTTGGTTAAATAAGAAATAATTTTGCTAATGGTAAATAAAAAATTTGCAAATAGTCGATAGCGAATAATATGAATAAATAGCATATGCGTAGAATAAATGATAACAAGATATCAATTGCGTCGTCATATCAGCTGCCTGTAAAAACGAAACAATCGCGAAAAAATATCGGTTTTCGCGTTGTATTTTAATTTGTTAAAAAATAGTTTCGCGTAGAATGTGCGTAAAGCTACAATGTTTGTTTTTGTTTTCTCCGTTCAGGTTTTTACAGTATCGCGGGCATCTTGTGTCGCTTTTGCGCATTATTCCTGCAGCGGAAGTCGTTATTAATAATTTATATTGTTGACTCAAGCACTTTTTATGTATGTCCTTGTGATGTCCATCAGTGCGCAAGCTTTTTTTAATAAAACGATTTCGTCAGTGACAGCAAACGAAAAATCTGTCTCGCTAAAGTCAATCAAGTTGAAACTTCTCAGTGTTCTGGAGAGGAAAACGTCAAATGTTTGGTTTTTGTTTTCTTTTATTATAGGTAGATAAATAACTGTTTACTGATAATATAAGTTGGTGAATCCACAAAGGTATAACTCAACGCTAACTGTACGGTCCAGCTCCCTCGTATAGTTCGCGGAATCGTCCTTAGTGAAATGTGGTAACAGGCACCTCGTTCAACAGACCAGTATTACCGGCAAACGTGCGGTTATCTCGTTTTTTTATCACCCGCATAATGTCAATTATCAGCCGCTGTTCCTTGTAATGCTTACTTATTAATCTGTTGGTGGCATTTTCCTAACAAACCATGCAGCTCAAAGAACGTCCCAAAACCGTTTCGAGATTTAGCTGTTGGCTATGCGGCATTTCAATAATATGCCTTCTCGTTTCGCTAAGTTGCATGTTGTGGCAGCAGAATCGAAGTTTCAGTTATCTTCATTGAGTTGATTAGCAAATAAACACCCCAGCTGAGCGAAGAAACCAAAGAAAATTTGAAGGATTATAGCTGCGGTCAGCGTTTTTTGTCAGTTTTGAGCTTTACAACTGGTGATATTTTTCATAAAGCAACATTGTTTCAAATTAAGAAAATACATACGTGTGGCATTCTATATAAAAACCTAGGTTCTCTTGGCAGCTTTTCTTCACGATTGCGCAGTTGGTGTTGTCTTATTAATCTGTACTTTCTGAAGTGACACACCGAGCTTCTCGCTGGTATCATGACAGATCGACCAATCAGAGAATTAATCGATCAAAAATTAAGCCAATCACGTTTGGTGTTTATCTTTGACCGGTTACTGACTGACTCACTAAGGCCCGCCGCTCCAGGTGAAGCATACCGCAGGCCATAAACAACACCCCCTGTCCATGTGCATCCCATAGGCCTCATCTCAGCCCCTATGTCGCGTCACCAGCTGTTTCGGGGGCGCTTTCTCTTCCTATTCCTTTGAGGATTGGTTACCTGTTACTTACTCGATAACCTTGGCTGCCAGAGGTTTTGTTTGTTTATTGAGAGCCGGCGTGCGAGCGGCGAAGCCGCGACAACGAGGCGCAACGTCCGGCGTCTCTGGAGCTCCTTCTAACCATTTATGCTGTTTAATTTACTCTTGATATACAGAGAACGGACCTCTGGAGCCTGCGCTTGTACACTATTAAACAAAAAGATAAATGTGTCTGGTCAAAAGCCAAGTTCTTACTGAACATTACTTCCAACGTTTCCACTTTAGATATAAGTTTAGATATAAGTTTACTTATTTAAGATATTGTATCTCAATGTAACGAGTTAGGACATCCTTCCACGTGGTTCTCAAAGTTTCCGTTTTTGCACATATGTATCTTTTATAACCTGTTTTGTTTTTATCGGCTGTTTCCGTCGATTAAGGTCTCGATCGCGGGGTCTCGCGTGATCCAGAGTCTCGTTTTCGCTATAGTTTTAAAGATGGACATTTAATATAATTGCGTTTTCTAAAGTACCGTGATACGGCGAAAATGATTAATAGGTACCAAAAGTTGTGTCGCCTTGTCATATTAATGCTAATGAAAACGTTTGCAACTCCCTTCGTGTGCCTATAAACACGCACGGTTAAAACCGACTAAACAAAATTATTTTTTAACAGATATTTTGTTCTGTAGGTGTTAAAAGTGTGAACTAAAAATTCCATCCATAGGATTGGTGCAGAAAAATACTAACAACGTGTTGACACAAACGTTGGTAAAAAAAAGCCGAAATGAATGAACATTAACAAATGTTCACATCGCTTAAATTGACCAACTTATGCTACAACGGTTGATTTTAGCATTGCGGCGCTTTTGGCGTTAGACGAAGAGATATAAAATTAGACAAAGAAGATAACATTTTCAGAAGACGTTTTCTTTTTTCTTGGTATTCACATTTGAAACAACAATGATATGCACTTCCCACCGCGTAATTTCTCTGTTTCCAACGGTTCTTTTTTTTTTTAAGCTGTAACCTTTTCTTCGTTTTTTAATAACATCTCCTTTTGTGCCCATCACTACTGACATTTTTCTTTCACAAGCCATCTTTTGTGTTTTACATGCCATTCTGGCGTTACGACACTCTTTCTTGCAGTTTTAACTTTGTTATTTGGACGTCCTCTAAAGTTTCCGAACCCGGACTAATTATCACATATATATTATAATTTTCCGCATTCATACAAACCGTTTAAGTGGAGATCCGCGCGGCTTTAGTACTAATTTAAGCCCATACTGCAAAAGGTGCACGCGTTGATGTCGAACCTGTTAAATGCCTTCAAAACTCTAAGAAGTCATACTTCAGCGTTAGCCAAACAAGCTCTGTGAACAGGTTGTATGCGTAGTTGATTAAAACCTATTGTGTCGCGACTAACCTGGAGGGGTGCGCGTAATTGACAAGAGAGATCATTGGTAGAAGAAACAAAGAGGAACAGCAGGTTTTTATGTAAAAATTTACTGTGCAAGAAAATACGACCTTTTGAGTGCGATCCTAAGCATTAAGTATTAAAATCGGGCTTCGCTTTGACCCCTGTAGGATGCAAAATTCGACGGGATGATGTTCAGTTTTGTACGATGTCCGAAACAATTACGTTTCTGTCCTCGAGTGGAAAGGAAACTTGGCGGCAGGAAGTTCCTGAAGGTGTACCGAAAGCCGAGGTATGTCATTTGTAACGAGGAGAGTTAAATAACTTCAGTACCTTCGAGAACTCAATGGCAGGGCGCCACCTTCGTGTTCAAGGATTTTGTGCATGGCAACATTTACTCGCTGGAGATTGATCGGTATCCACAGTCTCATTTTTGTTCTTAGTTAGGGAACTGGAAGCTGGGACTGTTTTCGTGCCGTATTCTGTACCGTTCTGTTTCATTGCGGCGAGTCAGTGTTGCTAGCACTGTGCTAAGCTCTACACCTAGTTACACAATCAACACACAGGTTTCGATGGTAGATTTGAAAGAAGAAAAGGCTAGAAAAAAGGAAAAATTGTCGAAAAAGAGTCATCGCGGCGACGCTTCTATTCGCAGATACTTGCTAAACAACTTATTGATGTCGTTGGCCAAGTTTCGGACTTCGTGAAGTCAATTAAAAAAACACCGTTGAAGTTAAATTATTTCGCGCAGTCTCCAACGCGTCATTCGAAAACGTCTGCGGAATCGTTAGCTTTTTTGCTCAATTGTGGCAAGTGATAACCGTCGAAAATGCGCTGGTGTAAATAATAAAATTGCGGCGAAGGAAATTCAGTTTGAGTTTTTTTTAAGCAACGTTTTGCATATTCATATTAAAAATTTGCACCTCTTCGTAAAAAGTGCTTGGAGTCCGTGCCACCTGTTTGTGTACCTCGTAATTGACTTCGTTTGTTCACGTTCGCTGAAATCCTTTTGCGCAACCTTTTTTAATACAATATTTACCTTCGCTTTTTTTACGAAGCAACCGACTTTGAACTTTTTCAGCTCGTTAATCGTCCTTAAGTGAAATGTTTCAAAACGATGCGGAGTTAGTTTGCGCTTGTTTTGAGTTTTCCTAGCGGTGGGTAGGTAGATGTGTTGTGTTGGTTCATAATGCTTGTAGTAATAAGATGAACTCCCAAAGTCAACTAATGAATTAATATTGCAGTGCCGAATAATAACAGGAGAAAATTTAAGCGGTGGTATTTTTTAATCACGCTCTCTTTTGCCTGGTTAGACTGGAATAACAACTTCAAACCTTATTTCTAAAGTTTAGCCGGCATCATTGTGTACTTTTCTTAGCTGTGTTTGTGCGCATTATTTCCAATGAAGTGATTAAATTCAGGACACGTGATTCTCAAAATATTCCAGTCTTTCAATTTTCTTTTTAACCGGCGAAAAGCACGATGACTTTTCGTTGAGCGACTTTCAACTGCTTATCGTTTCAAGCTAGCTAACTCAGTGGAAAGCGTCGGTCAGCGAACGGTCGAACACAATTTTTTTTCGTCTCGGTCGCTCTATAAAGATCTCGATAGAATCGAATATGTTGTGAATCAATTGTTTCGACATCATCTAACGCATTGGCGTTAAACTCAAGCAGAGGGCAGCCCGCAAAAATGCGGTGTTTTGCGAGGCGAAATTTATGCCAGCCAGTTTCTTGTGAGAAAACCAGCGTTGTTATGATGCAGCCAATCGCCTCGTTAATGACATCAATGACGTTCAACCCAGCGTATCCCAGCATGCCCAGTGCACGGGCAAACGACAAACCAGGTGTCGGAGTATATTTTTAATGAATCCGTGTTTACCCGAATCATCGTCATGGCGAATTGTTGTTTTTCCACCAGTTTTTGGATTTCCTGAAGGCGATAAGCGAACGGAATGAATGCCGACTTTCACTGTTTGTGTACTGGCTTTTGACGCGTGAGTTTGGCGACTTTCTGTGGCCCGCGTTTTTCGACTTCTGCCGGCCTTGTGTCAAGTTATAAAGTGGACTTCAAATGTTATGTCAGCGCCATAGTGGGGCAGGTGGACTTAGAACCAGAAATTTACTTACAGTTGCATCCCAACAAATATGTTAGCTTCGGCGGCCGCGAGATCCCATCACCAGCGCGAAGAAAAACATTCAAGAGAGGAGGCATTAAAACGCTCTCAACTTGTGTTAGGCGAGGATGATGCCCAAGAAGAAGAACTACACACACAACTACTCCCGCCGCATTACCTAGTAGTACCGTTTAAGGATTGTGATTACGAATTGCACGATGGACAAGTAAGTTGAGAATGAAATTCATTTGTCTTCGCAATCTCAGCCAAGGGCCCGAAGCGCTTGATTATACTACATCAATGTGACTCGCAAAAATCTTGACATGCCAAATCTACGCCGGGGCGTCAGGATTTTCATCCAGCTTGCTGTTAGCGTTCGCGTATACTCGTAGCGTATACTTATAAGCTACGAAATACCTGAGCTTAGCTGTTGCAGGTTTCTACGGTTTTACGCGAAAGAGAATTTGCAAGGATTTGTATCGAATTTTCGATCGATCTCTCGTGTTTTTATCCTAAAAGTCGGCGAGGAAACTTTATACAAATCTTAAGCATGTGTAAATATTTAAATATTATGCGAGTTGAGTTTGTGTGGAGTATGTATTTTCCTCGAAATTCGCTCGCCGATCCTCTTTTTTGTCGAAAACAAAAGTCGGAAATTAATGCCGTGTCTTTTCTTCGCAGCGGAAACGTCTTCAACAACTAAAAAAATCTGTCTTCTTTACTGGAATTTAATAGTAAAAATGTACGAATTAATTATGACTCCTACTTGCGATTTACCACCGAAAACCGAAGGTCGCTTGCGGAAAATTCCCGATAAACCGTTTAAGACCTACAGAACACGTTGCATTTAAATTCACCAACTATTATTTCAAATGCTCGAATTATCCACCAGTGCTTTCGTTCGTTTCTTTATTCCTATTGTAATTGAGTAACTGGATATAGATGCTGATTTAAGCAATGCTGTTCACAGACAACTTTGTCGAGTCCTTTTACAAAAATGAATTATGTTCGATGGCGATTAATTCGTTTTCTAATTTAAACACTGCTGTGACAGCTACGAAAATGTAAAATAAATTTTGTCGGCAAATTTTATTTTTTAGTGATTGTTGATTCGAGACGGCGAGCTTTTTAAACGATCAGCGAACCGTATCTTCATTTTCAATGTGTTCTGTTGCTTTTCGCAAGCACACAACAGCGAAAATTAAAAGATCTTTCTTTCTTGAAATGTCATACGGCAATAGAAAAGTCAAATAAGGCCTCTTTGTTGTCAGACTATCGAATGTTTTCCTTTTATTTGCTTACTTTAGTTGCTTTGAGATCGCGTAAACTTCGGCATTGTCTGCGCTTGTATTAAAATATTGCGATTTTGCTTGTAGAAAGAATATACACGAATCGAAATTTTACATACGAAACTTTATTAGAAGCTGTACTTTTGCCATTCACAGAATTCAAAACGCTTTGTCCTTCGTTAGTGTTATTTTTTAATCAAAAGTCATTCTTATTTTTGTTAGTCCAGGAAACGACGTGTTCGCATCTTGACTTCAATTCACAAAATTACGAATAATAAATTTTTCGTTAAAAATTCGCACACTTGGGGAAATTATTGTTGAATATGCGTAAAATTTCTTGGCCACGCTGTAAATACTCTTAGGCGAGATTCGGAACCGCAGTTTCGATGAATATTAATAGTCTTTATCAATAAAATGACAGTCTCTTTAATCTAGCGCAAACTGAGCTTTTCGCCTTGATTTAAACGACGGATAGGATAAAAAAATTTGAGATTTTGTGGTTGAATGGTACCGAAGAATATTGACCTAGTCTTTATTATAAGTAACGTATTGCAGACGTAAGATGAGAAGTGTACTGAGATTTTTGTGTTCGTATTTCTACTTGATTTCGGCATGTTTTATTCTTAGTCCAGCAACCTGCTCTTCACATAAATAAAACAAGATTGCTCGGAAGACCGCAAAATGGGGAGGGGTTTTAAAGCGACTCGAAAAAGCATCTGAACGAGAACTTGAATTATTTGTAGAGGAAATTCACTGACAATTCACGAACTGCATATTGAGACAACCCCACGTTCCGGGAAAATTGGACAGGTATACATTCCTATGAACCAGGCTCAATAATTTTTTGCAAATAAACCTGTGATAGACTTCATAATTATACAGGTACCGGGTGACTTTAATAGTTGCTCGATTCTGGAGAATGAATATGCAAAAAAACTCGATTTTATTTGCACATAACAAGCACTTGTGTTTAAAACGAGTTTATTTAAATTCGGGGCGGCAAGGAGTTGGGTCTTCGCAGATCTCGATGCCATAGTAAATGAAATATTAATAGTGTAAATTTTGCCCTTCAAAGAATTGATTTACATACTTTTAATAATTCATCAAAACCTTTTGTTTGGGCCCTTTTCCCCATTTGTTAAGTTGATAAAATATTTAAATTTCGTTCTCTCGACGAGTGACAGGGTAATACCTTGTTTACCTAACTGAAAATTGAAGACGACTTGGGGATTTTCGATCCTGCGAAAACATTAGACGCCAAACCGCTATTTTATTTCCTTGTCTTTGAAATTTGAACGAGTGTCAGTTTTTCATTGCACGTTATTTGTAGACCATGCTCGTCCAATTAGCGCGAAATTGAACCCCGTCGGCGGAAACTTTCGCCAATTCCAATCCATAGTTTCAATTTAGAAAGCATTAAACTACTGAGATGATAATTCAATTTCGTTCAGCCGATCGCGGGAATGCCTTTTGCTTTGGTTTCAAGATCCAGTTTACAGGGCTATTGTTCGCTTCTTTATAGTTTTTGTAAGCTTAACAGTGGGGCCCTTGAGCCTTGTCTAATTCTTGGAGTTATTTTTTCTTACGTTGCCTTACAATTTGTACCAATCGTCAGTCGACTTGAAGTCTTTTATTTGTAACCACGGGAGTTTCAAAACACGGCTCTCCAAATAGAATAGTAAGGTACCGGTTGGAATGTTTATATCCCAAAAATCATATTTGTGGCTTCGCATGCTAGTAGCCAAGCGTCGTGGAAAGAGTCGCGTTTGTTTCCCAGCTGAACTCTTTTGTCCCAAAAATCAGTTCTCCTAGCCGTGTTGTGTTGCATTTATCAGTCATATTCTTTCAAACAGCAGGCACTTGCAACTGTTTGCGTTCGAGGTACCTTCCAAGAACGCTTTGTCCGCAACTTCGACCAAAACAAAGCCGTGTCTGACAAAAGAGTTCTTTGATAGTAAGCAGACCCCCTGTCGATTGCACATCTTGAAACTCAATCAGAATTCAGGTAATATTTAGGTACCCCGCTGGTTAAAGAAAGACAACATTGGGTCAGACAGATGTTCCACTACTCAGTGTATACGTCTTTAATCTTCTCAAACTGAGCGATTTATTATGTGGCTGACTCCATGTCGAACTCAATCTCGCTAAAAATTTTGTTGTTTCGTAACCTACAATTGCAGGCGAACAAACAAAGCTCTGTACTTGAGAAAGAGACGAAAATTCATTGCAGAAACGTCGCGCGTTCGTTCGAATGTATAAGAGAACCTATGCCCCCTGAAACGTGCGCCGGTTTTTTCTCAATTTATTTTGACGAGACTGGAACTTAATCAGTAAGATGAAATTAAGTAAAACATAGCACCTCTGCGGGAAAGAAAATATATTTTAAGGTGTTTGTATGAAGTTGATCAACAATGTTTCGTTTGCGATGTTTTCGCTCCACGGCGCGAAATTGTTGAAGAAATGTCATTAAAAATATTCCCAAAATACGCCATTTGCCGCATTGCTGACTAGCGCTGTAAATAGAAACATCTCTAAAACCTGCTTCAATTTGGTCACGAAACGAATCTGTCATCTAATTTCCTATTAGTATTAAAAAAATTTGGCCTTTTGTTCAACTATTCTCATATTTATTAGAAATTAAATGTAGCACTCCTGTTATTTGTGGAAAATTTATCAATTACCTTCTTGTTTCATTCTGAAGAGACTCATACCCGCATTCTAATAAGTAAATTCACTTTTTTAATTTAATGGAAGGCACAGACTCTGTTGTTAACGATGTTCGCCACACAATTTTGACTCCTTAATTTTATGATCTGAGATAGTCATCAACCAATCGGATTCACCCAAGCAATGTTTGCTGCCATAAAATGAAATTACGTTTCTTTTCGGAAATAAACTCTCGATGCCACTTCCGATTACTGGAGATAGCTTTTGAATTTGTAAAATAAAAAAGTGCAAATTGCCTTCGATTGTTGTTTTGTACCGGTAAACATTTTGAATTTCACTTCCACGTCGATTCGAGTGCTGTTGTATTTCCGTTTTGGGTGTATCTTTGTTTGATTTTTTTCTGATTTATTTATCATGAAAGAGAGCTTACTTTTCTTTTATTCAAATTACAAGCTTTCAATAAAGATTACAATTAGAACAAAGCCATTTGCCGTTTAACAATTCACTTAGTGAGTTCTGTTTATTCTGTTTTGAAAAAGCTCGTTTGCGATATCTGATTTGCTTTCTCCTTATAAGGTAGTTCTGACACCGCATTCGATCCTCAAAATCATTTTATCCAGAGTTAAAATGATCGATAAAGATCTGCTTTAGCACGTGAATGCAATGTAAATATGTGTATTTCATAATACGAATTTTACCTGATATACATATCAAAACGTTTGACCGAATTTAATGAAAACATGAAATATTCGGTTATTTTCCTAAAGGCGTTATAGTGTGTGTTTTTTTTTGTGTGTGTGCAAGATTAATTCTTATTACTCCCAACAGTGTTTCTTATTACTCGAATATATGTGTTATTCTTAACAAGCTAAATATTTATATCAGGTTTACAGGTAATTAAGTTTATTTTTGTTTTTATTTTTCAGACTTTCCTCATCGTTGCGAACAAGTTTGGTAAACAGTATGTGTACCGATTTCACGCATCAGATGCTCTTTATCTCTTCAGTCCCAGAAACAGGATTAGACGATTTGTACTTTTTCTAATAACACATCAATATCCTTTTTATTACATATGTGGCAATTTATGGCCAGCTATTATGTTAATTGCGTTTTATTTATAATTAGTGAAAGAAAAAGAAATCATTATTGTGGTCCATGTGTACTTGTTTTCGTTTCTGAGTTGATGTACTTGTTTGTTTGTTCTTGATTTGATGGTTGCTATTGTTTATGTTTTATCTTAATGTTACTCTCTTTTAGGCTTTTTGTTCTACAAAAACGGTGAACGTTTTCGTTGCTTCGATCATTCATTCTAGCCTTCAGCAAGATATTCGACTTTCATATTCATTTGGTGGTGCAAACACGGTTTCTTGTAAGCCCTCGATGAAAAGTATAAAAGATAACCGTTAAATAACTGTCGGTATATGAATGTTGATAAATACCTGTTGGCAAATACCTGTCAGTATATAACTGTCGGTAGTTACTTGCCGGTAAATGACGGTGGGTAAAAACCTATTGGTAAATAACCACGACAGTCGGTAAATAACCGTACATAAATGCCAGCAATGGCAACTTTGTAGTTTTTATGCCCATGTTATTGTTGTATTCCTTGACCATATCTCACATATTTTGAACTTTTAATTCTTCTGACAATTTTAACAAACTGTGTGTTCTTGGCTATGAGCAATCCGCCCGATGAGGCAGAGTGAGTATTGCTTTTTAATTTCTTCTTCTTTAGTCTTGTTTTCTGGGGTCACAAACAGCCCGGCTGTGAAGCTGATAGGGCTTCTTGTTCATAACAGGGTGGGTCTCTCATTCAACCCAGTGTCTCGATTTGGAACCTTGGCCATTATGACAACTTAGTTGAATGTCCTAATTCATTAATTGTTTGATCGTGTTGGCGCGATACACGAGCAAAAGTTTGTCGCTGCATGCTTCTCAGTGTTCTCCGTGGTTTTCTCGGTGTGTTCGAAAGATAAATCAAAACCATTTTACTGCCGCGTTCAAGCCAGGAGGCATCGTAAACTTTATTTTTTAGTGCGTGCTGGAATATAACCGGAAAGTGTGGCTATTCAGATGAAAGCTATCGAGCATTACCTTTGTGTGGGTATCAAGCTATTGAGCAATACTTTTGTGAGGTTTTGCAAACGGAAGTTTGTTTCTTTTTCCAGCTCTTAAGAGTGAAAGAGTTGATTCGGGATAGGCTGGAGCACCATGATTTGTCTTTTTTCATCACTGTCAAAACTCGTAAAGATCAGCCTGAAATTATCCTGCTTGGATAATTTATTTATTTTTCCTCATAACACCAGCATCGTGCAGATCGTTAACGTTGTATTCAACTACTTTGGCGCCCATTTCGGTCCTTTTTAATTTCGTGCTGGGTTAAAAACAGATTAAATTATCTATTACGAGCTCATTTACAAGGTTCAGAGTAAAATTAGTCGTTAATGAGCTTGATGTTTTTACAAATCATCCAACTGTTAATAGCGACACTATTGATCGCGACACTTTTCATACGAAAAAGTGCCGTTAAGGATGCACGCAAGAATTACCTTTCGGTCAAAAACAACCTTTTCTATTTTATTTTTTTATTTTATTTTATTTATTTGCTGCTCTCGTAACAAATACAGAGTATAGTATGCAACAACTTTTTACATCCAAAACAACCGGCTTTTTAAAGTTTTTTTAAATACAATTATTCTTTTCTGGTTGCGAATCAGAAATGCGTGCTGATGTGTTTATTTATCGTTGTTAAACAGTTCGTGCCAATTGGTTTCCCATATGTTCTGAACATTTGCTATGATATCACACCGAGTGGAGAGGAAATGTTAAGCCACCTTAAATTACATGGGTGATAGTTTCCATGGGAACGAAGTTGTTTGGCAATCATTGGCAAGTCTTTTTTTTTTTACACCAACCTGACGAAGAATTGAAAACAAGTTTATTGCTTATAGTATTGATTCATGAGTGATCAACACCTTTCGTCTCGTTTCATTATTGATGTATTGTCAAACAGTCTTGACACAAGAAGAAAAGAACTCGCAAACGAGGAGATATTGTTTCGATGGAGAAACGATTTCGAGAAAAATGAGGCTCAGCAACATAATGAGTAGTTAGTCATAATAATTAGTCTCGAAGATAGGCGCTTTCTCGAGTATGTGGTTATTATTTATTTTAATTACATCAGTGGCGGTCATAATATTAGCTTGCAGAACCATCTGGATTTCTAGCACGGCACGTACATTGTAATCCAAATACTTCTTAGCGTAGAGGGCATTCTAGATCTTGTTCATGGATCCAAAAATTTTAAATATGGTTATAAGTCCAGAATAATAAGGCAATAGATTAAGACTTAAAGTAGCCCCCTTTTCTCTCAGGAAACTCCCTAAACACACGAACATCGTATGTCGCGCGAAAATTTGACGAGTTTTCGCGAGGCAAACGATTTTAATGCGCGCGCTCGTGTATTTCGGTTCTCGCTTGAAAGGAGAAACGGCTTGTCTGTTTCAATCGAGAGAGTCTCAAAATTGATTTTTTTTTTAATCTGAAGCTTAAAATACAATTCTGTAATGTATTTTAGAGTGCACGAACTCATTTTGCCAGTCCCTTGGCACTTCGTTAACCCGGCTGTTCAAAGTCCAGTGGATAACACAAAAGTTTTGTTAACGGCTATCCACTAGACTGTGAACAGTCTCTTACTTTCTTTTAAAAGAAAAAAAAATTTCTTCTCCTCGGGCTGATAAATTTTACGATAACTGGGCTGAAGGATAGCGTTTGTTACACCGGGTCTTCGTTATAAAGGGGATAATTATATCGCGTTCAGTGCAGCTTTATAAAAGGGCGTTCCGTACTTCTCCACTGTTTCTTAACATTTTTGTTTCTTTTTTCTCAAGTTTGTTTAAAATAAGGTTTCAATGGTGATTTGGTCTTTATTATAGAATACTCTTCAGTGTTGTAACGTTACTTGATGTATGGCGAACCAAGAAAAGATTATTTTTCCTCATTTCTATTACAGTGCGACCACACGAACCGAGACCACGCAGACAAATTTTGAGACAAATTTTGAAATTAGCCAATCACAAGTCCAGATCTTAACATTAAAATAGCGCATAATTATAATTGACCAGTTGTTTTGTACCGCCGTGCGCAAAATTTAAATTCTGAACTGCGCGCTGTGTCGAGAATCTTCGATGACGAAATGCTAAAAATGAATTGCCGCGTTTGGATAAATCAATCCGGAAAGTATTGTGGTACGCGAGGAAGTTTTGAATTTACATCACATTGGCACTTCTCAACAAGAAATAGCTTTTGAGCTGAAAACGTCTCTCAGGCGTGTTGGAAAGCAAACATGATCAATGCCTTTTTATTAATTCTTCGAGATCTAATTGTTAAAACAAAAAATCAACAAAGAAGCAAATTGTTTGCTAATAAGTGTATAAATACATGACAAAAGCGGACAAAGTTGGCGGCGAATAAATTAGATGCATTACAGTCGCACAGCTTACAGGAGGATAACACATTCCGATGTGCAATAAAAAATAGAACTCTCAAAAGAAGATTATTTTCCTCCTCTCTTCAAACGAATAATTCACTGCAGTTTGCTCCCGATTTCACAACTCAACAGCAAAAATTGCGTGGACAAAATAGCACTATGTAAGGGATAATGCCCGAGCTCCGAGGCCTTTTAAAAATAATGACCGAGCACGTAGCCGAGGAGCGAGGGTATTATCCGTTTTAATACACCTTTACATTTTTTAGAACAAGTGAATCAACGCCGGAGTTACTGTGAAATTTTGCTCACTAGTGGTCAGTATGGCATGTACAACATAATAACGACTTATAAAATCCCTTTGTCTTAATTCTCTTTGTTCTTTGACTGTACAGTGTTAAAGCTTTGAAGTCCTAAACTAATCGTGATTTTCTCGAGACACAAGGTGCCAGGGGAGAGTGAACAAATTAACAAATCAAAACTCTCAGATTTATGAAGAATCGCTCTCAAATTGAAATGGAACCAGAGAGAAAGTTAGAAATTACCGCTCGAATGTACATAAAAACGTCTTCGAAAAAAATGAAAACAATCTTTGTTGACAGCTCTGTCTAATCACTGAAACTGCGAATCGCTTGCGGCGTCCGGTTTGCATGAAATGATGGGGGCGTCACGTTTACTTTGGATTGTTCAAAATTTCTTTACTATACTGGCTTTGATTCCGGCCAACCCAGACGTTGTAATAAAATTTTCCAGCTTGATTTATACAAACGTGGCAATTCTTCATTGTTATCATTTGGGTAATGAAAAATTTATAGATATCGAAGGTTCACAACACATCGCACACGGCAGTTCAGAATTTGAACTGGTCAAGTATAATTTTGCGCAATTTGATTGTCTAGATCTCGACTTGTGATTGGCTAATTTTAATTTGTCTCAAAATTTGTCTGGGTGGCCTTGGTTCGTGTGGTCGCACTGAATTCTTTCCTCCAATTTCCAGACAACGAAAAGTATCTCCGCTTTTCTCTCAGGGAGATGACGCGAGAAAACTGGCGATTTTTTGCGTGGGCTCGCGTGTTTCCCTCACCTCGATTTGTAAATGTGTCAGTGTTACTGATCTTATATATTTTTTCTTCTGCTCAGGTATGTGTTCGCAGCCATCTACACAGCTGAAATGTTTCTTAAGATCATAGGCCGTGGCTTTGCACTTCATAAATATGCTTATCTTAGAAATGCGTGGAATTGGTTAGATTTCCTTGTAGTAATTTTAGGGTAAGTGAATTTATTCCTATTATTTACAAATAAAACTCCGGATCAATTTAGCTTCAATTTGAGTGGTCTATGGACTTTATCCACTACGCCAAACCACTCTATAAAGCGTAGTGCTACAGGAAATCAAAACTTGGCAACCTTCGTTTGAGTGGTTAAAATTGCATCCGAAAACTATAAAGTTGGAGCCACATAACACGACGAAACTACTGGCTTCAAATAGGAAAAAAGCTCATTTTAATTTTGTGGGTTTGTAATCGACTTTAATCTGCGTAATCTTCTTTTTCAACAGAGCTTAGCGGTTTTAGTGTGTGGGTTGTTAAGAAAATCATTTTTTAATTTCATAAGTGCATAACATAAGCTTAAAGATAATTCTTGTAAGAAAACGGGAATCTCCATGTCACGAATCATCAAGTTTCTTATTGGCGTGTTAATTGATTTCTGGACTTAATTGTTAATTGACTTTCTGGATTTCTGATTTATTTACGTTTGTTGTTTTGCAGTCTTCAATTTTCGAGAACTATCTGGCAGTTAAAGCTGTTCTTAAGTTTAGTTGTTGCTATAGAAATCAGGGGTAGTTTGCTTAGCAGAACATAATTCGTTTCTAAGGTATTAGTTTGGCCTTTTTTTTTCTCTGAAATTTTTTTATAATTATTTTCTTCCAGGCGTTAAGATTGTGGAACCGGCAAGAATAGAAGTTGTTAAGTCATTTTGCACTCTTGAAATGACTTAATAAAATTTCCTTCTCAATTATTGTCCTACATTTTTTCTTTGCAGTTATATAACAATGCTTCCAGGAGTAGAAAATTTATCAGGAATTCGAACTTTCAGAGTTCTTAGAGCTTTGAGAACAATATCAGCTGTTAAAGGTAAAAAACCTAAAGTGAAATACTTTGTGGTACAAGCGCTTTATTAGAGAGGTTTTCAACCAATCAAAACAGACGCAGACAATCCAATAAACCAATCAGAACTCGAAGCAAACATATGTAGCCGGTGCCAAGCGCGGGAAAACGCATGCGAGCAAGTCACGATTGGTTTTGGTTCTACTTGTGATTGGTTGAAATAGTGGCGCGAGATTTTTTAGCCAATCACAGAGCGTAGTAATGCAAACCAAAACAGTTGCGAATAACTTTCGACTCTCAATTGAAAACCGGTCTATACCGACTGTCGTCAAACCAAAACCATTACCAACCCAATAAACGTAATGATCAAGACTTTGGGGGGAGGGACGTGAGCGTTGGAATCCAACTTGGTAACGAATTCAGCTTTGTAACAACTCCAGCTTTGTAACAAATCCAACTTTGTAACGAATCAAACTTTGTAACAAATCCAGCTTTGTAACAAATCCAACTTTGTAACAAATCCAACTTTGTAACGAATTCAACTTTGTAACAAATCCAACTTTGTAATGAATACAGCTTTATAACGAATCCAGCTTTGTAACAAATCTAACTTTGTAACGAATCCAACTTTGTAACAAATCCAGCTTTGTAACAAATCCAACTTTGTAACGAATTCAGCTTTATAACGAATCTAGCTTTGTAACAAATCCAACTTTGTAACGAACCCAGCTTTATAATGAATCATGCCTTATAACGACTTTACCTTTGTAATGAATCCAGCTTTGTAACGAATCCATCTTTAAAACTAATGAAGTTAGAAAATTTGGTGCAATGTTAAAGTCGTACTAGTTCTTGGGCAAACGATTTTCTCTGAGGCCGTATTTTTAGAGCTTTTAGACGAACAAAATGCAACTCCCAGTCGCTGGATAAAGAATTAATTATACAGGCTACCTATCTTCTTCGTCCCAAGTCGCATATAAAGCGTCACTCTCTTTAGAAATTGATTATTTTTTTCTTTTTTTCAGGTTTAAAAGCCATGGTTAACACGCTACTTAAATCCATCAGAATGTTGTCTGATGTTCTTATACTCACCATTTTCTTCTTATGTGTCTTTGCTCTTATTGGCCTGCAACTTTTCGTTGGAATCATGCAGTGGAAATGCGTTTTAAATCCGCCTAATGGATGGCCCCAGGATCAGAAACAATATGAAGCTTATATAACAAATGATAGTAAGTGAAAACCTTCAGTTGAGGCAGTGGTCATGAAGCTCGACAAACCTCTCGGTTGAGTGCTTGTTGTGCTCAATTTTGCTTTAACCATGCTTAAACCACATCAGATTTTGGAATGCGTTGAAGAAGCTGGCCAGTAGTAACCATGGCAACGTTTCTCTTGATCACTTTTGCTCCCAAGAGTCGCCAGAATCAAAATTCAAGAAAAAACAAACAAATTTCATTTCGTGATATAAAGGAAAACAAACCATTCTATTGAAAGTACTGCAGGAGAGCTTTCGATTGAATGAACACACCGTAGGATTTCATGACCAGACTTAAAAGTTAGAACCACCTTGTACAGCACAATAAACAGTACCACAGGAAAGTACTGCTTAGTAGCTTTCATTTGAATGAACATACTTTAGGAATTTATCCACAGACTCAGAAGTTAGAACTACCTTGCACAGCCGATTAACAGCACGAAAGTACTGCTCAATATCTTTCATTTGAATGATCACACTTGTATAACACAATAAACAGTACCACAGGAAAGTACTGCTCAGCAGCTTTCATTTGAATGGTCACACTTTCGCATTTCATCCACAGATTTAAAAGTTAGAACCACCTTGTACAGCACAATAAACAGCACAACAGGAAAGCTACTGCTCAGTTGCTTTAAACCTTTGATTCCTGGACATAAGATGTTTTATAACGAATCCAGCTTTGTAACGAATTGTATAATTATAACTCGTAATGCATTGATCGATAAACAAAATAAAAAATAAAAATAAAAAATAAATATCCTTTATTTACCCTCGGCAGTGTTTATAGCACAAGTACTAGTGGGACCGAGCATTCAACGTTTGTTACATAAATGGCTTTACGTCGAGGAAGTAGCAACACTCTTAGTCACTTCATGAACAAAACCAAAGATAAACTCCGTCGAACAAGGCACTAGGCAACTGTATACATTCCATGTGACAGTCTCTTAATTTTTTTTCCAGGTAATCATTATATTTTTGATGGCGATGGATTTGCTGTTATGTGTGGGAATTCTTCCGTCGCCTAGTAAGTTTTTATAAGCACCGATGGAAATATGTTTTGGGACTACAGTGAAACCTCTACTGCAGGACACTTCTCCTGGTCCCGGCCGGCAAAACGCTCATATAATCTTTGTAATTACCTCTTCTATGAAAAGGACACCTCAATTAATGAGGGGGGGGGGGGGGGGGGGGGGGGGGGGGGGGGGGGGGGGGGGGGGGGGGGGGGGGGGCACGAGCTGTAGCTGCAACACTATCTTCAGGGGAGGGGGATCACTAGCCACTGCTGCCATCCTTTCTACAGGGGAAGAAGGTCGCCAGCTGCAGCTGCCACCCTTCATACAAGTGGGGGGGGGGGGGGAAGGGGCTCAAGCTGCAGTCATCGGTCGTCACTGATGAAAAGTGGGTCCTCATAAGAAGAAGGGGGGGGGGCACTAGCTGCATCAGCTATCCTTTTTTATTTGAAAATGGGTCCCTATGTGAATAAGGGGGGGGGGGGGGGGGCACCAGTTATGGCAGCTATCCTTTTAATACTTGGGGGATCCCCAGCGGTACCATCTGTGTCTGATAGAAAAAGTGGGTCCCTATCGAGGGCAGTTGTTTTGACACTTCTCCTGGTCCCGGCCGGCAAAACGCTCGTATAATCTTTGTATTTATCACCCCTTCTCCTAATCCCAGTAACAATGCCCCTTTAATATATTGCTCTATTCTTTTTACAGTCAATGTCCTACCAACTACACGTGTATGCCCAATACAGGTCCTAACCCTCTATCAAAGTACATCAGCTACGATAACTTCGGCTGGTCTCTCTTGACCTCTTTACAGTTGGTTACAATGGATTATTGGGAGAGTATTTATAACAGCGTAAGTAACCTTTTTTGATCCACGTGTATCGCAAAATCTTTGTGGAAGAAGTGTGTCCTTTAGAGTCAAACGTTAAGACCTAATACAACCTAATACAACATGGTTCTAACTTTTGATTCTGTTGATGAAATCCTAAAGTGTGACCATTCAAATGAAAGCTATTGAGCAGTACTTTCCTGTGGTACTGTTTATTATGCTGTACAAGGTGGTTCTAACTTTTGAGTCTGTGGATGAAATCCTAAAGTGTGACCATTCAAATGAAAGCTACTGAGCAGTACTTTCCTGTGGTGCTGTTTATTATGCTGTACAAGGTGGTTCTAGCTTATGATTCTGTGGATGAAATCCCAAAGTGTGACCATTCAAATGAAAGGTACTGAATATAGATGTTATTGAGTACTTTGTAATCGGCATCAACCCATCCTTGACGATTATTTTATCTTATCTGGTAGCCACGTTTGGCAAATGACGTGACGTTTCACATTCTTGTTATTCAGGTTATAGCGACCAAAGGCCCGTGGTACGTTTTCTACTTCGTCTTCGTCATTTTCCTGGGTCCCTTCTACCTCATTAATCTCGTATTGGCTGTTGTCTCGCTCTCGTACGAGCAAGAAACCGCTGCCCTTCAGGACGCAGGGCTCAGGGTAAGCAACCCTCCCTGTTCTGTGATAATGGTGAACTTACAAAACAACGGTAGTTTGAAGAGGATGGCAACATCTTGTGTTACCAGCATGACAGTAATTATGTGTGGCAAAATTTTGAACTGGAATTTGCATTGATGTAGACAACAACAAGAACATGGCAATTTTAATTGGAGATTGCGCCAAAAACACGTCAGTAGCAACAACAAGAAGTTCAGTCCAAAAATTTGCAAAACATAATTACTGTCATGTTTATAGCACAAGATTTCGCCGTCTTCTTCCCTATGCCGCCCAGTTGCGTAAGTTCGCTAATATTTTAATATTTTAAAAATATATGAGTGAACTGCGGGATGAAGTGAAGCGAAGGATTGATCGTCGCAGTGGTTAGCGCATTTTATGCAATTGCGAGTGTACGTTTGAAATCCTAAAGTGTGACCATTCAAATAATAGTTATACAGCAGTGCTTCCCTGTGATGCTGTTTATTGTGTTCTGCAAGGGGGATCTGACGTTTGGATCTCTCACATGTAATAGATCGCAATATCGCAATATGTATCGATCAGATCGCAATATAAATTCTCCTTACTAGTGTTTTTGTCGTCAGAACACTAAAACCTACATCACTCTGGATAACTCTTCTAGTGGAGTATGACTATTCGAGCACTTGCAATCAGTACAGGTTAATTAACAGTTTCCTTTGTTTTCTTCCTTTAGGCGGCAGCGTTTGCCAAGCTTAAAAAAAGCGCGTCTACGTATTCTTTTGACGGAAAAATGGATCCAGAACCCGTGTACGAGGAGGACTTAAAAAAGATCGAGGATCGTGACAACTACATTGCAGCTCATCGGGAGGAATCCGAGGATCCGATAGAACCCGAAGAACCGACGGAGCTCACTGTCGAAGTTCCAACAAACCCGAGCTGCTGGAAAAAGTTTCGAAAGAAGGTGGAGCATTTCGTTAACACTTCGGCGTTTGAGACCCTTATTACCTTGTGTATTCTGTTTAACACACTGGCAATGGCTTTGGAACACTTTGAAATGGACTCGATGTTTTCTAAAGTCCTTGAGTACTGCAACCTGGTAAAGTATTTCAACTGTTACTTTTGTGATTTTTATTGTGAATTTTTTATTTCGGCAACGCCAAGGAAAACTTCATTTTACATTTTTCTAGAACCATCATTTGTTAATGGTGAAAAGTATAATTGGTTGTTTAAGTTCTGTGTGTTCTGGGTTTAAATTGATTTCGACTGTTCCAAGTGGGGCCGGAAAGCAGCTAAACACCGGCGCGCGAACGAGTGGGGAGACTGGGAGGTTAGCTATCCCCCTCCGTCAGCATTCGTAATATGTTTCCTTCGCTCCCCGATATCTGAACGCCTGGAACAGACTTGATTCCTTAACGCTCTTCCCACATTGCGACATGCAATATTTAGAACAAGCATGCTCAAGCAATGAAAAGAGAAACTCACCGAAACCAATCGCTAATTGGCTTACCCGCATTTTCTTGCGCTTGGGGCCGTTTGTATTTTTTTTCCCGCGCTTGACGCCGGATGCATGTTTTTGCTTCTAGTTCTGATTGGCTCGAAGCGTTGTTCGCTTTGTTGTGATTGGTCAGATTTTTGGTTTTGCTTTTACGACAGCAATTATCACCCTCAGTTTAATTATTATTAGTATCAAGATAATTCATCTTGGGTGATCATATCCTTAATTCTCAGAGCCACTCTGATTGCTTAAGCATTAATATTACAATGAGAAATGTGACGCCGATCACTATTAGGTCTTCAATGGTTAAACGTTTTGCTGATTTTTTATTATTATTATTATTATTATTATTTATTATTATGCTACAACAAGTATTAACATACATATAGTGGTATTTACATACATACATATAGTGCTATACAATACAATATAATACACACAAAACACACACAAAAGGTCATATAGAGTATTTTGGTTTGAGGTTAGAGAATTCTACGTTTTGCACAGCTTATAAATTATATATTTGTATATCTTGTTGATATGAAGTACTTTGTGAGAGGTCAATCTTAAAGCGAGACCATTTCTGTGCAAAAGGCTTTGGATCGTTATTGTAACATGCAATTTGCCTTTCAGTTTCCATTGAGTTCATAACTAGTTGTATGTACACCTGCAACTTAGGGACTTGTTCCCAAGTCTGTAGGTGTATATGTAGTGTCTAGATATAAGGAGTAAGTGATGAAAAAGAAAATCTTTTGCATTGTCAATAAGAGCAAAACAAACAGACAAAGAAGGAGTAACATTTTCTAAATCTTTAACGTTTTGGGAGATCCACTCAAAAATGCTCTTCCAGAAGTTCTGTGTATGCTTACTAGTCCAAAATAGATGAACAAGGGTTTCCTTTTTTTTCTCGCAAAAGAAGCAAGAATCTCTTTGTTTTGCTGATTTTTTTACCACGTTGTCCTCTTCAGGTTTTCACCGTGGTTTTCATGATGGAAATGGTTCTGAAATTGATCGCGTTTGGCCTCAAAGAGTATTGCAAGAACAACTGGAATCTGTTTGATGGAACAATTGTGATTCTCAGTGTCCTGGATATGGTGCTGACCTACTCCAAAACCATCGACGGCGCAGGATTGAGTGTACTGCGAACATTCAGGCTGGTACGTTGGTATCATAGAATGGCTTTAAGTAGAGTGTCGAAAACGTTTTCGTAAATTGATTTTGGGCTGGTTCCTACTAGCGACGTAATCGGAAGCGGAGTCGGACTCGGAAGCGAAAGGAGCCTTACGGAAGGATCAGAAAGTTTCCTATTTCTTTCGATTTCGCTTCTGCTTCCGTCCTTAAGTCGCTAGTGGGAACCAACCCTTACGCTTCCGACTCCGCTTCCGATTATGTCGCTAGTGGGAACCAGCCCTTAATTGTTTTGAATTACCTATGCTCTCGACCATATAACAAGTAACTAAAATTACAATACCTTGCTAATACTCAGAAAAAAAAATCGCACTTGTAATGGGAGTAAGTATAAAATTGGAGTAAAATGTCTACTGAAAGCTTCATGTCCTCAGTGGTCTTTTGAGTTTCTTCGGACTTACTTCGAAAATCACTCTTTTCTCTCGACAACCTATCCGTAACATGGAAATTTAGTTTTGTCAACTGAATTTATAAGGTAAATTGGCCACCGTGAAAAAGACTTAAAAAGCTGACGTTTCGGGTGTTAGCCTTTCGTCAGAGCGACGTCAAACCACAGACGTAGCACCAACCTATCCGTAACATGGAAATTTAGTTTTGTCAACTGAATTTATAAGGTAAATTGGCCACCGTGAAAAAGACTTAAAAAGCTGACGTTTCGGGTGTTAGCCTTTCGTCAGAGCGACGTCAAACCACAGACGTAGCACCAACCTATCCGTAACATGGAAATTTAGTTTTGTCAACTGAATTTATAAGGTAAATTGGCCACCGTGAAAAAGACTTAAAAAGCTGACGTTTCGGGTGTTAGCCTTTCGTCAGAGCGACGTCAAACCACAGACGTAGCACCAACCTATCCGTAACATGGAAATTTAGTTTTGTCAACTGAATTTATAAGGTAAATTGGCCACCGTGAAAAAGACTTAAAAAGCTGACGTTTCGGGTGTTAGCCTTTCGTCAGAGCGACGTCAAACCACAGACGTAGCACCACAGTATTTTTTAGGAACTAACCCCTTTAACACACGCATAAGTTTTGCAAGGAAAAACTATTTATATGTGGTAATAAATCAAGAAAGATCGTCAATGTTAATGATGAACATTACACCTTTTTCAATATTTATTTGTTTTCTTTTCCACAGCTTCGAGTACTGAAGTTAGCTCAGTCGTGGAAGACAATGGGCGATCTGCTAAACACTATCGGGAGCAGCGTGGGAGCCGTTGGCAATATAACTGTGATTCTAGCGATTATCGTGTACATGTTCGCTGTCGTAGGCATGCAGCTATTCCAGAAAGCCTACGAAAACGCTTCAGCTTTTAAGGATAATAAAATCCCACGTTGGAATTTCAGTGATTTCGGACACTCGTTTATGGTGATTTTCAGGATATTATGCGGCAAATGGATTGAACCTCTTTGGTGGACAATGGCTGCTACAAGTCCAGGGGCGATTTTCTTTATCTTGCCCGCGTTCGTGATCGGCAATTTTGTGATTTTGAATCTGTTTCTTGCTCTGTTGTTGAACTCGTTCGGCGGAGGTGATGATGAGCCGGAGGACGAAGAGGAGAAAAAGAAAAAGGAGGAAGAGAAGAAAAAGAAGAAAAAGAGAAAAAAGCGACTTGATATTATCCGCTTGCTGGTGGGCAAAAAGAACAAGAATCTATCCGGGAGTCGAAGCAAGGTGGGGCCAGACGAGGATGGTGATGGAATGGAAGAGGATGTGAATTCCAGGACGATTAGCCCGGCTGACGATGGAAGCAAGAAAGAAGCCGCTGTGACTCTGTCCAACAATCTTAAGAATGGCGAACATGAGAACGTGTATGAAATGACCCTAGTACACCGCGTGCCTAATGGCCAGACACAGCAGGAGAATTACAATGGCTTTAAGTACAACTTTGGTAAGTTTTTGTCGGATTTCAGTCATTTAAAATTTCAACGCCAACCACAATGAGATACGACAACATTCGCGTTCTCGCGTTTAACGAACTAGAACTAGATTGTTGTATGTCCAATTCTTTGTTCTCGCTGTTCCCATAATAGCAGTTCTCTACCGAAACATTAAAGAAAAACGGGATAAGTGCGGAAAAACGTAAAATCTGTGATTGGTGGCGAGCGCGGGTAAATATGCAATCGGTGGCATATACAGGAAGGCATGTAATCGGTGATGACTGCGAGAAAACGTGGTATACGCGGGAGGAAAACGTGTAATCGGAGATAACCTCTTGAAAAGGGGGAACCCGTAACGCGTATTCATTTTCCTAAGTTTGACCTAACAGTTGTAATTTCCTGTTATGTTGTCAGATGAAACTCCAGGTAAGCCTGTTGGACGCAACACCAAAATGAATTCCCCTCCCATTGTGAACCGCCATTCCCTCACAACCGCGATTGACTTGGACGAGGCTGCACTCAGAATCCGGGACCTTTCAGACTCCAACAAGAGACTTCCATCCGTTAACCGAGTCAAAAGTTGCGATAGACTGGGAGCTAGCGACAACAATCTTAGCAACGGGGATCTGGTAGCGAACGGCTCTGCGCCTGTAGTGATAAACGGCAACTCTTGCATGTCTGCCGGGTCATCGCACAAAGATGTCAGTCTTGGTGACATAGAGTCACGCATTCCGCCTAACAGCCCGGGTCACGAATCGAAACGTGACACAATTGTCACGGTAGAAAGCGGTGACACCAATGCCACAAGCACCGGTGTGCGTCCCTGTTGTCCGGCATTGTGCTACTGTGACAGTGACTGCTGCTCAAATTACAAGGAATCCTGTGTGCGGAGAACCTGGCATGGAATGCGTTACTATGTCTGTGCATTTGTAGAGCATAAGTACTTCGAATGGTTCATCCTTTTCATGATTGTCATCAGTAGTTTGACACTGGTAAGTTCTTCACAATTTTTTACACAATATTTTTTCCCCTACACTTTTTTGTATCCACTGCGCAAGTGCGCGTAGACACTACGGTGTCACAGGAAGTTTGTTACCCCGAAGTATTTGTTAACCCGAAGTTTGTTAACAGGAAGTTGTTAACAATAGAACCGCCAACACCAGAATGACAGCTGTAACAATGATGCAATCACCAGGAAACCGGAAAGAGATCCCATATCAAATTCACTAAAGCTGAAATAAAATGGCACGAAACCGGAATCATGCAAAGATCTTTCACTTTCATACTTTTCCAGACTAAATTCTGCAAAAGCCGAAACTTCGAACATAAAATTTCTGAACCCAAGAATAATTTGTTCTTTTAACACGTGGAGTTAATGGTAGTTTCTTGGTGTTGCGGATGGTGTTATCACCAAATGACGTAAAACAAAAGATTCAAAAGACACTGAACAATACCCACACCACAACACAAAAGCTAACCAACAATGGCTTCCGCAACACCAAGAAACACCCGAGTTAATGAAAAATTGGCCGTAAAAGATCAGACAAGACGATAATAATAAAGGCCGCGCGTGAATATCATTGCTACCAACTAGGTAATAATAATAATAATAATAATAATAATAATAATTATTATTATTATTATTATTATTATACACAACCACTTTATTATCATTTAACAATTAAAATAACTATTTACAATACATTAAAAATTCTAAATACGATAAGATATGTACATTTGAAAATGGTGTTAAAATTGTCATATGTCATATGTCATACGTCATTTTTTTTTTAATAATAATAAAAAAAAAATGTATACCTACATGTATATGAAAAATATATCAATAAAAGACTAAAAAAAGATAGTACCAAGTTAATGTAAAGTATAATTACATTTTCAGATTTATGAAAATCAAGAGCACTTCTTTTAAAAAAACCTATAATACATTTCAACTGGCCGATCAACTGCAACTGCAACACTGTAAATCCTTGGCAACCTAGGTCCTGGGTACCCTAACGTAACTTATGTCTGGTTATGTTGTCTTATGAATGCAACAAAACCTCATCTTACTAAGAAAAATCACCAAAAGTTAAAAAAGAAAATTACAAGAAAAAATAAATTAAAAAAAATAGAAATAGTGTTCTCAATGCCTTATTAATGAATATTTGCGTGTCCTTTTTCGATATCAAAGTCAATGTCAAACAATTCTAAATTGACTCTCCTAGAAACTCGCGAACCTCTTAGGCAAAGTAATGCTGATCTCAACAGTGCAAAGGACACTCTCGCCCTGATCCATGACATGGTAGTCGCATAATAATAATAATAATTTTCATACAAACTTGAATCTTACATGCATTTAAAAAAATGTACAAATTTTTTGTCCCTTAAAAGTTTTTCCGAGAAATAACTTTTTGTAAAAATTTGAATAGCCTACCTACCTATTATTAATATTATTTATTATTATTATTATTATTATTATTATAAATAGAGAACTTTAATTATAAAACACAATTTATAATAATAATAAGAGACTTATATAGCGTACATATCACATGTCTCATGGCGTTTTACATACACTTATGAGAATGAGATCGGACGTCAGCTTATGAAGGCGCCTCAGGCAGCCGCTATCGGTCCACTGTTGATCTCATCTCCCCCACCCCACCCCACCCATAACAATGTATGACACTGAGGATGGTCACAGCCAGGGTTTTGTTACGTCCTCAGTGGTTCTTTTACGTCCCCAACGGAGACGGGACCGCCATTTCTACGTGGTCATCCGAGCCACGTGAATGTCTAACCATTTGCAGATGTCCTTGCAAAGGCAGCACCTTCGTCCTCAGTTATTTTAAGACCCTGAGTGTTGGTCCGGCCGGTGACCTAGTAGAATTGGCCTTCAACAGGTAGACCCTAAAATTTCGAAAGAAAAGAGGTCGAGTTAACTGTACATCCAAAAATTTAGCCGCGTGCAGGAGACACATGCTCCCCAAAGTGAGCCTATTTTTTTAACTTCAATACAAATTTCTTTACAGGTTTTTGAAGACATCAATCTGAACAAACGAAAGGCGTTGAAAGATACACTGAGCGTTATGAACTACATTTTTGCGGTAACCTTTACAGTGGAAATGCTTCTAAAAATTTTCGGAATGGGTTTCGTGGTCTATTTTTCAAACTTGTGGAACTGTCTGGATTGTTTCATTGTGGCGGTAAGTTTTGCAAGATGTAGAACGGCATTATAAAAAAGGCACGCGAGGCGAACTTTCTTATCCTTCAATAACAAAATGAATGAAGAAATAGTACAAGCTGTTAAGTTCCTGTTTTTCGTATTATTTGATTAGAGCTTTAAAGTCACGATTGAGTGACACAAAATGTAGTATTTCCAGGCAACTGAAGGACGTGACTGTTTTATGTTTCAAAAAGCATCTCCGCAATTCTTAAAATTGTTGGGGTGAAAATCCTTCCCGAACCCTCCTGTTGTTGGTTCTCATTTATATCCGCGACAATATTTTGTAAAAAAAAAAACAGAACAGTCTTCTTATCATTCACTGGTAATTTCGGCTGTAGTTTTAATTGGGAAAGAAGTTTGATGTTTTTTTTTATGATGTTGCAGATCTCCCTGGCAAGTCTCACTGGAAGTAAGAATCTGCAGTCGTTTAGATCTCTGAGGGCCCTGAGACCTCTCCGAGCAATCTCACGATTTGAAGGAATGAAGGTAAAGTTAAAGGGGTTATGGCGCCAGTTTTAGTTTTACTTGAAAAGCTAACAGACATTTATAACAGTGAAAACCCACAATTAATGTTTCAGTTTTGTTGACAATTATTCTTCTAGTGCTCTAAGAGTAAAACTAAAGTGTCTTGGACTGCAGATGGCCAGGATGGAAATGATGCCTAAATGTTTCATATTTATCACCTTGGGTCTTTGGAAACTCTCTAAAACTCTGATAATGGTTGATTGTCTCTTCGAAATAAGTGCACGCTTTCTAAGATAGCTACATCCCTCAAAGTGTACGATTAATTCCTAGTATCGTGAGCTTTCTATTCATAAATATTGGAGAATTGACACTGGATTCTCCTTAAAAGCACTGTATTTGGCTGCATGTTTAAAGTGGTCTCTTGATACTTATCATTCGCTTTATAGATTGTCGTGAATTCCTTGGTGCATGCAGTGCCAGCAATTGTCAACGTAATGCTCGTGTGTCTCATTTTCTGGCTCATCTTCAGCATCGTTGGTTATCAGTTATTCCACGGCAAATTCTACAAATGCGTCAATAATGTAACACTGGAAAAATATAGTTACATGGAAGTGGACAACAAAACCGCGTGTAATGAATCTCTAGGGATGCGCTGGATGAATTCCAAGATTAACTTCGACTCGTCATTGCAAGGATTCTTAGCTTTGTTTCAAGTTGTACGTATCAAATGCGCTGTTCTTATCCAGCTAAGTCTTTGTTGGTTTTAGCAATGTATAAAATCTTATAGGGCTGCAACGATACATTTTCTCGCGATACGATACATATCTCGATACAAGTGCCACGATACGATACACGATACGATACATCATTACATACATTTTTTCACCAACACGGGAAGACATTTTGCGACGAACCGCATATTTTTCCCGTGGGCGTGCAAGACTGTGTCAGCTGACAACTAATTATGAAAAATATGTGTCGGAAGCATGCGAAGCTATACGAAGCAAGGATGGAACTTTCTTGTCCCTTTGTTTAATAAATAGCTATAAAAAGGCTTGGACTTGGGTAAGGAGTCATTTAAGACAGTAATTTCTAAATGTTGATGAAGAAGCATAATATCATAATATCGCGATATGTTGTTCAAATATCGATATTCGTATCGTGACAAAAAATGTCGCGGTTCACCGGTGCACTGGTGTATCGTTGCAGCACTAAAATCTTATAATTATGTGAATTATGGATATGTAATTAAATGAAGATGTGATCATCACAGTTTTACTGCCAAGAGCGGCAAAAGTCCCGACCGAAAAGTCATAAAAATATATGATTTTGTTAAAAAAAATCATACTAAACTAAACTAAACTAACAGAAAAACAGGAAAGTACTACTCAATAGCTTTCATTTACTTGGTCACTCTTAAGGATTCCATTCACAGCCTCAAACGTTAGAACCGCCTTTTACAGCATAATAAACAGTGACCACAGGAACGCACTGCTCATTAGCTTTCATTTGAATGGTCACTCTTTAGGATTTCATCCACAAACGCAGAAATTAGAACCACCTAGTACAGCATAATAAACAGTACCACAGGAAAGAATTTATGTTGTATGATGATGCAAATATTGGACCAAGAACCGCTACGTAATTTTAGTTCGTAAAGCTGCAAAAGTTTTTGAATATATAAAAACTAGCAGGAACTACATTGTTGTCTGACTGTAGTTTCTGGTTTAATTTAAGGCTACCTTAGAAGGCGTTTTTGAAATAATGGATGATTCTGTGGATGGAGAAGCGGTAGGACAACATTGATAACACATGCATAAAATATCATATCTTTAAACTACAGGGTAAAAAGTTAAGGGAAAATGCAAGGTGAAGCTTAGGCTTTCATCAAAGTGAAACACTGCGTAATTTCCTGGCTTGCTTTTCTCGAAAGTCTCGAAAGTCCCGAAAACGTTTCGTGCCCGAAAGCTATTTTCAAAATTCATTTCTAACGAATGGCGTTAAAGTTTTTAGCCTGCAAATCAGCCCAGCTCGTGTAGTAAAGTAAGATTTTAATGCCTAGCTTTCAAAATCAACAAAAACCGAATCTTTGTTGGTAAACATTTTGCACGTCACGTGGCTTTTCGCCGGGGCCCAAAAAGTTTCCGGGATTTTCAAGAAACGGACGCCTGGTCTCTCCTATGCAACCATTTAGCCTGGTTTCGATATGATCGCTGCGATCGCTGAAAAAACGTTCAGCGCTTGTAGCGAAATTGACTAAGCCACTCTCCGTACTTTCAACATAATCGCTACGATCGCTGGAGAGTGGCTTAGTCCATTTCGCTACAAGCGCTGAACGTTTTTTCAGCGATCGCAGCGATCGTAGCGATCATATGGAAACCAGGCTTTATTGTGATCCAAATAGCGGAGACTCAAAGAAAGACTACAAACGATGCAAACGTTCTTATTTCTGAGATAGCGTGGTCTTTTTGGGGAGATGTAGTTTAATTTTTTATTTGACTCGATTTAAAAAAAGGTGCTATACCCACTTTCATTTAGAGGAACTTGCTCGTTAACTATCCTGGGGTCAATTCAACAAAACGTTTACAAGTGTAATTTACAAGTGTAGCCAATGTTTCAGAGGTTGAAAACAATAGCTACACTTGTAAATTACAAGTGTAAAAGTTTTATTAAATTGACCCCTGGTGCTAGGTTAAAACCATTTTGGTATGAGTAGACTGCAACACTGAAGGTGAAACGACTTCCATAAGAACTCCAATGTGATTCGCCAGTATCCCAAGGGGATTCCCCAGTATTCCAAGGAGATTCCCCATTATTCCAATGTGATTTCCCAGTATTCCAATGTGATTCGCCATTATACCAATTCCTAGTATTCCAAGGGGATTCCCCAGTATTCCAAGGAGATTCCCCAGTATTCCAATGTGATTCCCCAGTATTCCAAGGGGATTCCTCGGTATTCCAAAGGTAATAATAAGGCGTGTTTCTGTTTAAAACGATTTCAATTCTGCGATTGATTAAATAACCCGGCATGCCCGGTTGTATATTTTAATCACGTGTCATGATATTTTTGTGTATCTACAGCCATACAAACAACCACGGTTTGAAAGCAGTTTCTACAGCTACTTCTACTATGTTATCTTCATCATTATGGGTTCGTTTTTCATTTTGAATCTCTTCATTGGAGTCATCATCGATAACTTCAATCGCCTTAAGCAACAGGTAATGTTTATGGTTCTCTTGTTAGCCGATTAGGTGGTGGTTATGCTTACACTAAAGCAATGTTCGAAAGAAAATACTTGCTTCCCATTTTCGCCCCTCTTTGCCTTCGCACAAACGATACCGTCAACTTGATAGGTTATGTTCTTATCTAAGGCATGTATATGTTGTAGTTCAATTTTATCCTTGGTTCAATTTTTATGTTTCTTTGTTTTATTTTCGTTTACATACATTACATAGAATAGAAAAAAAGAAAATCAAAATTGAACCAAGGATAAATTTTAACTACAACATATACGTACAGTGTAAATAAGGATCCCCTTTTGTAAATTGCGTGTGTACTGACTAGATAACTTTTTGATTGGCTAGCTGATTGGCTGACTGGTTGACGGGCTTACTGGCTGACTGATTGACTGACTGACAAACTGACTGACCGACTAGCTGGCTGACTGACTCACTGACTGACCGACTGGCTGGTTGGCTAATTGACTGATTGACTAACTGACTGACCGACTGACTGACTGACAGACTGACTATCTGACTGACTGACTGACTGACTGACTGACTGACTGACTGACTGACTGACTGGCGCTGGCTGACTGACTGGCTGGCTGGCTGGCTGACTGACTGGCTGGCTGACTGACTGACTGACTGACTGACTGACCTACTGACTGACTGACTGACTGACTGGTTAGCTGGCTAATTGACATTGAATAATTGATATTTTCGTGTATGTTTCAGTATGAAGACAGTGGTGCACTTGGAATGTTTTTGACCCCAGGTCAGAGGAGCTGGGTTAACACGGTCAAAAAGACGTACTACAGAAAACCTCGGAAACAGTTCAAAAGACCTCAAGTGAGTCAAATAATATCAATAACAAGAGTAGATTATTTTATAATGTAAAAGTTTGGCAAACTTGACGTTGTTCTAGCAATCTTATCTTTTTAATCGCATCAATAACAAAATTCTGGAATGTGATTCGCGCACCTATTTCTTACGTAATTGGCGCGCGATCACGTGAGTGTGCAATTTACAGCCATCCAATTACAACTTTCTGTAATTGGATGGCTGTAATTAGACACCCACGTTCCGCGCGCGTCAATCAGGTGCAATTAAATGGTTTATTTTTTGCTGTTTCTCTAAGGATTGCAAACTGATAAGAAATATCCCTGACGCTTTGGGAACAAAAAAGTCCACATAGTCTTTTTAATCTCGAATTTTGTTACTGATACGATTAATTAGTAATTGAACTTCGTGTCGTACAATTCAGGGGTAATCGCGCTTGTAATTTCAAATCGTCCTCGCGCTACTGGCCCAATAACTCCCTGAATTGTACTCCACTCAGTCCTATTACTACTTATAATTTTTTTTAACAATTTTTATTTTTGTTCCGCGACCAATGTTTTTCATTCTACTTTTGTCAGCATTCTTACCTTTTTTGTTTTTATATCTTTTTACAGAACAAATTTCGGGCGTGGCTGTTCGACTTAATTCTCCAAAAGAAGTTCGAAGTGTTTATCATGTCGGTTATTCTAATAAACATGATCACAATGATGATGGAACACAATAATCAAACAGAGAGCTTTTCAGCCGCGCTTAATATCCTTTCTATCAGTAAATAGATATTAATATAATATAGGTATTGTTAATATATGCCACCACAGTTAGTTACGCCTTTCACTCCTATTACTGAATGTCCGGTCTTGAAGTATGATTGTTACTTTTGAGAAAGCTACTGAGCAGTACCTTCCTGTGGTATTGTTTATTATGCTGTGCAAGGAGGTCCTCACTATAGAGTCTGCGGACGAAACCCCAAAGTAAGACATTCAAATGAAAGCTTCTGAGCAGTACTTTCCTGTGGCACTGTTTGCTCTGCCGTACAGGGCGGTTCTAACCTTTGAGTCTGCTGATGAAATCCTACAGTGTGACCATTCAAATGAAAGCAAATGAGCAGTACTTTCCTGTGGTACTGTTTACTATGCTGTACAAGGTGATTCTAACCTTTGAGTCTGCGGATGAAATCCTACAGTGTGACCATCCAAATGAAAGCTATTGAGCAGTACTTTCCTGTGGTACTGTTTATTATGCTGTACAAGGTGGTTCTTACTTTTAAATCTCTGGACGAATCACCAAAGTACATGTATGACATTCAAATGAAGGCTATTGAGATGTACGTTTCTGTGGTAACTTTACGGTTGTTTTATTTTTCATTGAATGCGTTTTCCTTAACAAGAGCTCGATGATCCGGGCCAACACGATACTTAAACTACATATTTACTGGGATCTTTATCATAGAGGCCGTCATTCGGCTGATCGCCATGAGGTTGGACTACTTTAAACTCGGATGGAATGTGTTTGATTTCATTATAGTGGTGTTTTCCATTGTCGGTAAGTCACTCAATACAGTGTTATAAGGGCACTTATGTTTACAGTCAAAATACTCAGTGCGTTCCGCTTATCATTTGGGGATGACTTTCATTAATCGGGAACGGATTGCATTATTGAAATCATAATTCAGGTTTAAAATTGATTATTGGAATCTTCCAACGGTAGCCGCATTCGAAATAACGAATGCTGATTGGTTTGTTATTGACATCAGGCGAATGTTCACGTGCAAAGCAGGCGACAGTTGGCGGCTTGACACATCTGACCTATTTCTGTTCGGTCAACAAAAATTCATCACTGAGTATATTTTTGACGTAAAGAAGCTCTGTATTTATAAAACCCCGAAGAAGAATTCTTAAAGTGCTAGTGTGCTGGCTCTGAAGGAGAAATTTTCACGGAAAGTGAAGAAAATTTCCAAACGTCCAAGTGACTGAATTCACTGAAACCAACAGCGGCCAACGGTTGCCTATTTCGCCTGTGAACTTTTGACTGACGTCAGTAACAGAAGTAAACCAATCAACATTCGTTATTTCAAATGTGGCTACCGTTGAAAGATTCCAATAATCAATTTTAAACCTGAATTTAGATAAATGATAAGCGGAACGCAATGAGTATTTTGACTGTAACTGGGATAATCTTTAGTAAACAGCATTATACTGTACAAGGTGGCTATAACTTCTGAAACTGTAGATATAAACCTAAAGCGTAATCATTCAAATAAAGGCCGTCGAGCAGTTTTTTTTCCGTTGTACTGTTTAATATACTACGTTCCTACCAAGGGCACCCTTAAGGAGGTGACTGGTTTGCTCTCTCTCGGCTTCCTCCCTCTCTCCCTCGCGCAGGGATCATTTTAACGCTCTTCTTCCTCCCTCCCTCAGGTATCATTGTGGAAGACGTGCTGCAGAAAGACATGGTACTCTCTCCAGGGTTGCTTCGAGTTGTCAGGGTGTTTAGACTTGGAAGACTTCTCCGCTTTTTTGAAGGCGCGAAAGGAGTTCGACGACTGATTTTTACTCTCGTGAAGTCACTACCAGGGCTAGTCAACATCGCCATGTTGTTATTACTGATTATTTTCATCTACGCCATTATTGGCATGTCTTCGTTTGGTTACGTGAAAAAGACCAACGGAATCACAGATGTGGTGAATTTTGAGACGTTCGGAAACTCCATGCTCCTGCTATTTCGGGTCGGGACTGCTGCGGGCTGGAACACGATCCTCGACCCGCTCATGGTCACACCGCCCGACTGCGACCCTGATTTAGATAATGGCGGTCCCAACGGCAACTGCGGAAACAAGTTTCTCGCTGTGTTTTTCTTCGTTACTTATATTCTTATTATTTTCTTGATCATGATTAACATGTACATAGCAGTTATTTTAGAGAATTTCAATGAAGCACAACAGCAGGAGGAGATCGGTGTGTCGGATGATGACCTAGAAACATTTATTCAAGTCTGGGAGGAGTTCGATCCCAAGGCTACCTACTATATTCCTCTTAGTAAACTCAGCGACTTTTTAGACCATTTGGAGCCGCCATTGCAGATTCCTAAGCCTAATAGACACTTGTTTGGGTCTCTAAATGTACCGATTAAAACGGGATATAGAATCTATTGTCTGGATCTTATGCAAGCACTTGTCAGACGAGCTATAGGCGGTTTGGAGGGCCACGAGGAGGAAGACTTGGCCATGTTGGTGGAGAAGTTAGAAGAGAATTTCCAGAGCATGAGAAAAAAGGAGGAAGAAACCATTGGCTCGCTTCCAGATGAGCATAAACACGAGATCAAGGCGGCAGCCACGATTCAAAAGGCCATAAGAATTTTCTTGCTGAAGAAACGAATACGAGATAACGTGCGGGGAAAGTTGCATACATATCAGCCATTGAATTCCGAGAAAGATAAAGATCACGGCTGGGTAGAAAGGCAAGTCGAGGATAATACGCATGCGCACCATGGCCTGGAATCGGTGGTCGCCATGTTGTGGTACCAGCAAACAAAACGGTACGACGATCAACGAGCGGAGGCGACGCTGGACGACGATGAAAACGGAGACGGTGAAAATACCGAGGCCGAAAATAGTACCGACCCGAAGGATAAGGACAGTGACAGGCGTACTACAATGACTCTAAACGACCCTGATCAACCGAAACCATCATCCAACTCTTTGAGCGTGGAATGTTAGCTGAAACGGGGACTAAAAAAAAGATTATGATTCAACACAAATCGTCACCGTCGTTTTCCAATTCTGTCTCACTAACTTGTCAGTATGAGCGGTGACCTCGTGCGCATGACTGAGAAGTGCAAAGCGTTGACAAAGAAACTGACCAAATTATTGAGAACCGAGTCGTTTAGCTTATTGGAGCGTTTGGTTTGCTAAAGCGAGAGAGCAAGTACATTCAGCACGATTGAATGTAGCATATATGCAGTGATAATAAAAGCCAAGTTGTGCCGCTGACACAATCGCGTGGCATGGAGGCCTTCAAAAATGAGTCACAGGAACCTTAATTGCCACGTTTGAAACCAAACAGGGCACCCACTTATTTCTCCACTGTGACGGAACCTTCTAAAGCGCAATACCGCTGTGCGGCACGCAGTTGTACCGCGGCTGCATGTCTATTTTATACGTTAAAAATAATAAAAGGCCAATGCCTGTTTGTAAATATTACTTAGAAATATTTTTGTTATTATTTATCAGTGCAGGGCAAGATGCAGTGCATTCAGAAGGCTACTATAGTGGTGTGTGTTGACGCTATCGAAGGTCGCTTCAGATTGAGATTTCGTAAATTTTCTTTCCGAAGCATCTATCCAAATTAATTTAGCCAACCAACTTAGAATTGTCTAAGACTTTAAATTATGTTTCCTTATTGCACTGACAAGGCCTAGCGATGATTAGGTGATATATTTCGCAATTTATAAATTAAGGCAATAAATTATTCCAGTTTAAATTTTAAACATATTTGTATAAGAAGAGCAAAAACTAATCAGCTTATGCTTTGAGCAAATTAAGCAAGACTGTAATCACGAAAAGAAAGAATTTTGCGAGAATTGGAGAATTTCTCTCCGTACCGAGAGGTAACATTTTTTGGCACAAATAATTACTTGTCAGCTTTACAGCTGAAAACAGTTAAATTAATTCTCTTAATTAAGAGGAAATGGTACATGTCATCAGAGGTCCGTAATTAGAGGTTAGGGACTTCTAGATGAGCACATTCAGTAGAAAGTCAGGCGTTCCGTAGATATCTGGACTGGAGAGTCATAAATAACAATATCAATTAATTAGATTACTTCAGTGTTGTTTAGATAGTCTTGTTGTTCTGTGTGCATGATGACTTAAAAATATATCGTATTAAATATACTTTTTGATAACTTCGGGCAACCGGACACTGAAACCATTTGGGAATGGCCATAATGAATTCGTGAACCTAACCCGCTTTTGTCGTCGAGAAAATAAAACTCGAAGAAAGATTTGAATGGTCTTGCAGCGAACTTATTCAATTTTGGGCCAAACAGCCTTATTCCTTTCAATACCATTTCCAAATGAATGATTTCAATGTTGGTTGCCTCAGACAGAAAGTCCCTTTACCACAAGTTGGCATAATTAGGAAGGCATCAAGCAAATTTGTTTGTTTTTTTCGGTCGCTATATTAATATTTCCATTTTGCTCTTTTTTGAATTAACAATTGATTATTTAATATGATGTTGATATTTTTGTTCTTTTATGGTACTTTAAAAGCGTGTTTTACGAAGTAGTGTAAATATTAAGGATTGTACCAAGGTTACGGTAAATTATTGACCGTTAATACGGTTAGTTATTCTCTGGTTTGACAGGGCGAGAAAGCGAACTCGGAACAGCGGCCTTTTGTATGGAAAACCAAAGGACCGTTCTTGACAATACAGTATTTATTCGTTAGTGAAACTTAAATTTCGCAAAAAAAAATTATTTAAGATAGCTTGTATACTATGTTTTCAATTTAGATCTCGTAATCTTCACGGAATCGAGAAATGTTTCTCACAAAATTTACCCTCAATGGAAATAATTGTGCTTTTGTATTTAGACAAGATAACCTTTTTTTCTTTTTTCAAATCAATTTTAACCCTTACCCTCCCATATTCTCGTGCCGTACAACTTGGTCCAATTATGAGCCTGTTCACGAAATCCTACAGTGACAGCAACCATTGAAGTGTAAATTACCGAGCTTAAAAACGTTGGGTTTCGCGAGGGTAAGGGTTAATGAGCCCGATTTGCATGGTGGGACGCTTTCTGCCCTGTGTTACCTTATAGTTTGGCTACTTATGAAAGTCAAAATTTTCTCTTAAATGCGCGAATGCGTCAAAAAAATGAATTCCGTTATGAGGAAGCACTGGTGGGATTTTTTGTTCATTTTCACCAAGATTTTTGTAAGTACAAATTTTATACGTCAAAAACCATTAAACTATGCGAACACATAATCAGCTTCTGGCTGATTTTTAGTTTAATCGTTATAAACGAATTGGACAAGAATAGCACTAGCTCCTTAGCGTGAAGTGTATTAAATTTCGTAGTCTCGTGACACCCTAGGGGAGCGAAAGGGTTTGAAAAGAACCCCTACGAGGAGTGGTTATAACAAGTATACTCGACGAAGACCCACCTTGTTTAGGGGTACGGGGTGCTATGCCAGGAGCCCATGGGCTCCTGGCTATGCTATGCTGGCACAGGAAGGTTTAATCTTTTTCTCAGTTTCTATTCCTGATAGAGTGAGTGGGGGCTATAGAGGTTTTGCATGGCAGGAACAATGAAAATGTTTTGCATTAGAAAGAAAATTCTTTCCCATAGGGAAAAGAATCTATTGTTCCTGCCATGCAACATGGCAGCCGTGCAAAACCTCTATACCAACAAGACACCATCTTTTCAGGTTGGGGGGGGGGGGGGGGGGGGGGGGGGGGGGGGGGGGGGGGGGGGGGGGGGGGGGGGGGGGGGGGGGGGGGGGGGGGGGGGGGGGGGGGGGGGGGGGGGGGGGGGGGGGGGGGGGGGGGGGGGGGGGGGGGGGGGGGGGGGGGGGGGGGGGGGGGGGGGGGGGGGGATGGGTTACATAAAGAGACCACTATTCTTTTTGTAAAAAGGTGGGTCGGACTCAAATGATTACAACTATTGTGTCCTGTCCGAGTACAATAGTTTTGATCATTTGAGTCCGACCCACCTTTTTACAAAAAGAATGGTGGTCTCTTTATGTAACTCCCCTTCCACCTACCCCCGAGTAGTTTCGACCATTTCCCTAACAGAATAGGCGTCATTTCTCACAGATTTTTGGTCTTGTCGATAAAATCGAAGACATTATTACAAGCACCACATCTGGGGATGATCGTTATTGCCCAATACCATTTTAAGAGCAGATCCGTGCAAGAATCAAACAAAATCGCAAATATTCGGCAAAGATGAAAAAAATCAAATTCGCTCCTCTTTTGCATATAGATAGTCTATAGTAAGTACATGAATGCCACGTAGTTTTTTCCTTGAAATATCTATTTGTTTTCGAGAAAAACGAAGGAAGTCGTTATCATCTCAGGGCACAATTTGGCAATCCCAAACACATGCAAACAGAGTTGAAATAAGTCATGATTCACTCGACTCGCGTATGAAAACTACTGCGCTAGAAAAAGCTGTCATAGTTCGAATTTGTTGTATAACTTGTCATAGTCTAAACACCATGATTTCATAAAAATTGGATAAATCTAAGTATTCAAGGGAAGCCAAAAGCTTATGGCTCTCCCGTGCTCCGTAAAACGGTAGGCGAAAAACAACAATGATTTTGAGCATGTGCCTTTGTTCAGAATTTCGTAATATTACGAATGACAATACTAGAATTGACGATCTTTCAAAATATGTAAAGTTTAGTCTGGGGAAATGAATTTGAGATTTTTAAGAATTTGTTGAAAATCGTGAACGAAAGACATAAAATCACGCCACCTTGTGTTTGCGTGACCAACAACAAAAACACTTAGAACGTTTTTTCCTTGAGAAATCTTAGCAATTAAACTCTGACGCCAAAAAACAATGGAAATATACAAACCTTAACTTGGATATGACATTCTTGAATGTCTAAAATGTTTCGTTTTGCCGTCTGTTCAATTTCATTCGTGATGTTTATCACGAACAATGAAGATCAGTGAAGCCCGTAGCCACGATCAAAACCGCTTTACTTTTCGCTGAATTCTTCGTAGCTCACTTTGCACTTTCGTACTCTTTATACTGTTGATACAATTTTTTCTGGTGGAAACTGTAAAAGGGCTCACAATAAAGCGAACTAGTTCAAGCATGTGTTCCCAGTTTTCCATCCTTGCATAACCGTGAACCATTTTAAGACCATACGCAAATTACGCCTGAAATTTGCATATCAGGCTGAGCAAGCGTTCGTGACAGTCACGGTTGGTACACAGGGTGGATATTAAGGTATTTTCAGTGGCCAAAATTCCATATTTTTTCTTGAAGTTTGATGAGTGCTGTTCGGAAGTCTTCAATTAATACAGTTTAAAACAGGAAAAAGGTCTCGTGGGTTTTAAAATACAGTATTGACAAAAAAAAACAATATTTATTACATGGGTGGGGCTGGGTTGGGGTGGATCTTGTCGGCCTGGATTTCACATGTTAAGTTACACAAATAATCTTTCAAGCGAGAACGCAAGTACAAAGATTGAGAAATTTTGATCCATTTACTTGTCATTGTTTTTATTTTTAGAGTTTTATAAAGTCTTCTACTTCCGCTTCTGGTATCTGATTGGACTGCTATGGTAAAACAACAACAAAGACAGGCCAGCCCTAGTTTCATTTCTAGAGTGTGACAATCGACAATGCTTTAGTTGTGAGAGGAACATTCCTCCTTTATTGTCCCGCTTTTAATAATAAATATATTTCGGTTAACCTTCTCTTTAGCCGATACATACATGACTCGCGCTTGGCGCTCATTCCTTGCTCTGGTATTACCTTTCTCTGTTTTTTTAAAGGGGAGGTCGGGCAATAAGAAATCAATTCCTGCGAAAAATTGCAGAGGAAAAAAAAATAAACACAATAAAATGAAGTTAAAAACACATTGAAAACTAGCGGAAAAGAATCAATGCAAGGCACGTTTCATGCACAGCATTAACAAATATAATTGATCAACTAATCAATTAATAATATTAATTAATTAATGCCAACATAATGAAAAGAAAATAAACTGTGATATTTTTTTGGTGTATATTGTAAGAGAGCTATAAGGCATTTAACTCTAAAACACATGGAAACCATGGAACAAAGAATCTTCCGCGTTCTGAATTCTTAGGGGTTTTTACAACAACAACAAACAACAACAGTTTTATTTGAAACCTTCCAATTACAAAAGTACCTCCCATCTATCATACATACATAATTTCATTCCACTTTAAGCGAGTGCTACGTCGCTTGTACAATATATGATAGTCCAATACACCCTCTGGTGTCGTATTCAGGGCCCATGCACCCCATTGGGAGAGATGGGGCAGAAAACGTTTGGGAAAGTTCTGCTTTCTCTAGTTCAGGTACTGCAGTCACACACTGTTCAGAGCCTTGAAGCATACCGCACTGTACCTAGCGCGAGCATTAAACGTTTCTAAAAAAATACATGAAACATATGGCAAAAAGACTCAATGAATACCTTATCCACCCATGTACCAACCGATGCAAAATTGAGACGTAATTTGCATATAGTCTCAAAACGGTTCACGGTTATGCAAGGATGGAAAACTGGGAACATATGCTTGAACTAGTTCGCTTTATTATCGGCCCTTTTACAGTTTCCGCCAGAAATCTGGTAAAAAATTGCATCAACAGTATAAAGAATACGAAAGTACAAAGTGAGCTACGAAGAATTCAGCGAAAAGTTTTTAAAAGCGTTTTAGATCGTCGCTACGGGCTTTACTGTTCATGATAAACTTCACGAATGAAATTGAACAGACGTCAAAACGAAACACTATGGACATTCAAGAATGTCATATCCAAGTTAAAGTTTGTATATTTTCATTTTTTGTTTTTTTTTTGTTTTTTGGCGTCAGAGTTGCCAAGATTTCTCAAGGAAAAACGTTTTTGTTTTTGTTGTTGGTCACGCACACACAAGATGGCGTGATTTTACGTCTTTCGTTCACTATTTTCAACAAATTCTTAAAAATCCCAAATTCATTTCCCCAAACTAAACTTTACATATTTTGAAAGATCGTCAGCTCTAGTATTGTAATTCATAATATTACGAAATTCTGAACAAAGGCACATGCTCAAAATCATCGCTGTTTTTCGCCTACCGTTTTACGGAGAACGGGACAGCCATAAGCTTTTGACTTCATTTGACTACTTAGATTAATCTAATTTTTATGAAATCATGGTATTTAGACTGTGACAAGTTGTACAACAAATCGGAGCTATGACAGCTTTTTCTGGCGCAGTAGTTTTGATACGCGAGTCGAATGAATCATTACTTATTTTAAGCCTGTTTGGTGTCGCCAAATCGAACCCCGGGCTGAAAACTAATGTTTTCGTTTTCCCAGAAACAAATAAGTTTTTCAAGAAAAAAACTACACAGCAATTGTATACTTACTAAAGGCTACCTGTATGCAAAAGAAGAGCGAATTTTAGTTTTTTAATTTTGCCGTGTAGTGTTTGATTTTTGCACGGATTTGCTCTTAAAGAGAGAAGTGGATGGTCAACATCCCTAAAAAGCAGGCCGTCGAAACCCACTTTAAGGACACCCAGGGGGGTGGGGTACTCCCCGAAAACTTGGGTGGGGGTATGCGGCGCGCTTCTTGAAACCCTTACCCTAATAATTCAGACCAAAATATATGTGCACGTGATTTTTCAGATCCTATTTCAGAGCCAACCCAACCAGTTTGACACCCTATTTCAGACCAGACGCTTCCAATCGGATTAGGCCTAAACAGATTCTGCTCGGCAACTTTTGAGCAACTTTTACGATTTTGAGCAACTTTTTCGCTTCTGAGCAACTTGTCGTTTTTTGTTGATTCAAAGAATGTAGACAAAAGAGAAGGTCCTGAAATAAACCAGCTGTCAGCAAATAATACGGCAATGAAACTTTGGAAGACGAATGAAAAGTACCGCTATACTTTTAGTTTTATTTCCTGCCCTTAAAATGATTCAATGCACTTGTTATTTACAGAGAGAGTGCAACACATGTTAAACTTTAATTTAGTTCAAAAGACTTTTAAATAATTTCAGACTTGTTTTTAAATAAACGCTTTCCTGTCAAAAGTTCTACTTCTGTGAGTAGAATGAGCATATTTAAGACTTTCCTATGATCGCATCAACTGAAATCTAGTAAAGCAAACAGCATGAAACCTTCAAGGAATGTAGTTTTATGACACATGAATAATATATGGTGAAAACGGTCTCCCCAGTTCCCCCCTCCCCGACGCCTGCTACGCAGGCTAACAAATTAACAGAAAGTGATGCAAATCTTTAAATTTTTTATGGAAAATGTTCAACCCAGTTTTATTCGAAAACGCTCTCATAGAATTTTTTCAAACTTTGCAGTCTGGAAGACCTACATATAGACTATAAGAGGCATACAGTCGTTTTAAAAACTATGACGTCATCAGATCGTTGTTATGGTAACACCGATGTCAATCAAATCTACTTTTTTGGAAAGTTCATTTCATCTCTAGTATATGTGTGAAGCAGCTTGCCTGACCGAGCTCAAACAGTGAATTATCAGCCGTTAAAAGTTGGATGTTGTGTCGCCAAAAAACCCAGTCGAGCCACCTTAATAAAAAACTTCATATTACCATTAATTTGCAAACATTGAAATAATAGAACGGACGATGAATTTGAAGGAGGGTTAAATATTCAAATTTGACCGCAACATGTATCATTTGCTATGTTAGCAGCATATCTCTTGTTTATTAGGCCGTGTTTTGTAATTTATTGAGGTCACTTTACGATTTACAAATTAATAAACAAAGAACGAGTAACAGTTTGCATGTGATTAGAGTGATTATGTCAGCAAGCAACTGTCCGGGAAGGGACCACCCTCGGGACTGGAAAGGGTGATAACTTACAAGAGATGATTGAATTGTTTTAGAAACAGGATTTTATTAAGATACTGAAAATTAGAACTATAAAGTTCGGTGGCTGTGTGGCACTTGGTTGAATACAGGATACTCCGCTGAACAGGGCATCAAACCAATAGTATTGCAAAATGTAACACAAATGCATAAATATAAAACGTTTATTTTGTAGAACCGTGTTTAAATAACTCCTGGATTGGTCAGTTAACCTTATCATAAATAATTCGCATATTCGTGCTCGGTTTTTCTTTGCAATAAATTAAACCAAATAGTAAAATAGATTACCATGGCAAGAATTTCGTATTTACAGTCTGTGAAAATAAAGCATAATCCTAGAAATAAAGCTTTACTTATATTTACATCGCGCGGTAAAATTATGTGCCAAAACGGCACTGACCTTGTTTTCAGTGTTTTTTACATAATGAAAAAAAATAACGTAACCAGGAGCCTGTCCTGTATTAGCTTTTAAGCCTTTCACTTCCAAACGTACAAAATAAAAAACAAGAAAAACAATTGTTTGCAAAATAACGAGAAACAAACAGTACGAGATGAAAAATCTGCTCAGTAGTTTTCATTTGAATGGTCACACTGTAAAATTTCATCCACTGACTCAAAAGTTAGAACCACCTTGTACAGCATAATAAACAGCACCACAGGAAAGTACTGCTCAATGGCTTTCATTTGAATGGTCACACTTTAGGGTTTTATCCACAGACTCAAAAGTTAGAACCACCTTGTACAGCATAATAAACAGTACCACAGGAAAGTACAGTTCAATAGTTTTCATTTGAATGGTCACACGATAGGATTTTATCCACGATTGAAGGTGTAGCTGTTGGAGTGAAATGATTAAACAACTAATTGACTTTTTATTGTTCCTTGGAAAAGAAACGTCTGCCGCGGAGCAATATTAACTATATTACCCCACCAAAAACCGCGTCTATAGTGGATTTCCACTGTTGTGTAATTTTGACGCGTGTACGGACGTAAATTGATTTGGTTTTACGTAAAGATTTCCGCGAATAGAAAGAAAGTGAGAACAAGAATGAAATGTTGCGTCAGTACGGAAAAAGAAGAACGCGGATAAATGTCTTTAGAAGACGCAAGTCTTTGAAGCATTTGCTCTACTTACGCACGGTAAAACAGCGTTTACAGAGGCGATGATGAGAATAATTTCACGGACGTTTTTAAATGCGACGTTTTGGAATGTGACTGGAACAGCGCGCATGCGATTCAGTCAAGACCAGTCTGCCTTGAACGACACCCAAAGAATCTTTGATGCGTTAACCCGTTAACTCCTAAGAGTGCCAAAAATCAAGAAAAATCCTAAATTTCGTTTTGTAAAATATTGAAAAACAAATGGTACTATGCAAAAGTACTGCTGAAGAGGTTTCATTTCAATGGTCACACCATAGGATTCCGTCGACAGACTCAAAAGTTAGAACTACATTACATGTCTCCATAATTGACTCTAGGAGACGGAAAGAGTTAACATTATATTCGCCGCTATACAACATTTCAAATTGGCAATCAAATCATCGTAAAAATGCCGTACACAGGTGAAATTGCTCTTAAAATCGCTGCAAAAATCTCTGACGGCAAACGCCTGTGAAAACGTGCTTCGTGGCTAGCACTGAAAACGTACGTCTATACACGAGTAAAAATACACAAAAGTGGAAATCCACCTGAGAAACCTTTGAAAAATTCAATATTGATGCGGAGGAAAATATTGTTTCTCCGCCAAATATGTCGGATTTTTCGAGAAGCTCATCTAGCGATCAATACCTGACTTGTTAACGAGCCAACAAATTGTTGTCAATATGAAATACCAACGCAATACATAGTATCGCCTGCTGTCTTAAAATGTCACAAATGTCAGTTGATACTGAAAAACAGTCGTTTTGAATAATAACAATATTCCAATACCATGTTAAATAATATCAATAAATAAGTTTCTTTATAATTTATCCTTCAAAAATAAATATTTATCAATGTCATAGTACAGTCGCTAAGCAACGACTTATCGTTTTTTTTTCTTAAATAAATATATAATAAAATTTAAATATAGTTATATACACTCGGTAATAACCAAAATTTAACTAGAATAATTTAAATTTCTAAACTGTTTGAGCATAGGGACGATTATTTAACTTTTACTATACTATGAAAAATATGTTAAAAATCTTGCCGCTTTTTGCGAGATCGTCGTGTTGTGGGGCGCTTTTACTCTTCCATTGCGTTTAAAACCAAGAAACCAGCTTGTGTTATGCATCGATTGAAATGTTGTAAAGCCGGAGTCAAACCCTTCCTTAAACAAGCACCGGTGCATAGTATTTCCATGAACCTATGAAAAAAAAACGACAACACACAGGTTAGAAAACGCAAAATGAAACAATAAATCGCCTATCGGACACTCTCTCAGGAGTATAATGTACCCCCCCCCCCCCCCCCCCCCCCCTTTGGGTCCAATACTTGCTAATGTAAAAGGGTGGTAATTGTTTAACATCCGAGACCGATTTCAGGAAGCTGTGGTTTTTATATGGCACTTAGTTGCGCAGTGTTGGCGGGCTAGCGACCGCCTGGCTAACTCTTTTGCCAATTGTAACGGCGCCAGTCTTGAGAAAAGTTATGTTTTCTCGCAAGTGGTGGCATTCCTTTGCCTCGGCATTCCTTTGCTCGATTAAGGCGTCTGGTCAAACTAGAATAATTGCCTGTTTTTTTCAGTAATCCTGCACTAGGTCCCTTTCGGCCCTCGCTGGGGAAAACCAGACTTGAAAAAAGACTATTCGGACCCGCGAGAGCTGGAAACCAGAATCTGCCATAGAAAAAATACGCGGCGGGCAAATGTTGCAACCCATAAAAATGACGGATATTTTTCCAGTCTTATGGCAAAACATATCGTGTTCTTGCAACTCGGCGAAGTTAATTATAATTAATGATATTCTTTATATTAGTTGATATCAAGTAGTCAGGAACTGAGGTCGTTATAGCAGGACAGGAGGACGTCGTGTTGTCGCAAATTGTACGCGAGTCTAGAAAAAACTTTCTTCCCAGGGGTGGAATTTTGGTGTTTTAAGTACTATGTACGCTTGCAAGAAGCAACAAGTGTATGCACGTGAATTTACCCTCAGTTACTGGGAGGCGGGAAGTCAAAGGAGACACAAGCGATTAACAACACGTGCGGTAACTGGCTTTTTAATTGGCTGAAAGGTTTAGAAAACCAGCGGAAAGCTGCGGCTGCGTGTTTAATGCACAATAAACCGCCTGAGACCCACCATGCTTCTTATCGCATATAGCATCTTTCAATCAGGCAAGGTTTGAGTTATATTAAGAACAAGCTTTCCCGCGAATTTGGGGCTTTCACGGTATAACGAACCATGAAATAAAGCAATTTACTAACTGCGTAGCCTCGTTTATCCACCGTTTGTTGGTAATTAGAGGTTGTCCTGCAGGGGGAAGGAAAGGAGACAGGCTGTGGAACAGACCACATGGGTTCTCCTAGTTACCCCTTTAACTATCAAGAGTAACAAAAATCAAAATTTAAAAAAAAAATCATTTTGTAAAATGTTGAAAAGTAAATGGTACCATGCAAAAGCACTGCCGAAGAGCTTTCATTTGAATGGTCACACCATAGGATTTTGTCAACAGACTCAAAAGTTAGAACAAATGGTACCATGCAAAAGCACTGCTGAAGAGGTTTTATTTGAATGGTCACACCATAAGATTTCATGGACAGACTCAAAAGTTAGAAAAACCCTACATCGGCTCCATAATAAAGTCTGGGAGTGAAAAGGTCTAATCAGCTCCTGTAGTAATTTGTGAAGTGAAACCTACCTCTACTGTAAGGTTGCCCTCTGAATTCACACAAAGATAGCTGTTTTCTTTCACGGATCTAAGTCTGACTACAACGGAGCCTTGAAAAACTGTAGACTCCATCTCAAGTTTAGCTGCCAAAAGAAAAACACAACAACAACAAAATAAATATCACCTTGCTCTGAAGATAAGTTGTAACCCATGGGTTTAGGTAAAATAGACTTCGGTTTAACCTACAAATTTGTTACATTAATAATATCCTATTTTTTGAGTTGTTGGATGAAATCACAAAGTGCGGGCATTCAAAAGAAAGTATTTTAGATGTTCCTCTTTATTACGGTGCTTTTTTTAGTGGGAAGAATTGGATCACACTTATGGCTCCTAATATACTTGAAAGAATATTGTTTGTCTTATTGGGCGCCCCTGATCGCTTAGCAACAACATAATCAGCCGTCGTGGCGCGGGTAGATTGATTGCAGAAACCGTGCGAAAAACTCAACAATTTTAACACAAAACAACCATTGTCGTTACTGCAGAATAGAGCTGCTTTCGGTCCTTTCGGGCGGAATGTTTCAAATTGCGGTTGTCTTCTGATCCGCCCCGCTATTAGTACGACTTCCTGAGCCGAAGAAAAGACAAAAGGTATTGGAGAACAAAAGAAAAGAAGCCTATTGCGCTGGGCTAGCGCAATAGGAAAAACAGAAACAGGCAAGCAAGGAATGTCACAAACATTCCTGAGCGCTGTTCATGTCTTTTTAGACGAGATCAAGTTCTCCGTAAATGGAGGTACAGTATATATTGTCCTCAACAGAAGGGTGTATGTTTTATACAAATTTCCCTCGCCCACGCCCCGCCTGGACTATACGCATCAATTTTTTAAATTCCTATAATGCCGTTACACTGCTTGTAAACAACACAGCTTTTCGTTCACCTCCTAATGGTGAGCATTGGGAGAAAGGACACAAAATGAAGCCGGCATAACAAGAAAGGAAAAACCAACAGCTTCCATTTGAATTGTGGCACTTTGGGAGTTCATTCACACAGAATCAAACGTTAGAACCACCTTGTACACGAAAAACAGGAAAACACTGCTTATAAACTTTGATTTGAATGGTCACGCACTAGGAGTTAAGCCACAGACTCAAAAGTTAGAACCACCGTGCACAGCATAATGACAGCACCACAGGAAAGTGCTGCTCAGTTAGCTTTCATTTGAATGGTGAAATTGTAGGATTTCATCCACAGACTCAAAAGTGAGAGCCAGGGTTACACGATTCTGGGTTTCAGAGATTCTTGCATGAAGGAAAGGGTTATCTGCATAGGTGCATAGGTGATATCGTCTAGCAAAGATAGCCAGCACCCGCAGTTACCATGCATGAAGCGATTAGCACAAGCTTACAACTGCTAATTAATCCATTGTGTGTCAACAGTATAAAGGGCATTTATTGTCAAACGTCGGGACCTTTGGTGCCGCAACGTTTTTAAGTCTTTTGTAAACGCTAATCAAGTGGAATTTGCCAGAAGACAGGAACACAAGTGCCCTTCTTGATTGTTTAATGACAATAAAGTGTTTTTCTGGTGCAAGAACAAAACTAGCGATATCGCCTTGTCTGAAACTACAAGGGCGAAGTAAAGTTTTCGTGCAAATATCTACAAATGACACCTTGAAATTGGCACCCGTGTGACATTTAGCAGCATGCGACTAACAAGATAAACTTTCTTTAATTTCAATAAATCCACTCATTCTTAACATTTGCACATTTGTCGGAAAAATTCACTCAGGCTTATCCGATGCACGCGCCGCTTTTGGCGGGAAAATTAGTCTTTGTTCCCCGCGGTGATCCTGAGTCACCGCTATACAGTACAAAGATCTTCCGCCGACTTTTGTACAATAATCTCTGAAATACAATTTCATAATCGAGTTTTAATGATAATCGCATATCTTAACTCACTTTCCGCACTGTTTTGATTAAGGTACTCGACTCTGCAACGCTTTCTTGGTTATTTAATACGGACGACTACCCAAGCGATCTTTTGAGCAAAATACCCCAAGTGTCTTTGGTTCTGTTTCCGAAATGGAATTGCCGTAGAAGATTTAAAAGCAGAAATAGTCTAATTTAGGAGAGATTAGTTGTCGGCAAGGCACTTTGATCGCAATGAACGAACACGGGATGGCGACCGATAACCGTCGTCTTTTTACTGATTTAATAAAAACGATTTTATGTTTAGCGAATTCAAAAGTTGACAAAGCAGTTGAGATTCTTATTTACGAATTGCAGTGTCATAGTGCTTACGATTTAAAACGAGCTACTTCAGCGGGCTGGAAAATGAGCGATTTGTCAAAATCAGCTTGTGTGGTCCTTACTGTCCCAGTAGGTCAGTTTATGGAAGCTTGCGATATTAGACATATTAGATTTTGCTGATATATTTACACATGCATATGTCTTACCGCTTTCGTCTCTAGTCCGGTAGCAGTTGTAGCACAAGCTATCCACATGGGGACCATTGTCACCTTTTATTACTCGAACATATCCTTGCGAGTTTCTTGAATATAGCCACAGTGTTTGTGTATAACTTGTGTGTCCAGGTTGTAAATTCTGAAAGTAAGATCAGAGCATTGGAAAGGTTGATATTGAAGGCTAACGACCACTATTACTATACAATGATTGTTTATTTGCTATTGTGTTATATGAATAGTCTAGACAATTCAAATTTAAAAGCGGCGCAGAATCAACCTCCACGATGACTGAATTTGACTCAATTGAGCGGAATTCTTTTTGTCCCGCGGGAAATACGCTTTTTAGTTTTGATTCATGTGTGCGTGCGATAAGCTGCCGTATGTATGTTGGATTAACAAGTTTGTTTTCCCAAAGAATTAAGACCTTGTTATTCGTATAAAACTTGATAAATCAGTTTCATTTTGTCGTGTTAAATCATTGCGTGACCTTCACATTATAAACACTGCTGAACTGACGTAATATTTGTACTTAAAATTAGAAATTCAAAACGTCTCTAAACACTTACCAAGATTTTTGCCACGTTCATAGGAAACGCGACAGTTCTGAAAAGATAAGCAAAAAAAAAAAAATGATGATAAAGCACATTTTATAATCTACTCTTACACAAAATGTTCAAAGTTAAAATACAATTAAGCGAAATAGTGGGACCATTAATTTACAACTTCGTACGGTCCATATGAGGCCACGTGGAAAGTTTAAAAAATATACCAACCTTGTGAAAATCAACACAGCGAGTGATGACCATAGAAAAATTATCGTGCTGTTCATCGTGTTCCAAATTTTCCGAAATGTTCTTCGGTTGTGAAGAAAATAAATAAAGTCCTTGGCTTTACTGGTGCTATCAGCTCTGTTCTGCTCTGATGGCTTCGGTTGAATGAATGATCAACAAAGTTGGCAAACTGGTGTTTTTATAAACCGCAGACGTTTCATGAACCGGATTCACTCCACCCAGTCTCTCATAGCGATGTTCTGTCGACACAAAAGGGAAAAAAAAGTCCCGCAAAAGGTGTCACGGTATTGGGAGGTATTTCATTACTTGTCAGCACAGTAATTGCCCCCGGCTGGCCTGCCTAGCCCTGTAAATATCGGAAATGACAATTCGCACGCCGAAAAGATAAGAGATCATGTTCGCGGGCCGCTCGCTTTGGTTGCTGCGTTTTCAAGTTGTCAGGTGACTGTCACACTGTTGCATTCTCCACATAACTCGTCTTCTTTTGTATGGCTTTGTTTATTTTGACGACCCATATCGCTAACTGTTTTCAATTCGGCCGTTTCCTAATTCTTTCATCGCAAATCAGCGGGAATAGTTGTGATGTCATAGATAAATTAACCTCTTGCGTCGAAGCTCAAAGGATGAAGGAACTAAAAATAGAATCCTCTGCTGAGGGGCTGTGGGAGCTAGGCAATGAGGGACGAATGATAAAAGTATGTTCTGCCCTCAACAGTGTAGTGAATGGGCGAAATTAAATTACTTCCGTCGACTTATGAACAAAAGGTAATGGTAAACGTTTTACACAGAAGCAGTATATGAAGAGTATGTGTACCATGCTATTTTCAGGAAACCATGAAAATTGAACCTTGATGTCCAAGCTATGTAGTTGCGGCCGGCCTTTTACGAAAGCAGTTGTATTGATCAAGTTTTTTGTTTTCAACTTTGTGCGGATTTACGATTGTCCGTTAAGTGGAGAACTGGAATAACAGGAAGAGCTTAAAGACGCTGTCATGCGATTTGACTTAGGAAACCACAAAGTAACTAGAGATTAGCTAGGCTGAAAACATTTTGAAAAGATACCATAATCGGCTGTAAAGGCTAGTAGCCAATAATATTGTTTGATACACTATCAGAATTTACTTATTTCAAGCCGATACACATTTTCTCCTTATATATACGTCCTTATGAAGCCGATATATTACACCGTGAATAATGGTGCGGTCAACCGAGTTTGACGGGCGTATTTAATGGTTGAAAAAAACCTGTCTCCGGCTATTCACGAATTTCAGAAATATTTCATGTCAGCTGAAAGTCTAGAAAATATTAAGATATTTTTAGGAACCGCTAAAATATAGTGAACATTCTTATTCTAACCACAATGTTGTGGAATTTCTTCCTCAAAATATAACAAGTTTTAAAACGGGAAAGTCCTGAAATTGCTACATCATCTTATTACATCATCGTGATGTTGGGCTTACGGCACTAAAAAAGTTTCAGCGATAACGATAATTAAAAATAGCTGACTGTTACAACTTTCTCACGCAATTTTATAGGTAAATAGCGTAAAATTGATTATATGATTCACGGGGGCGTGAAATGAGCGCTTAATTGAAGGCCAAGACCACCCATGAGCTCCCATGGCCCAAAAATGTGTCCGGGCAATATACTGATCGGCATTACTTATAGTCTATCTGGGTCAAGCATAAACTTGCCCTAGCATTTCGCTGACGCAAATAAATTGTACATCATGATTAAGCTGTATTGATGTTTACACTTTTCAGTGACAAGTAAAAGAAATGGCAGATTCTATTTTAAAAAGGAAGTCCTGATATTTTTAAGACAATTCGTAAGTAATCCGCCCTCATCTCATCGATAATACCAGTAAAATCTCTCTTGCCAATACGCTTATAAGATGGAGAAATTGAGTTGTTTTCCCTGAAGAATCTCAGTGCTAAAATTCTCTTTCAAATGCGAACAATTACAAAGTACCATGAAGTAGGCGTCTGCCTCACTTTAATCTTTATATATATGTATCACTTAGGTGGACACCTTAATCTAAGTTGAAAAGTTCTCCCCGGCGAAACTGACTTCAATTCTCTCGGCTACTGACACACCGACTGTGAGACGGACAGTTCTCTCTTCTAGACGGACACCTGATGACGGACACCTCAATTTTTAAACCCCTTTTCTAGAGAAGGCCTTTTCCTATAACCATACAATTGATATTTAGTTAAAGCCAATAGGATTATTAGAAAGGTTTGTTTATTTACTCATAACCGATCAATCGAGGCAAAATTGAGTGCTGTTCTTACTCAGATCTATTTTTGACATAAATATGCACGCATCAGCAAATACAAAATTTGCTAATCAGGTTTTTAAACTGTACTTTAATTTTAGTAGAAGGAATTTGTTTCGGGAAATATCCACATGTGTAGTTACAATATGTTATTTATTATTATATTACATCATACAGTGAGGTTAAGGAGGATCCGTTTCCGCTTTTTTTCTGCCTGACATGTCTAAGCGATCGTCTCAGTTTCAATGTAACTAATAGTTCAAGTTTGCTTCCACACAGGAATACTTCCGTTCCAAGAATTTTTCATTGCTTTTTCTGATCCTTTTCAGCAAAACGCTGAATAGTCCATAGATTTATCTGAATCAATGCTTCTTTAAAATGATTCATATACCAGTCCAGTCACCATGGTTCCTTTAACTGCACTAGAAGGACACAGGGACACGCAATGAGCGCCGGGGGCACCTGCGGCATGTAAGCTTTCGATACTTTTTACCGCACTTATAGTCGGTTAGGTAATCGATGGACGACACAAATGATTGCAAGCATGGATTCAGACTCAGTGTGTAGAATTCAACTTTAATTTGTTGTTAAACCGGGGAAAACTGAAACAATGAAAATGAAACAAAATGTGTAACGGAAGTATTCCGTCAGGCTTTTGGACAGTTCCCTATGACATGACCAATATTCCTTTAAGTTTACCATTTTTAAAAAATATATGTTTTCGGGAGCAAGCTTCAGGAACTGAAAGTCACGTTTTATGTGTTTTTTAGGAAACAAAATTATGTAATTATACCCCGGCCTTTCCTCGATATATCCGGGTTATTGACAGGGTGTGTTCAATACATTATAATTAACTGAGTTCTCATGATACAACAGCGTCAACAATGATTGAGGAAGTTTAGTCACGCCAACTTCGTTTTTTTTTTACCCGAAATGTTTGTAACTCAAGTGGTTTCGTTCGTATGACCTGAAGGTAAATACTATTTACACTGCCAGAGATGCCATGTTTCAGAGCAGGATTAACCAGCTTTCTGTTAAAGGTCACATTATCAACATCTATTGGCTATGTTGTTTTTATAAATACTGATTTATATCACTGTGTTAACTGATCATGAGGAGCTAATAGAGCTGTGACAGTATTGGTTTAAGCAAAGCCCACAACCTGCTTTATAATTCAGTGTAAACATCTCATCGCTCCCGGCGATGAGAGGCGGCTGTCGCAGGCTAACGTGAATCACTTGTGCATTTTACAGTGGGCGAAAATTCCGCGGTGTGACAACATCTGTATAAAACTTTAAATAGCGCCAGTATTTGTAACGCAATTTGTCACAGCAGGAAGTCACTTGAAAATCACGCAAGTGGTGTTGGGAGGGGTGAACTGGTTTTCCGGTTTGGGAATTCTACGCCACTTATGTCACGTCGTTTCCCTTTAGACCGACAAAGCTGAGCCGCCCAAAACAGAACGTGAAAATGCGCGGATGGTAAGGTGTAGTTGAGAAATGTTTTGTTTTCTTGGTGCGTCTGTCCGGACCTAGTAGTTTAGTGGTTTGTACGAAACCGGCACCGGTTCCGTTCGTCACGCAAAACGTTCTCACGGTGTCCCAGGATCGGCAATAACGAGGCCCTGTTAATATGGGGGGAGGGGGTGGGGATAACTGTCCACAAAATAACAATAAATGGATAACCGAATTCTACCCAACCCACCCCACTCCGTATGTTAATCCAGGACATATGGTTGCCTTTTCTTTCAGAGAACAAGTAAATAAGACTTATTTTACAAAGCCATGGCCTTTATTATTATTACATTTTGTCGTCCATTATTGCTATCATTGCCTCTAATTTTCATGTTAACCTTGCGGTTGCCAGACAGCTGAAAATTGAAGTAATTAACTTGGCCCCGGACTGAATAATGCACACGTCTGTATAACTGTTAGAACTAGTCATCCTCTGTACCTTTATGTTGTGGACTGCCAATGCCCAACCAATCACTGAATCAAAATCAAAGGTCTCTGTTTTGAGCCATTACCGGTCTAGAAATTATAAAACCTTTTAGAGAACGCGTACAGTATAAGAAAACTCCACCTCAACGAAAAATTATATCGGATTCTGAAGCATACGTGTGGACAACACCTAAATCCTCGTGAGTTTTTTTTTTTTTTGTTGTTTTCCTTTGTTGTTGTTGTTTTTTTTTTCAGTGGTTAATGCTTCATTCTAGAATTTTCGGTATCCTCTTTGTGCCCACGTGCTGTCAGACAAATATTTGTCGGAACTATCGCCTCGTCAGTCAAATCTGACCAGGTATAGCCGAGACAAGCTTGTTGAAAAGCTCTGTGGGGCCCTTTTATAGCTTAAAGGACACCAGTTTTAAAAAGTCATATAGAAGCCGCTCAGATAGAGGTCGCGTTTCCAAGCTGGGCGATGATTTATTGTCAGTTATCTCGCCCCTGGATTAAAACAAACCTTCAACCCACTAAATCGGTAAACACTTCAAGGTTTATTTTCGGATTAACAGAAATAAGATCTTTCCGTCGCATTAATCTTTTCGGTCCAAGAGCATCCATGTTTAAGAAACTAGTACTGTTCACATTTTTTTTTTTTTTTCATTTGAATGATCAGACAGATTCAAAAGTTAGAACAACATTGCACGATTTAAAAAAAAAATAAACAAGTAAAAATTTGCATTGAGCTTTATCCTTTCCCCCCTTTTTTTTCAGACCGCAACCCGCTCGCCAATATTCTATTTTTAATTTTTCCTCGGTTAGCGTCTGACTCCCGAGACTTCAGGGCATGCTTGACTCTCGCGCGAATTTAAAAAAACGGATTTACGACCAAAGACGCTCGTTTGCTTTATACTATGCGGCTTAAAATTCAATTTAAATTACCCAAAAAAAAAACAGACTGAACATTTCTCAGACCTATATGCTACTCTAAACCATTAACACTGAAGAAGAACGCTGAACTTTGGCAGTCTGAAAATGTTCCTCTTTACCGTTTAACTGAAGATGGAACAATAAAAATATTCCAAATTAAGAGGTCATTTGATAAAATATGATAGAGAGACAACAGCATTGCACCTGATCAAAGTTCTGTTCAGTAGTGTTTATTTAGTAGTGACTCAAGTTGGACAAGTTGTACAGTCGAACTCCTTAGAGAGACAGACTCAAGAGTCCACATTATAGCGGTGTCCGTATGTATTATAGAAGAATGGATTGTACGACGGTTCTTCGGGACCACAAGAACTGTTTGCGTGATAGGTCTTACAGAGGTGTCCGTATTATATAGGTAGGGTTCAGTATGAATTGGGGTATCTTCGGGACAGGAGAACTGCACGTATCACTGATTGGTGTTCGTATAATAGAAGAGTCCGTAAGGAGGGGTTCAACTGCACTGGAAAATTAATACTAAATTAATACGTCTGAGAGTAAAAGAGCCTGATTAAAAACAATGCAGATGACAACGAAAAAAATTCTAGAAAACGTCTCTCTTGGTGTAAGAGAAAGCAACTGAGCCATGAAAAAGGAAATAAAATAATTAGTGTTCGAATAGCCTCTATACAAAGTATGTATTTTCTCTAGTGGGTGTTGGCTCATGTACCTTGGGCGAGACAAGCCTTTGGCCGACCCAGGGCACGGCTCATGCTTCCCAGTTTAGAAGAATTTAGACGCTCAAACTGTCGGAAATGCCATCTTAAAATTACACATGTTCTGCCCGCAATGTATTCCGAAACAAACTGACTCCCTTTCGCGAAGAATCTACGCTCTTTTTCTCGAAATTTACGGAGTCTAAGGAAAACCCCAATCAGACTGCGCACGTTCCCAGATCTAGATAGAATGGAATGTACCTGGCTCTTGTGCAGTGTGTCAGGCGTGCTAGTAAGTGAGAAGTGAATCCTTCCTCGGTCTATCGCAAATTATATTGCGAGTTTTCTCACGGTTGATCGAATTAAAAACGGAGCCTAAAGACGCTATGTCACCAGATTTTATCGAATTTTAGTATCACTTTGAAATGTTAAAAGACATATTTATGTCAAAGGAAATAATCTAGTCTAGGTTTGTTAACAATTACTATGATAGTGCAATAAAACTTTTAATGTGTGTTTCTATAGCAGCGGATGGTCAGGATCGAAATGGATTGCAACTTGAAAAGTTTAGCAGTACGTGTTCGGCCCCCGTGCCTTTGAAAAATCGATTTAAAAAATGGCTGTACATGTGGTGCTCTCTTTAAGAGTTTTTATATCTTTTTTATAGCTTCAAAGAAACTTTTCTGTATGATTGAAGGTACTTATCGGTAATTTGACTGCAGTTTTCACGAAATCCTCGTGATATAACTCCCAAGAGTGCGAAAGATCAAAATTCAACAAAAATGCCAAATTTATTATTTTAACTATTGAAAAACAAATGGTACCATGCAAACGTACTACCGAAGAGGTTTCATTTGAATAGTCACACCACCATAGGAATTTGCCAACAGACTGAAAAGTTAGAACTACATTACATGTCTCCACAATTGACTCTGGAAAGAGCGCACAACTAATTAGGTCAATTTCATTTATTACTAAAAAGGAAAACGATCACTGAGAAAGAATTGCTGAACAGCTTCTTTTTAAGTAGTCACACTTAAATACCACACTGATATCTGATAAACCACCGTACGGTCTCCATGATAATACACGACTCGGTGGCTCGGGGCGAAAGGTTTTCTTTTTTCAATAAAAGCTGCCAAAAGTATCTATGTATGGATTATATTGTCTAAAATTGTCTACAATTTAGTTTCAGTGATAAGTGTTTTTTAAAACTTATTAGAGTATTTTTTAAGTGAGTACAATGTTTTCTCAAGCGGATAGCAAAAATTAATTTAATAATAAAAAATCCGCTAAGAAAATCAGTACGGCTTTCTTTCCCAAGAATATTTTTCTAATGAACGTGCGCTGAACATACAGTGATTTCGTGTAAGATGACGGTGATATGAGGCAAGCTGCATGTCATGAAATATTTTTTAAAAAATAGCTTCACCTTTGCCTCTTTCATCGCAACCACCGGTACTTGTCTCGCAATTAATATTTTTAGAATGCGTTCGTCACCCAGAACGACCTTTCATCGCCGAAAGCGGACTACACTCGCTAAATTTAAAAATTATATATTTTAAAACTACAGGAGTGCCATACTATCAAAATTCAAGAAAAATTCCAAATTTCATCTAATAAAATATTGAAAAACAAATGGTGCCATGCTAAAGAACTGCCGAAGAGGTTTCACTTGAAATGGTCACATCCACATGATTTATTCCAAAGTTAGAACTGCACTGCATGTCTTCATATCGGGGTAGTGGAAGGGTTAGTAAAGTTTCCGCCGCTAGTCAGTGAACTTCGCCAAATTCGCCCCTTTTCTCTGTAATTGCGGCGCTTTTATTGAACATTCATGCTTGAATAGTCCGCCGCGATGGTTCATTAATATGCGCAAATGTCCGGCCATTCTGCCCGATGAACAAATAGATTCCATTTACGCTGTGCGTCTGTTCAGATAAATGTGGTAAGAACTAAAATAGTTTTGAAAACTTTCTGGATTAGTCCATGGTCTCGTGCGTGCGAATTACACCACTCTCGGACGTCAGCCGTGTATTTGTTCTCGATCTCCGATAGCCTGCTTTCGGGCTCGGGGGCGGGGGCGGGGAGCCCGAGAGAGTTGCTCGGCGCAGGCTATTCACGTCGGTAAACAGGCTCTTTTGTGGGGGCATAAATACAGTCGAAGATCCCGTATCAAAGCGGTCACCTTGGTTTTGGTAACAGAAAGGTAAATTTCCTACGCAAGTTATAGCTGCGCTCATATTTCGTAAACAGCTTCATAATAGGAACGGGTAAAAAGTTATAAAAACAGTCATGTGCTAACTTAAGTAAGTATAAATCTTGAACAGTGGGCCACTTGCTTTGGGCTAAGACCTGATCACTGGGTGTATACCAATCCAGGCTATAGATGATCTTAGCGGCACGTATATGTATCTTCTCTAGCTCATCAAAGAGCGATTTGCCGCAGGAACCCCATGCAACCAACCCATAGGTAACTGATGGTAAAATTACTTTGAAATAAAAATTTGCTCTCGCTGTAGTTGGTCAAGCTAAGAATTTCATGCACAGTTCGTGGGAGTTAGGTAACACTTACTCAACTGACTCTGTGAGAAAAAAGGGCTCAGATGTACACAGAAATTTCGGTCTTCTTTCTCAGATAAGATTAAATGTGAAAACACGCGGAATTTCAAGCTAATTTCCCGACTATGGGTCACGGCACGTAACTGGGGCATAACAAATCATTTATACGTTGACATAAATATACAGGCACTTGAAAATGTCATCATGGTGTAATGGAAAAAGTAACAAGAACGGAAATAGCACAATTTAAAGGTTATTTTGGTAGAGATTTCAATCAGTTGGTAGATCTTTGTAGTGTTGAGTTTATTTTAAATAAATAAAAAGGACAATAGATTACTAAAATAGTACTCGTAAGTATTGATCAGTATTAGAAAGCTAAAATTATAAATTGTAAATCACAACCCTTTCGTGACGTCTTAATAAATGGACCAGAAGGCTGACATCCAACATAGACTTTTTTTAGGTCACGTCACGCAATTTTTCCTCCTCTGCGTTGAGGGCTGAAGTATTCTAGGCAACGAGGCGCCTAAAAATAACTGGCTTATTTTCCGTATAGGCGAGGTTGACACACGGATGAGTGTTTTGTACGTCAGTTTCACATGCCAAATTCCGAAAGTGCCCATTGCTAAGAATTTAGACTTTCCCTTCAGTAAACTATCATCTGTAAAGTGATTTATAGTTTGACCTGACCATCAGGGAAATTATGGTTTTGGTTTGACTTCTTGATAAGCCGTGATGCACAACCAAAGTAATCGATACATTAATTTCGAAACTCGATTAAAAACCACTCTAGTGGACAGAATCACTTGATAGCTTTAGTTTTTGCAGTCATACTTCCTGGTTTTATCCACAGCCTCAAAATTAAAGTCCTTTTGTATCACATAAAATTGAACAGACCGACACAGAATCACAGGAAAAAACTGCTCAAAAGTTTTCTTTTGAATGGTCGTATTAGTTAAACAAAAGGATCATAAACGTAATATTTGTTTAATTCATCCGCCTTTATTTAGAGGATTAAGATTCTAAACCGCAGCTAAGCGAAAGGAAAAATCGAGAAGAAAAAACATAAAACCACAAAACTTGTTCTGGGCTGAGATATCCTCTGAGGCAATCTCCTGAAATTCCACTGAATGGCCACAAAAATCCCGCGCTTGTTTTTAATTTCGTTTTCAGTTTTTAGCGGCTGGAGGCTAACATGGTCGCCATACGCGCCACCGATGATACCCGCTCTTGGCACTGGCTACACGTACATGTCCCGTGTAGCATGAATTTTTTGCGGGTTTTAATTTTTGCGGTTTTTTCTAAATGCCATCGATCCGCAAAAATAATACTCCGCAAAAGTAATACTCCGCAAAATAATACGGCTCGCTTCAGTCAAATAAATTAAAGTAAACTTGCGTTTATTTAATACTGGAACGATATCGAACGTAAGTATCAACTATTAACATTGATTTTTAGCAGAAAACAACAGGGTTTTTTAATAATAAAAACAGTTTTTTTAACATGGCAGGAGGGCAGAGGTAGGCTGTGTGTTTGATTATGTTGTTGCCGGTCAGGCCCAGGTTGTTCAAAAGGTGCATAGCGCTATCCACCGGATAAATCACTATCCAGCGGATAACACAATGGGTTTTTTAATACTTATGCACTGGATAGTGATTTATCCGGTGGATAGCGCTATCCACCTTTTGAACAACCGGGGCCAGTCCTTCAGGCCCCAGTTGTTCAAAAGGTGGATAGCGCTATCCATCGGATAAATCACTATCCAGTGGATAACACAATGGATTTTGTTACTACTTATCCACTGGATAGTGATTTATCCGGTGGATAGCACTATCCACCTTTTGAACAACCGGACCCAGGACAGTACTGTGTCAATAGAATTAGTGGAATGTCTCTAAGTAGAGCGTATCGTAACTCAACAAGTACTAAAAGTTGAAACCTTCGTTGTTAATGTTCTGCTGCTTGAACATCAAATCGCAAAAATTAGTGGCAGCAGAAATTTCAGTCATCTCGAACAGCAAAAAATTGTTCCGAAAAACACAAAAAATTGCTAATCAGCAAAATAAAACTCCCGCAAAAATTTCATGCTACACGGTATTCCCGAGCTTGGACCAAGTTGCATGTTTTCCTGCGCTCGGCACCAGCTACTTGTTTTCCCGCGCTCGGCACCAAGTTGCACTTCGCTTAATGAAACGTTTTCAGCTAGTTTTGCAATGTAGTTAGGTAACTGAAAGAGTAATCAATAGAACACATCCAGGGCCGTAGCCAGAAAAAAATTAGGATTGAGGCAATATCCATGGTTAAATTCCCGCCTAGCTATGTAGGGTCTTTATGATGACTACGTTTAAACAAAACACTGGGACCATGACTGAGGCAAGTGCCTCGGTTTGCCTCATACTGGCTATTCCTGACCTCTCCAAGTATAAAAAAGCACTGATGCGTTTAATTTAAACTTGTTTTTGTGGTAGGCGAAAATTGCGCGGTGTGACAACACCTTTGTCATACCGTAACGAACGGCGCCTGTATTTTAACGCAGTTCCTCAAAGCCGGAAGGCAACCGGACTTACCCAGCGGCGCTGGGTGAGGTAAACTGAATTTCCGGTTACGGGAATTTCTTACCCCTTAGTAAGTCTACACCCCAGTGTCACGTCGCTTCCTTTTGTACCCACAAAATTCATCCGTAAGAAATGGTGGCGCCTTTTAGATGCGTTGGCGCTTCTTTGCTACATTGTCGTCCATTTTCGTCATTGAAAACGTCCCAGAATCGGGATTTTAGGAATAAAGAATATTTGCAGCAGGATATTATAAGGGGCAGCCCAGTTCACCAATTTTCGTACCTTTTTTTAGGATAAACTGAAAATGATCTTCTCCGACAAATTTTCTGTGTTTCTCGCTTTTGTTACGTTTGCGTCGTTGTACTGATCTGCGATGTACCCTTCTATAACTGCTTCTGACTTCACTGGATTTATTTTACGACTGTTTTCGCCTTTTACTTTGTCGCTGAGGTATTGTAAAACTACTGGTTACTGTAAAAACAAATTAAATAAATTTCAAAGGAACTGTTTTTAAACATAGTGACGGGGTAACCATTGTGACAAACTCTCCCGCTCTCTTCCTCCCAAAACAGCACACATTAGGCTCACCTTCCAGGACTGGTAAAAAGTTAACTGGTTTCTTTCCGAGAAGAACAAGTGAAAGTTATATGACAAACTAGTCCTTTGTCGTCTTTTATTACGGTATTGCCTTTATCGTCAGCCTTGCGGATGACAACGAAAATTTAAGTGATTCACTTGACCCCGGACCAAAACACATGTTTATTTTATTTTCAGCTGCGAGACAACATGTATATGATTGCGCAATTTTAACAAAAGGCGCTTAGTCGCAAGTTATTTTTCTATTGTAAAACATCTCGAGATTTAATTCCAATTTTTACACAGTGAACATAAATGGATTTTAAAACTATATTTTGAAACTGGGGAATTGTCATCATGGTCGTTTGTAACTTCTTGATCTTGTGGACTGCTAATCCCTGAACCAATCAAAATTGCATCAAAATAAAATATCCGTTTTTCAGCCAATACCGTTCTCGAAAACGTATTTGAAGGGTATACGAAAACTCCAGATGAAAACGTATGCCCAGGCCATGTACGTGCGTGGACAAACCCTTAGTCCTCGTGTCTTTTATTAAAGCCCATGTTTTCCTACAGAAACAATGTTTCTTTCGGCCAAGCTTTCCTGTTTCGGTATCCTTTTTGTGCCCACGTGCTGTCAGACAAATATTTCTCGGAACTAACGCCTCGTCAGTCAAATCTGACTGGCGGTGAGACGAGTATAGACTACTTGTCTTGCCGTTTTGTTACAAGTTAAGGTTGTTGTTGGAAAGCCCTGTGGGGCCTTGAAGGCCACCTTTGAAAGGTCATAAATCGGGATAATTAGCTGTAGATGCCTCCAAAGCTGGATGAAAGATAGAGGTCACCCCTCCAAAGGCGATGATTTATTGTTAAACAACCCGCCCCTGGATTGAAACAATCCTTCAACGCACTAAATTTACTTTAATCGGTAAACGCGGAGATTATCAGAATTAGGATCTTTTGGTGTCATCATAAAACTTTGAAAAAAGAATCTTAGGTGTCTTATCGAAAAAACAATGAGCACAACAGAAAAGTAATATTTTATCCAACATGAACAGTTGACAGCCTCATGATTGAAAGTTGAACTAAAAACATTCGAGTGAAGATTAACCTTTGTTAGCTGGAAGTAACAAGCGAGCTCGGCCACACGTCCAGCATATTCCAAAACCTGTGGAAGCGCGGTTGTGTAGTGGTACTTCAGGTCCGACGGTTGGTGGTTCGGCCGTCGTGTTGTTGCCTTAGACAAGAAACTTTGCTTTACATTGTCTCTTAGACTTTCTCAAAGTCCGTTTTTCGTTTTTTTTTCGTTTCGCTTTTCGCGACTTCGTCGCTCTTTCATCGCAGTCGACTTGTGTGCAAATCTAATTGTCTCTCTCCACCTAGGTGTAGAAATTTATACTGGCGACACAACGCTGGGGGTACTCCGTGCATGCGATGGACAAGCATCCCATCCAGGAGGAGTAGTAATCATATCCTAGTTGTTTCATACTGGGCCACTTGTTGCTCGTGTGCGACTTTACCTTAACAAAATCTGAGGATTTGGAAGAAGATGACTGGTGGCTGATGACTTGATAAATCCACAGGCAGTTTAAGCGGGAGTTAAAAGCGGGGATACACCTCAATTTCAATGAAATTTTAAGAGGTTTAAAGGAGGGATAGAAAAAAGAAAATGATTTTTGCAACACCAACAGACAGTTGATACCCGTGACGCAAGAGCAACCCAGGTTGATAGTAGACTAACTTGGTGTCTATCTATTAATCATTAACTACAAATTTCAATTTTTAAACTTCATTACCTCATAACATTGATTCATGAGATGACCATAGAGTTTTTCGATTGGTCGAAACGCGAACGAGCTAAGTGGCGGGAAAATGGCATTCAGGTGTACCCCGCCTTCAGCTGACTTCGTATCAACGCGCGTTATAAATTGCTACGAAGTTAGTTTAAGTCCATGTAAAATTGTCACGAAATGTCTCACAAAGGTTACTACAAGCCCTGCAATGACTGTCGCATAATAATTAAATTCGTCCGTCCTTAATTGTTTTTTCTTTCGCCTGAAGGCTCGAAAAAATAAAAACTGACTGGTAAAATACCCTGCCGTCATTATACAGCTTTCCACTGAATACCCGCTAGTATTGATAAATACTCAAACGCTGACAGTTGGTAACAGTATTTTATAGGGAAAATTGTAACACTGGAAGCAATCGGTCCACGACAACTGAAAAATGGTGCAAACCTGCTTCTTCAGGATTCAGGGAGATATTTTATGTTTTTGACTGAAAATAATACATTTCTTGTTGGTACTTACCTAAGGAGGGGCTAAAGGACAACACAGGAGTAAAAATAGCTCCGCATGGACATGGGATGTGTTGATTATCAGTGTTCCTCTATTGGGTGTCGGCTATTTCCAGTTTCCATGAATTTAGACGCTCGGAAATGCCAGTAATTACATACGTTTAGCCTACGTTAACACACTGACTACCTTTCACCTTTCAACTGCGATCTAATGATCTAGCACTTGTAATTAAATTTCTTAGGAGCTTAGGTAATAAGCTCCTGAATTTACGGTATCTCGGTGATTCTGAGCAAAAATAGAAAACCGATGACGCAGCAGCACTGTTCCCATCCCAGATCTCGGTGTCACGCAATAATGGAATGTATCTGCGTTTTGTTGTTGGAGGAGGTGGTGGTGGTGGTGTTTTAGGCCTCAAGGGTAGCTCGTTCATGGTCTGTTTTCTCAGTATGTCATGTATTGCGCCAGGGGTTTTCGCCAAATGATTTCAAAATCTCTGACTGGTCAAAATTAGTCCTATTAAAATCGAAGGATTTGGTAAAGAGAAACTCGGCGTTTAATTTTTACCGACCTGGAAGCAACATTTTGTAACTGATATACTGAAACTCTGAATCAAACAATACTCCGGGAAGTCTGACTTCAAGTGTAGCTGAAAAGCTTTTTATATTTGAATGTTTTCATTGAAGAACCGTAGGAAACGCGGCTGAAAATTTGACGCAGATTTTCGAAAAAAAAGAAGGTTGTTTAAAAATCTACAGAAAATTCTAACTATGTATAGTTTTTTGTCTGAATTTTTTTGAAATCTATTTTTAAATTAAATCTGTTTATATTACCTGGCTGAAGCGGATAGGGAATATAAAATCAGAAAATATATCTAAGAAATCCGGAAGCTTTTGTTTTCTTAGAAAGATCGCTGAATTAACGTGCGCTGATTGTACGATGTATTGTTTCGTGTAACTTGTCTGTCTGACAACAGAGCCAGTTCGAAAGCTGCATGAAAAATTACGAAACTTAATCAAGGCTGGTACAACGGCAATGAGCCACCCTGATGAGCTGATTTATTTAATGCCAATCAGTTTCGGCTAACCAAATTATCCTTTATCGTGCTTTACGAAGGAATGCGCTGGGCGTCGGTTATGAAATGTTACACCATGATATAGCACAAACATGATAGTAAGCCGTTTCACCTTTGCCTCTTTCATCCAATAATTACTTGTTGAGGAATTGAAGTTATCATTTTTAGATTTCTTACGTCACCAGACGGCCTTATTTATAATCTTTTTTCTATACCATTCCAGATGACCTCAATCTAAATATAATTCACACTCGTGAATGTTTTACATTAGGAAGTTGAGGCCACTACCTTCTAAGTTAAAAACAGAAAAAATTCAAGTACCATTTTCAAACTTTATCCTTCATAGCAGTAGTGACTGGCCAATAGGGTGGTCTTTGCTGACCTCATTATTTACATCTTGAAAGTTGAAATTCACCCGATAAACTGACAGACATCGTAACTAGAAAGAGCATATAAACGAGTTAAATTGCGAAGTCTGAACGAAAAAGGATAATAACGAGTTTCACACGATGCATTTAAAGTTAACAGACGTTTGTATCCAACCAGATGCACTGGTATAAACGTCTATAAATTTGGCGTTTTTGAAAAATAGACTGATCTCATGATATCTCCTTTAATTCTGAACAATTTCCTCTAATATTTGCTACATTTACTAAATGTGACAGTCTCTTTCAGTTCATCGCCTTTCTTTCGTTCGATAATGCAGAGATCATCCGTTTTTCATATCCTGAATTTTTTCGGGGCTAAATTCTTTGACGTAAGAAAATTTTAGGTGGCTCCCTATAGTTTTCAGATCCCCTTTTTTTTTTCTTCGTTTGTCGAGCTTAATTTAATGTTCGATGATTCGAAAACCACAAAATTTGTCCGGAGCTAAATTTTATGACGTAAGAAATTTAAGGAGGCTCGCCATAGTTTTCTAGCCGCGCCCTTTTTTCGTTTCTCAAGCTTAATTTATTTTTAATTTGATAACCGATAATGCAGAATTTCGGTCTCCTTCCAAGACATGACAATGGACGATTTTGATATTTTGTTTCTCCTGTCATGAATTTACAGCCACTTGAAAATGTCACCACCCTGGGGTGGAGAAAGATACAGATGCGGAATTTGAAAAGATCTACAAATCGATAACATTGCGAGTTTGTTAAGTAGCAGGTGGACGTAAAACTGTTATCACTTGAAAATTTTCAAGGCAATCTTACATCAGTATGAATAACTAGAGTACTGATGACGTAAAACTTTTACGGATTCCCAAGGCATGATGGACGCTTAGTTTATTTTTCGTGGATTTTACCAATCTCTGATCTCAATAAATAATTAAGAATGCAATAAACAGGCTTTTTTTTGTTTTGGAAATAATCATGATCAGATGCAAGTTTCCTCTCAGTTACTCCCAAATTCTTCTATACAGCACTGCAAGGCTCGATAAAATATTTTATTTATACACGCAGTGATGGAACTAGAGTTGCCCCTCGCCCCACTCCCGCTCATATTCTCCCCGTGTCGCCTAAGAGCAAAAAAAAAAGTTCTAGATAAGAAAGTGTACACTACTTAAAATAATAAATTAATAAGAAAACTAACGAGCAGGAGAGCATTCCAGTTTGTTAAGCAAACTTTCGTTCGCACGCACCGATTTCGCCCGTCTTATCTTCCTTCCACCCCGATTCCAGCCTGTTCCAGGCTCTCAGATAGTAGGGGCGAGCAAAAATTGGAGCGTACGAAGAAAAAACGAGTGGGGACTGGGGGATGGAAGGGCGCCTCTTCCCACCTCTTCCGCCCCTCTTCCGCCCCTCTTCCGTCCCTCTTCCGCCCCTCTTCCGCCCCTCTTCCTCCCCTTCCCGCCCCCCCCCTCGTCTTTTCTTCGTTCGCTCCAACATTTTTCGCTCGCCCCCACTTTCTGAGAGCCTGGAACAGCCTACCCTGATTCAGTCTGCCACTACTCAGCCGCAAGCTGGTTTTCATTTTAATGGTCACTCTTTCGGGTTTTATTCACAGACTCACAAGTTAAAACCATTATGTTTGTTGGAGTGAATAGAATATAAACAAGGAGTGAATATGCCGTGTATGCCGACAGGAATAAGACCCCCCCCGAATAAAACAAGGCTCTTTTTTCCAGCCGTTCAGTCAACCTCGTTCCTAGGGCCTTCCTTTCTTCAGCTGAAGAGAGAGAGGCCCTGGGTACGAGGTTGCCGTTCAGTGTCTGCCCTTTCCCGCGTTCTTTCCCTTGTTGCGAGAAAGATGTAGAGGAAACGACTGGAAATCGAGCCTACTTTAATCTGGTTATTATTTTAACCTTTTGCAGCCTAAATTAATTTTCAACAATTTAGGAAATTTCTAGTTATAAATACTAAAAAATAGATTGAAAATTATTTACTACAGACACCATTCTGAAACTTACACATTATATTATCAGGTAAAAGAGGTACATTTTAAGGTGTTCAGAAAAATAGTGACTTTCATTGACATCTGTCAAATTATGTTAAATATTAACAATTATATGAGGCAATAAAAAAACCCTCAATCATTGCAGTTTGTGGCTCCTTTAGTTTTTAAATGAAAATTCTGAAATGCACTTAGTATAAGAGATCACTGCCTAGTGAACATTTTGATATAATATACACCACGGAATTATGACAAAACTATAAAATCATGATCGAAGAAAACTAATACAACCGAGAGAGAGGCCAGGAAACTAAAAACAGTAAGTCCGCCACATGTCCGCTGATCGAATGTTAGTGATCGCGTTAAAGGGTTAAACCCAGCAAAACGAAAAAAAAGGGAAAATCAGACCTTCTTAGACCCCCATCAGGCTGGGTGCTTACCATTTAACCAAAAATCCCGGTAATTTCGGTTGGAAAGCAAATGGAACAGTAATTTTTCGGGAATTTCGGTTGGAAATTGTGGACTACGTTTTGAGGTAGTCCTTTCATCCCGGTTGGTACGAACCGTCGGAAAATTCAGGTTCCATTTGACCATTTTCTTTTCCGTTTCGGAATGGAACGTTGGAAATTTTTTCTTTCCATTTGAATTTAATTAGAAAAAATTCAATCGCTAAATCGAGTTAACGGTCTGGTTACCAGGATGGGAAAATGGAATATTTAAATGGTAAGGGCAATCTCGACGGTTGGTCGGTAAATCGCTTACCAATGTTCCGTACTCGGTCCCTGGGTATGAGTTCTGTTCGTTCGTGAATAGACCGTTTTCATCTACCAGCATTCCTTGCGCATAGCGTGGCAGTCTCGCGCGAACCTTCGCGCAAAATACTGTGAGCTTTAGCGGAATGTCTGTCAGACTTTCTGAAGAAGACGTGCCTGGAACGTCATTTAAAGGAAAAAAAAACAGAAGAAAAGTACTTTCTTGTTTTTTTTAGGTAAGCTAAGTTGATTAAAAAGCCTAGTTTTCAAGATAAGTTTTACGTCTTTCATGCTTTCGTGTTGTGTCGCGTACGTCGAAGTTTCACGAATCGTGGCTTATAATTTTTGACAGTTTTAATTACAATTTCACATTATATTTATACACTGAGACGTATTAGTTTTACCTTCACATGACATGGTTTTTAATAAGATTTTTAAGCACTTTCATAAAGAATTTCAAGCCATAGTAAGTAAGGTAAAAACTGTGACTGAATGCCAAAAACCTGATAATATGAGTTTCTTATCTATGCGGTGCAATGTGTTTACAATTTCTTAAATAATGACTAACAGTATTATAACAGTATTTCACAAACCGAAGTTTGCTACGAAAAGTCTACCTATTATAAAACAGCGACAAACTTACATAAAATACAGCTATAAAATGGCAGACAACCGTGGAGTTAAATTCAGAATTGAAAAACAAATTGAACAATTAGGCTTAATAATGTGGTTGAACGGAGCGAAAAGCTGGCCGATTTGAATGAACTACCATTAATGCAGTCTGACAAAAATTAATACATTTGGACACAAATAAACGTTAAAGAAATCGTTACCTGCACTCGATGTGGCTTTTCAGTCTACTTTATCACCAAGCTTTCCAAAACACCATGTTTTTTAAACGTTGAATTGTTGCTGTTCTTTCCTCAATTAACAACCAATCAATCAAATCAATCAATAAAAAACAACGGCTTTTGAGCTGCACAGATAGTCTCTGTTCCAGTTTATAAATAATTTATCCACTGAGTTCGACAAAACCCTCACATATTAAACTTAAACATTCCGCGGTGCGAAAAGATAAGCTTACAAACTTGCTCATTTTAACTCCTACAGCCGTATTAATGGTGAGATCGTTCGGTTTCAATCCGCTTCAAACAATGTTTAGGAACAATTTCGAGGAAGTATAAAGCATCTGATACCATATTTCAAAGCCAATACTAAAAAGGCATTTTCACAAATTAAACGAATGTGCTCGTTCGTTCTCGATCGAGCGGTTTCACCGTGCGTTTGAACAGCTTTGACAAGGTGAACAGCGACACATGGCAACATTTTTCGCGCCTTTTTTCGTTCAAGTCGTGTGATCAAGTATATTTTTTTATTTTCTTCTCTTACTCTTTCTTCCTTTTTCTTTTATTCATAGTGGTTCGTGGTTTGGTTTTAAATTTTAAATTTTTATTTTCCATTTCAACTTTCGTATCGGATGTGGCCGCCATATTTATTTTGCCAGTGTTCGTGTTTTGCGCGAAGGTTCGCGCAAAGGTTCGCGCGAGACTCCCACGCTAAACGCAAGGAATGCTGGTAGTTGTAGTATGTGACGTAATTATGAAAACAGTCTGTTGACCGCATGAATCATGTCGTTGCATCAAGCCATCATTTTGTACAGTTTTTCACTAATAATTCTGTTAAGAAGTATTCAGTCGACAAAGGGAGAATGCCCAAAGGTCAGTACAATGCAAAGGTCAGCTGATTTTTAGCGAAATATTCAAGATCAGTAGCTCACCGAAGTTTATCATCGATCGATACAATGATCGATACGATGAAATGGCTGGTGAGCTGTCCTTTGCAAATGTGCAGATTTCTTTTTTTTTTCGCTGAAGCATGAAGCGTTGCTCCATAACTTCAAGCCGACATACTTCTTAGACAAAGGGGAGACAATCAAGGTGAGGGTATACTTCAACTGCAACGTCAGTGGGTTTTAATATAATAAACACTCTTTAAACGTGTCATGTTCGTTAAACCTATATACTAAAAATAAATTTATTGTTAGTTTATTTCTCGTTTCTTTTGTTGAATTTCAGGCATGGGCTAAACTTATTCCTGAACCTTGGGAAGACAATCGACTTATTGTGAGTATAGTACTTACAGAGAGCAAAAAGAAGCAAGAGCTTCTAAAAATATATCTTTATTTTGATCTTATTTTAGGTTAAACCTAAGTCGTGTAATCTTGTTTTTAATGCATCAATCACTGTCATACCCCAGGGAGCCACACCCAAGGACCATTCCTCTTTATAGAAAGGAGTGAATAATACTGCTGTCCTCTTCTCATTAATAAGCACAATCAAAGCATTGTTATAAACAGTGTTTTATGTTTGTTTGTTTGTTTTTTTCAGGGCAGTCTTTCAAACACCGAGTACTTAAAATTCAATTTAACAAGTAGTGAAACATTGTTAGAGACACAAGGAATTGGGGTGATCTCTAGAGAGGTTGTAAGTAGCAACTTATCAGCTATCAATGAATTATTAATGTATTTTTTTATGGAAGAGGTCAGTGTTTAAAGGTACAATGTCACCTAATTTTAGTATCACTTTGAAAAGCCAAAAAACATATTTATATCAATGAAAACCTAAAAATAATGGTCCGGTTTTTTACGGACGTTTTTGGTTTCAAAGAAGATGAAGTGGAATGGCGAAAAGCCTCATGCAAATCGAGACGCCACCAAAGTTTCAACCCATGGTGCACCCTCCCCAAGCTTCACGAGGTTCTGCGAGACACATATTTTAAAAAATTACTCAAGTTAGCTGGTACACAGGGAGCATTATTACAAGTCTTTGGCTGCAGATGGCGCTGAAGGATAGAAATGGATTGCAACTTGAAAAAAATAGTTCCCCCCTTGTGTTTTGGAAAGACCACTAAAAACTTGAGTATAATTTAATTTTACTCAGTGGAAATCTCTTGACATTTTCTCTCTGTGCTGTAAGAGCATTTTGTGTATATTAGCAAACTTACATATTTCCCTGTAGTCAATGTTTAGAAAACATGATTTGAAAAAAAGAAAAATATATATATTTTAATATTCAGTAAAGGCAGTGAGAAATTTAAAAATCTGAGAGAAAAAAAAATACCAGTAATATACTTGCAGATCTCACCATTGTTATTAAGGTATTTGCGCAGGGTATATTTTCCCTCTCTGAATATCTCCAAAAAATATCTCAGTAAGCATCCTGATGTCCAATTTCAAAACCCAAAAAGTGGTCAAAAGACCAAATTTTGAATGTCGATATCTTCTGAACAATTTATTAAATTATTCAGAAGATATGGACATTCAAAGATATTGACCTGAAATTTTGGATTTTGAAATTGGACATCAGGATGCTTACTGAGACATTTTTGGGAGATATTCAGAGACAACAAATATACCCTGGGCAAGTACCTTAATGTGGATCGTTCAGAATGTTGCATAAAATTTTTAATCATATGTGAACTATTCTTGGGTGTTTAATTGTTTTATATGAGCTCATGTCTGAGCAAATTTAAAAAAAAAAAACACAACTACAGCCGAAAAAAATTGAGGGGACAGGGCATCATCAGCAGAGGTGACAATTGACACCACTTGGGGCAGAGTTTGTAAACCAAGGGGTGGGGAGGGGTGAAAGTTAGTCACTTGGTGCTCTCTTAAGGCTTAATTTGGCAGTTCTCAGTCTAAGAATTGTTCAGTAAAAACCTAGCTGGGTCGCTGTAAAGGGTACTAAACTACGGGGGTGGGGAGGGGTGAAATTTGGCCACTTGGTTCTCTATTTAGGCTGATTTTTGCAGTTCTCTGTGTGAGAGCTATGATAGCTCAGCTGCAAAGCTCCAGTGTTAGCTCCATGTCTAGATTGGAAGGCAGACGGGGTGCCCTAGATCAGAGGGCTGGGAATTAAGGTAGCACATGACCCACAAGTGCATAGGGGAGAGGTGGGCATCTCTCAGGCTAGCACCTAATGACCCCCTCACTCTTGGGTATGTTTGTGTGTATTTTCTCAGATACTCACATTGCTTTGGGTTGGGTTTTTAATTTATAAGGAAAACGGACAGAAAATTAGTGTCCTGACTTTCAGCTCATACAACCAAATGTAAATATTTGAAGGAGTTTGGGAGAGTTTCAAAGAACTTTTGTAAACCCTTGCACGGGAATCTTTATTATTAACTTTGATTATTGATCTCCTAAACTTTCTCTTGATTGTAACTAAAACAACCTATGCAGCCAATTATCAGCATGCACATTTTTAGAACTAAAATTTTATCATTTATACAGATCTTAATTGCCCTTTGATTCAGATTTCCAGATATTAATTACTGCAGTTATAGGCCGGAGGGAAAGGGGGGGGGGGGGGGGGGGGGGGGGGGGGGGGGGGGGGGGGGGGGGGGGGGGCCGTGGAGGGGGACTGATATCAAAATGATGGGGGTGCTCGTCATTCCTTTTATAGGGGTCAAAATTTGTAGATTGCAGGTACCGCTAAGGATGCTAAAATTTAAAATGACCACCGTTCGAATTAATGCAGTATTTTTTAGGGTAATTTAAGGTGAAAAAAATAATTTTCATAAGAACTTTTAGAATTGGTACATCTTAGAAGTAAACTCCATTTGAGCCACACCCATCACACAAGATTCTGGTACATTTTAGGGAGTCTTTCGAAAAAATGTCTGACGAGCACCCCCATCATTTCTGTACGGAAGGCCCCCCCCCCCCAGGGTTATAGGGTGGAGATACCTGCTGTGGTGATAAATTAAACATTTGTGTGTGATTAAGTTGGCTTGTTAAAAATTTCAATGTATGATATGTCTGACCATAAAATAAAATGCACTTTTTTCACTTTTAGACAGCTGTCATTAGTCAAAAAGAAAAAAAACAAAAACAAACAGGAAACAAGAAAAGCCAGGATATGAGGTAGAGTTCTTAGCTGTTAATGATCTAATATCACGGTTTTCCCTTACGAGCAAATAAGCGTCAGTGACGCGTTGTTTAAGCCAAAAAACAAAAAAGGGACGCAAAACACCAAAGAGAACCGGTTCTCTCGTACACACATGTTCTAGAGCGATAGTTTACTAATAATTAGTTTAGAACTGAGTAGATCTGCAAAAAATCTTTTTTGAGAATATAATTTAAAGACTTTTGAATCTTCTTCTTTAGTCTGACTCCTTTTTTAAAACTAAAAAGAGCCATGCATACTCCTTTGAATCAGGTTCTCAAGCTTGCTTTTTTGATGTTCCGATCGGGGAACCACTACTACATTGAAACTCCTTCACGGCAGAGGCTTGGGAACTGATGTTTCATTGTGAGGCATTCTGGGACAGAAAGTGAGTTGAAAAAACATGGCGGTTGAAAGAATTATTCACATGGTTGAAAGAAAAAGATCAAAAAATGTACTGCGATATCTGTAAGTCAACAGGTAAGAGAAACCCACTTTCACAAGTACAGGCGGTAATTACTGCAATCTTCAGAAGTCGGCCCTGGAAATGCGCCAAAATAAAGTTTTGATGTAACTAATGTCACCGGCTTTGGAAAGAGTTGATATTAAACCTTAAGAGTTGTAAGAGATTATTTTCAAATTTCAGTGTTCATATTTGTCATTGTGAAGTTTAATTCTGTTAAGTTAGCACTGAAGTTAAAGCACATTTTCCTATTGTTTCTTTCTGACAGTGTTCATGAACACATGAATCACCATATGGGTCATTTTCGAGTAAGTAAACAGTAACACAAACTCAGATTGAACAAAAGATATGTTTATTTGAGTGCCTTATAGAGTACAGTACACGTACCATACATGTATAATTATTACCGTGACAGTGACCAATAAATTATGTACTGAAACATACATTCTTTTCCTGGAATTTGAAGCTATGCTAACCTTAGGACCCCCACTGTTCCCTCTGGGACCCTCAAACTTTGGTTAAAGGAGCCTTTAAGGGACTCCGAAAGGAAAATATCAAGGTAAAACCCTGATGATTATTTAAAATGAAACATGCACCCACATAAAAGAAACAGTGAAACCCTCCAGGCTAATTAAAATTTGGCCAATAAAGCACATAAAGTATAATAGAACCAATTAATTCAGCCTGATCATGACAAATAAAGCAAGTTTCACTTATATCATCAGTTAGGCTGTGTTACATATTGTAATGCTTTTGATTTAATTTATTCATTATACAGTACATGTAGTTTGATTAAATATCAATCAAACTTTATTTAAAAACGGGGTAGCCCATTCAGCCAAAGCTTAAGGAATGCCAAAGCTGGATCTCAGGTACAACAATGTGGTACTAATATTATAGACCTGTCAAAGTCAATCATTTAATAATTAAATTAAATTTTCAGTAGATACTGCACAACTTTTCCAAAAACAATTTTTAATAACCTCTTTAAAGAACCTCTCTAGGCTGATTTCTCACTAACATATGCATCCTTATATATAATTAATATAATAAATGCTTTAGCCTGAAACAAAAAATTACAGGTTTTTTCATGCGTGTGATTATATAATAACTGTATTTATTATCTGTGATACACACTACATGTACAGTTTCCAGGAGACTCTGACTTTTATATGATCACTTTGGAAAGAAAAGGAACCCGTAAAAGGAACCAATAATATCTAATTTTATCATTTATTGTACACCATAATTATAGCTAACAGATCTTAATTGCCCCTTGATTCAGATTTCCAGATATTAACATTACAACTGCAGTAATTAATAGGCCGGAGGGAAAGAGGGGGGGGGGGGGGGGGGGGACTTTCATATCATAATGATGGGGTTGCTCGTCATTCCTTTTAGGTGTCAAAATTTGTAGATTGCAGGTACTGCTAAGGGTGCTAAAATTTAAAATGACCACCATTTGAATTAATGCAGTACTTTTTAGGATAATTTAAGGTGAAAAAAATAATTTTCATAAGAACTTTTAGAATTGGTACCTCTTAGAAGTAAACTCCATTTGAGCCACACCCATCACACAGGAAGCCCCCCCCCCTGTACCTGCTGTGGTGATAAATTTGACATTTGTGTGAGATAGTTGGCTTGTTAAAAATTTCAATGTATGATATATGATATGTCTGACCATAAGTTAAATGCACTTTTTTCACTTTTAGACAGCTGCCATGAGTCAAAAAGAAAAACATGCAGGAAACAAGAAAAGCCATGATATGAGGTAGAATTCTTAGCTGTTAATGATCAGGGTTTCCCTTACGCGCAAATAAGCGTCAGAGACGCGTTGTTTAAAATGAAACACCCACATAAAAGAAACAGTGGAACCCTCCAGGCTAATTAAAATTTGGCCAATTAATAATTAAAGCACCTAAAGTATAAGAACCAATTAAATATTCAGCCTCGTGACAAATAAAGCAAGTTGCACTTATACGTATCATCAGAAAGGTTTAATAGGCTGTGTTACATATTGTAATGCTTTTGATTTAATTTATTCATTATACAGTAGTTTGATTAAATATCAATCAAACTTTATTTAAAAACGGGGTAGCCCATATTCAGCCAATTAGCTGAATTAATGCCATAAAGCTGGATGACTCAGGTATAACAACAATGTACGTGGTACTTATTATATAGACATGTCAAAGGCAATCATTTACTAATATTTGAATTAAATTTTCAGTAGATACATGCAGCGCTGCACAACTTTGCCAAAAACAATTTTTAAGAACCTCTTTAAATTAAAGAACTTCGATCTCTATATAGGCTGATTTCTCACTAATATATGCATCCTTATATATAATTAATTTAAAGAAATGCATCAGCCTGAAACAAGAAATTACAGGTTCTTTAATTCATGCGTGTGTTAATACTGTATTATTATCTGTGATACACATGTACAGTTTCCAGGAGACTCTGACTTTTATATAATCATGCATGCACTGACAGAAAGAAAAGGAACCCATAAAAGAAACCAATAATTATATCTAATTTTATGGGGGTGCCCGTACGAAATTAGAAGCATTGTGCACTGCGCCTCAAAGAAGTGCTTCAAAATAGCTGTACAGCGTATATGCAGCCGATATGCAGCGTTGGCTTAATATTGTGACACTTACACTGTATGAGTAACAAAACCAAAATAGTAACAGCTATACTGCTAGTTTCATCATCAAGATGTATGTAGCTTGCACCACAGCTGGCCTGCAGATCCAGGATAAAATGTTACTGATTTACAATTCTTTATATGGTGAAGGCATTAAGGTGTCCAGGGGCATGCCCCCACCCCCTCTACCCCCACCCCCCCCCCCCCCCCCCCCCCCCCCCTAAAAAAAAATTAAACTGAGTCCTGGAAATGTCATTTCCTGCATTTTGGAGTTATTACTACTCATTCTGTGAGGATATTGCATTTTGCTAAGGATGCGTACATTCCATTCTCCATGTATAATTAGTCTTGCAATTGGTGATAATGTCATCAACATTAATGGCCTGATATCATATAATTAATGAATGTGTACAGTAAAGTGAGCCAATGTTAGTCACATTTGCGACATATAGTACTTCTCATGTATGTCTAATGTGTTAATTGCCTTTATGAGGCTGGAATTACATTTCTCACATAATAGGCAAGTCGTTACTGGTAGTGTCCTGGCAAAAATTTGAGGCATTCAGTAATGTTTGGATACAAAATATGGTCCATGACAGTCAAATTAAGTTGCTGATCATGCACAGTAGTTGTCGTGACTTCGCTGATGCACGTGTTTCCGGCTGCATGCTCCTATTATGGATGGACTGGGAGCTGTGCCAGTTTGTTCGCCAAGTTTATATAAGAAGTTTGACTATACTCAGGACAATCACATGACTTTTGGAGGGATTAATATAGTTTATTTGTGGTCCGAGTAGCATTTGCGCCCGAGCGGAGCGAGGGTGCAAATGATGCTACGAGGGACACAAATAAACTATATTAATCCCTCCAAAAGTCATGTGATTATCATTTATCAATACACAAGGCCAATTAATCGTACAAATTCATTTAATAAGAAAAAAATGTTTAACAGAAACAGGGCCGTAAATGCGTTTGCAGCCCGTCGAATTCAATATCGCCCGCCACTCACGCGTGTTTTCTTGAAGGCAGTTTCTTATTTGGCCGCATATATTGATAATAATAAAGGTTAACAGCAAGGAAGTTTACCTTTACTGCTCACCCCCTTCCCCCCCCCCCCCCCCCCCCAAAGAAAAAAAAATACGACTTCTAAAAATCTGACCAATTTGTGTAAATCAGTGGACGCTGCAGGTCTGGATCCGCGCCTGTACCAGATTTCTTTCATAGCAATGACTTGATCTCCGCACTGATCTCATTTTTCCCTAATTTGTTCCCTGTTAGCTTAGACTGAGAAATCTGTAGCAAATCTGCTTTTTTGACCCCTTAAAGATACAAAAGCATTCCCCTGGGATACAGTTATAATATTGAGGTCTTGCTGTCCCTTCAGGTTGAGTGAAGCAGTAGGCAATGTTTTGTTTACAATCAAGGCATTTTCAGAAGATCCAAGCTGCATCACACTGAAAGCTGTAAGTCAGAATGAATCACTTAATATAGCAACTAGTGCAAGACAGTGTGAACATGTGTAAGTCATTTTCTTCTAATTTCAAAGTCACTTGCAGGTTCTGAATAACTTTCTGTTTCCCATGCTCTTTGTCTCCAGTTCTCACCTGCTTCTCCTAGCTTCCTTAGCTTTTGCTTGGAAGCCACTAGCTGCCTCTTGGCACTTTTTCTACTGAGTATAAGTTACAGCTGTACACTCACTCTTCACATGTCTTCATAATTTACTCTGGAAGTAAAAGGGTTAATTTGGGCGTCACTGGGTCTGTGAAAAATAATGAAACAATATTGCAAAGTTTTTCTTCTTTTAAATCCCTGCTCCCTCTTGTCTCGCCTCTCTTCAATAACACCCTCTTTTCTCTTGGGTTCCTTCCCGTCGGCCTCCACCAAGTACAACTTTATTAATGTCAATGAAAACTTACTGGTGATTCTCCTGCCAGTTACGATTCTAATAAGTGTACTTTAATTTGACATGTTGCAGGTCATATTGTTCTCGGATAGCACTTAACAGCACTGACATACTGTGATGACACTACATAAAATAAATGCAATTATTTTTGTTTATTTACATGAAGGAGACAAACATTACTGTTGGGTGTCCTGTGAGCCTACGCATATTCCCCAGGGGGTGAGTAATAGTTCCCAGTAATAATCAATGCCTATAATTAATCACTTTAGAACTAGGGAAGAACATCAGCACAATACATGTGCAGTGCTGGAAATGTTTTATTACACCATGTACCTGAGATCCAAAGAGTGACAAATTTGGGAGAGACATGTTGTTATGACCACTTATGACTCTTCCAGTACATGTACTCAGGAAGGGTATACCTACCTTCAGGGTGGGATGAACATGAAAAAATCAGCTTGCCCTTCGGGCAAGCTGCTACTTTAGTTTACTAGCCCGGTGGTGCTCTGAAGAGCTAGCCCAAAAGTAAATTAATTATTAAAAACAAACAAATTTAAACAAGGGATGAATATTACACCAAGAGGTAAAAAATCTCCAACTGTGTTCGCTCCCGACGGCGAATGTTGCGGAATAAATAATAAATTACGAGAAAGACTTATTTTTGCGCTGGTTATGAAAGTTATGATCGATTGATCAATGAAACTAGTACTCTTATTCGAAGTCTTTCGCCTTTGGATAACGTAAAATATCTTGCAAGCCCTTTCGGAAGTTTGATCCAACAAAAATAACACATTTTATATTACGTGACTTGCTTGCGAGTATCAAGAGATTAAATTACGCACAGCGTTCTACGCGTACACGGCAAACGGCAGCTTGCAGTTTATTATCCTTACTTTTCCTCGAATCGTAGAATAAATCCACTAGAAAAATCGAAGTTAATTCACATGTTCATGAGTTTGGTAAACGTGAAACAACTCACTTTCCCATGGAAATGGGAAACGACAGACGGCAAAAATATTTACCGTTCGTGGGAAAAACAATCTGTCCAGTATTATAACGCAACGACTGTGTCGGCAAATGTTCAAGTTGTCTAGCTTTTTTTCGACAAGACAGATCCTAACTGGTTTAGTTTGAACGTAATACAATGAAAACAACAGCGATTTTAAAGACCTAAAAGCAGAGGAGTGAGAACACAATTACGGCCGCTACTGTACATGTACATTATAAGTTAATTATTTACGAAAACGCATCATTCAATTCCATTTCTTTTGTTCGCCTTTGATATTTTCTTACATTTTTAAAATGTTCCTCACATTCACTTTCACTTGATGAGAAAAGGCAACAAATATTGCTTGCCCGTCGGGCAAACTCCGACAAAAAGACACTAGCCCGACGGGTCGCTTCACTAGCCCCGGGCTATCGGACAGCGCTTTTGTCGCGCCCTGTTACCTTGTGTAAATACAAAACTGAATGCAAGGCTGGCACTACGGCAAAGGGCAGATTTATTAATGGCCAATATTTCGGCTAATAGTATTAGTCTTCCTCAGGGCCAGGGCTGTACTGAAAGAAAATATTGTAACGGCTCCTAAAATTTAAAAATTACATGGTTATAAATGATTGGCTAATACATGACATGTAGACAGCGCACTTGTAAACATAAGATAAAAATAATATATGACATATATAGTGTATGATACAAAAATGAGTTCAGCGTTCGTTCCCTCGGTTAATGCCTTCTGGTGACAAAGTGTTCCCTCTATGAATTAAAAAGGCCTCGTGTGCTTTTCGACGGGAAGCATTGATGGTAGGCTGCAGTTCAAGCGGGATGAATCTCATGTCTGCGGAAGAGTGGCCTGGTAATTTCTGCGTTGTGTGGACCTCTGCATTCAAAGGTTTTTCTACCTTGTGTAGGGGTAGGGGATATACAAGACACAAAACATTGGTTTTATCAACTGAGTAATACAAGTAGTAGTATAGTCCCTCAGTTGTCTCAGAATTTTTTAAGTGGGCAAGCACGCAAGGTGATTTTCGCACAGATGCTTGTCCACTTGACTAATCCTGAGAAAAATGAGGGACATCTCATACAGTCTACAACTGAGTTGATAAGGTGAATTGGCCACTGCTAAGAGATTTAAAAAGCTGAGCACCAGCCCTTCATCAGAGACAATACAAGACAACACCTATCTAATGAGCCTAATGGACAAAAGGTATTAGCTGGAATTATGGTGATGACACATAAATATTCTGTTTATATGAAGCTTACATGCATGTCTAGTTAAACGGCACAAGGAAGCATGAATCTTTTTCTTGTTTTTGCTCCTGATAGAGTGGGGGCTATACAATCAAGAAACCTTATTTCAACGGGGAAGTCCGGGGGGGGGGGGGGGGGAACTCCCATACAAAAATGATGGGGGTGCTGGTCGGAAATGTTTGAAAAACACCGTAAAAGGTACCAGAATCTTGTTTGATGGGTGTGGCTCGAATGGATTTTTACCCCTGAGGTACCAATCCACCGTAGGAAAAAAGATGGCGGCTGTTCATTTTACCACAATACCTTGCGGACCTAACACAGCACATAAGGCACAAAGAAAGCCAAATTTTTACAATATTTGTCCCAGTACTAAGGACAATGTGTAGACTAGGTTTGAAGATTTTATAACTTTTCTTTACATTTTTATGAACGTTGTTAAGGTTTTTGTGCGCTAAGAATTATGGGTAAATGTACCAGTCGCCATCTTTTTTCCTACCGAGGATTCTAAAACAACACATGTCATTTTCGGCTTTTAGGTACCACGTTAATTCTAACTGGTCATTTTAGATTTAAGTACTCTAAGCGGAACCAATGTGCAAATGTTGACCCCTAAAAGGTACGACAAGCACCCCTGTTATTTTTGTATGGGAGTCCCCCCGGGAGGGGGGGGGGGCCACCCTCCTCTGGAATGGTGGATACTGTCCGTCCACCAGTCAGTCAGTCAGTCAATAATTCAATAAATGAATCAATCAATAGCCCAATTTCGATATATTAAAATTCAACTTGAAACAAAAGACATCACTACGAGGCTTAGGGGAATGATAGTAGGGATTTGTATGGTTTATTCCCCTAAGCCTCGTAGTGATGTCTTTTGTTTGAAGTTGACTTTTAATATCTCGAAATTCAGCTATTAATCAGTGAATCAATCATTGAAGCATAACACTGCATGGTAATCAGCATTTTCCCTCATTTTTCCTTCAGAAAACCTGTCAGCTGTGATGGTTTTAAAAACTACACCTTTGTTATTCCAAGGTAATTAAGGGATTAATAGAAAACTATATTCATGATTTTGCACCAAAAAAATGCCCCCATATCTAGAAACCCTGCAAGTAAACAGAACAAGAGTAAACCAAGTCCTATTTTGGGACATTTTCTATTTGTATAATCTGTGAGCTTTTTCAAGAACTTAAGCGTATTTTCAACCTGAAGAAGGCTGGTCTGGCCAGCAGAAAGTTTGTTAAATAACCATCATACGTTGCATTAGCTGAGTGTGCAGTAAGTAATCTTTGCTTTTCGTTGTACTTCTGATTTTTAGACACCAGCAGAGGAATGTTTTTCATGACCATCATGGCCATCACGAAGTTATAGACAAGGTAAAAAGAGCTCTTTACTTGTTTTTGCTTAAGTTGAAAACTAACAACAGTGTTAACATATGCAGAGACACAGTGGCCTACCCTGACCAGCCGGGGAGGGGGAGGGGGGGGAGTGGGAGGTTGCCGGCCTGTCAATTTAGGATACATGTAGGTGTGTGCTGCAAAGGTTCTTAAACCCTGACACTATTTATTGAAAATCGAAAATGACGAGCGTGGTTGTAGCTGTCCAAACGATGTCTGTGATTGGCGAACGATACAATTGATATATCACTTGAACAATGCCCCTACTCCTAACACCTATCCCAGCGGGACAAATCTATTTTTTCTTAGCAAATTACAGACATCGTTTGGAGAAGTGCAGGACTGCCCAAAATGACACCCTATTCAAGGGAAAAACGATCTAACTTAGTATTATAATTCGACTGTGACGTCATTTTACCTCATAAGGAAAAAAGAACCCGCAAAATATCCGAGCGTATTACACCTTTGTGTCCCGGTTGAAAAACAGAACACAAGCTATTATAAATAAAATAATTTTAGTCGAATAATAAATTCTTTATCTGATGGTTTAACAGATAATACGTGCGGACATTTTACTCATTGCTCGCCCCTGCGTGGCTCGAAAAAATACTACGCAACTCGTAAAATATCCGCGCATATTATCTGTTGAATAAGGGATTTATTATTCGACTAAAATTCTTGTATTTATAATAGGTGTATTTATGTGAACAAGTTGTTTTTATTTCTTTTCTGTACATGAAAAGTTTAGAATCATGCAAATTAAAAGCGCGTCTAAAAAGGTATGTCTTAAGATTGCGTTTAAAACTAGATAGAGACTGCCATGGGTACCAGGATGGCCCCTTCATATGCCAATCTTTTCCTAGCCAAATTCGAAGAAGACGCTTTAGCACGTGCCCCCTACCGTCCACACATATGGTGGCGTTACATAGACGACATCTTCATGATATGGACGCGCTCGGTAGAGGACCTCAACACTTTTACCACTTTCCTTAATGGTATTCACCCCACCATCAAATTCACATGCAATTATTCCCTCACATCTTTACCCTTTTTAGATGTCAACGTTTCTCTTGTCAACGGCAAAATTACTACTGACCTTTACACCAAACCTACTGACAAACATCAGTACTTATTACATTCTTCATGTCACCCTATACATACCAAACGTGCTATTCCTTTTAGCTTAGCCCTCAGACTTCGCCGCATTTGCTCCACTGACGATACCTTCAAACTACGTACTGATCAACTCACTACATATCTTACCAAACGGGGTTACAATCGTCATTTCATCAAACAGGAAATACGACGCGTACACAACATCACGCGAACCGAGGCACTTAGACCTAAGGACAGTTCCACACTTGACCAACCAGAACGTGTCCCCTTTGTCATCACTTATAACCCAGCCCTTCGTTCCATTTCATCCATTATTCAAAAGCACTTCAGCATCCTAGCCTCATCCCCTCGTTGTTATAATGTCTTCAAAGCTGCCCCTATTGTAGCTTTTAGACGTAGTAACAACCTTAGTAATTTCCTAGTTAAAGCCAAACTACGCAGCCTCACACAAACCCATCCACCTCTGGGTTCATATCCATGTGGAAAAAACTGTTTAAGAGCAGATCCGTGCAAGAATCAAACAAAATCGCAAATCTTCGGCAAAGCTGAAAAAAATCAAATTCGCTCCTCTTTTGCATATAGATAGTCTATAGTAAGTACATGAATGCCATGTAGTTTTTTCCTTGAATATCTATTTGTTTCCGAGAAAAACGAAGAAAGTCGTTATCATCTCAGGGCACAATTTGGCAATCCCAAACTCATGCAAACAGGGTTGAAATAAGTCACGATTCACTCGACTCGCGTATGAAAACTACTGCGCTAGAAAAAGCTTTCATAGTTCCAATTTGTTGTATAACTTGTCATAGTCTAAACACCGTGATTTCATAAAAATTGGATTAATCTAAGTATTCAAGGGAAGCCAAAAGCTTATGGCTCTCCCGTGCTCCGTAAAACGGTAGGCGAAAAACAACAATGATTTTGAGCATGTGCCTTTGTTCAGAATTTCGTAATATTACGAATGACAAAACTAGAATTGACGATCTTTCAAAATATGTAAAGTTTAGTCTGGGGAAATGAATTTGAGATTTTTAAGAATTTGTTGAAAGTCGTGAACGAAAGACATAAAATCACGCCACCTTGTGTATGCGTGACCAACAACAAAAACACTTAGAACGTTTTTCCTTGAGAAATCTTGGCAATTTTATTAAACTCTGACGCCAAAAAACAATGGAAATATACAAACCTTAACTTGGATATGACATTCTTGAATGTCCAAAATGTTTCGTTTTGCCGTCTGTTCAATTTCATTCGTGAAGTTTATCGTGAACAGTGAAGATCAGTGAAGCCCGTAGCCACGATCAAAACCGCTTTACTTTTCGCTGAATTCTTCGTAGCTCACTTTGCACTTTCGTACTCTTTATACTGTTGATACAATTTTTACTGGTGGAAACTGTTAAAGGGCTCACAATAAAGCAAACTAGTTCAGGCATGTGTTCCCAGCTTCCCATCCTTGCATAAACGTGAACCATTTTGAGACCCATGATATGCAAATTACGTCTGAAATTTGCATATCACGCTGAGCAAGCGTTCGTGACAGTCACGGTTGGTACACAGGGTGGATATTAAGGTATTCTCAGTGGCCAAAACTCCATATTTTTTTCTTAAAGTTTGATGAGTGTTGTTCGGAAGCCGTCAATTAATACAGTTCAAAACAGAAAAGAGATCTCGTGGGTTTTAAAATACAGTATTGACAGAAAACCAATATTTATTACATGGGTGGGGTTGGGTTGGGGTGGATTTTGTCGGCCTGGATTTCACATGTTAAGCTACACAAATAATCTTTCAAACGAGAACGCAGGTACAAAGATTGAGAAATTTTGAGCCATTTACTTGTCATTGTTTTTATTTTTAGAGTTTTATAAAGTCTTCTACTTCCGCTTCTGGTATCTGATTGGACTGCTATGGTAAAACAACAACAAAGACAGGCCAGCCCTAGTTTCATTTCCAGAGTGTGACAATCGACAATGCTTTAGTTGTGAGAGGAACATTCCTCCTTCATTGTCCCGCTTTTAATAAGAAATATTTCGGTTATCTTCTCTTTAGTCGATACCGTACATGATTCGCGCTTTCCGCTCATTCCTTGCTCTGGTATTACCTTTTCTGTTTTTTGTTAAGGGGGAGGTCGGGCCAATAAGAAATCAATTTCTGCGAAAAATTGCAGACGAAAAAAAAATAAACACAATAAAATGAAGTTAAAAACACATTGAAAACTAGCGGAAAAGAATCAATGCAAGGCACGTTTCATGCACAGCATTAAGAAATATAATTGATCAACTAATCAAATTAATTAATGCCAATATAATGAAAAGAAAATAAACTGATGTGATATTTTTTTGCGTGTAGATTGTAGGAGAGCTATAAGGCATTTAACTCTAAAACACCCTTATGGACTACTGGTCCTAGAAAGAAAATAAGGAAACCATGGAACAAAGAATCTTCCGCGTTCTGAATTCTTAGGGGTTTTTACAACAACAACAAACAACGACAGTTTTATTTGAAACCTTCCAATTACAACAGTACCTCCCATCTATCATACGTACATAATTTCATTCCACTTTAAGCGAGTGCTACGTCGCTTGTACAATATATGATAGTCCAATACACCCTCTGGTGTCGTATTCAGGGCCCATGCACCCCATTGGGAGAGATGGGGCAGAAAACGTTTGGGAAAGTTCTGCTTTCTCTAGTTCAGGTACTGCAGTCGCACAGTGTTCAGAGCCTTGAAGCATACCGCACTGTACATAGCGCGAGCATTAAGCGTTTCTAAAAAATACATGAAACATATGGCAAAAAAACCCAATGAATACCTTATCCACCCATGTACTAGACTACGAGCAGTCTCTCTTTCCCAGCTTAGTCCATCGAGCGAGAAACGAAAAAACATTAGCGAGCGGAAAATGGTCACGCGAAACTGGGGGCGAGGCAGCTGCGCGGGAAAAGAGCGCCTGCCTCGCCCCCAGTTTCGCGTGACCATTATCCGCTCGCTAATGTTTTTTCGTTTCTCGCTCGACGAACTAAGCTGGGAAAGAGGGACTGCTCGTAGTCTACCCATGTACCAACCGTGACTGTCACGAACGCTTGCTCAACCTGATATGCAAATTTGAGACGTAATTTGCATATAGTTTCAAAACGGTTCACGGTTGTGCAAGGATGGAAAACTGGGAACACATGCTTGAACTAGTTCGCTTTATTGTCAGCCCTTTTACAGTTTCCGCCAGAAATCTGGTAAAAAAATGCATCAACAGTATAAAGAGTACGAAAGTGCAAAGCGAGCTACGAAGAATTCAGCGAAAAGTTTTTAAAAGCGTTTTTGATCGTGGCTACGGGCTTCACTGTTCATGATAAACTTCACGAATGAAATTGAACAGACGTCAAAACGAAACACTATGGACATTCAAGAATGTCATATCCAAGTTAAGGTTTGTATATTTTCATTGTTTTTTTGTTTTTTGGCGTCAGAGTTGCCAAGATTTCTCAAGGAAAAACGTTTTAGTTTTTGTTGTTGGTCACGCACACACAAGATGGCATGATTTTACGTCTTTCGTTCACGATTTTCAACAAATTCTTAAAAATCCCAAATTCATTTCCCCAAACTAAACTTTACATATTTTGAAAGATCGTCATCTCTAGTATTGTCATTCATAATATTACGAAATTCTGAACAAAGGCACATGCTCAAAATCATCGCTGTTTTTCGTCTACCGTTTTACGGAGAACGGGAGAGCCACAAGCTTTTGACTTCATTTGAAAACTTAGATTAATCTAATTTTTATGAAATCATGGTATTTAGACTGTGACAAGTTGTACAACAAATCGGAGCTATGACAGCTTTTTCTGGCCCAGTAGTTTTCTTACGCGAGTGGAGTGAATCATGACTTATTTTAAGCCTGTTTGGCGTCGCCAAATCGAACCCCGGGCTGAAAACTAATGCTTTCGTTTTCCCAGAAACAAATAGGCTACCTGTATGCAAAAGAAGAGCGAATTTTAGTTTTTTAACTTTGCCGTGTAATGTTTGATTTTTGCACGGATTTGCTCTTAACATGTTCCTACATATCTGACGGGCAAACAACCTATACATTTAATTCTACAGGTGAAACTAGACTCATCACTCAACACATCGACTGCAACTCTAAAAACGTCATCTACATGATACAATGCAATCGTTGCCACAAACAGTACATTGGTGAAACCAAACGACGACTTAAGGACCGTTTTAACGAACACCGCAGAACAGTTGACAACCCAGCTAACATATCTAAGCCCACTACAGTATCAGAACATTTCCTCACTAGCGACCATTCAGCTAAAGACATAACACTCATTCCACTCGAACTTATTCATTCTAATCGTGACGCTGTACGCAAAGCAAGAGAAGCATATCTCATCGATAGAGGTAACACTCTTGAACCTCTAGGAATAAATAAAAAAGATGAAATGTAATACCTTTATTTCCGTTTATATCTACTTCTATATGTTGCATGTTCTTCTTTTTTCATCTCTTTTGTAACGGTTTTTTAAGCTTTATATCTTCAACGGTTACTTTTCCATTGTATTATATGTTATCATAGCATCATATTGCACGCTATACTCAAATTTAAATTGTAACGTCCTAGTTTACCCATAGTCATTATTTGTAATACCCTGAAGAAGAAAGGCCGTGCCTTTTGAAATATTGGATAAATTACATTTTTATATTCCTTCACTGTCGAATCAGCCTTGCTTTTTTTCGTTTATTACTATTATTTATAGCTGATTAGATCCTCAATTTGGATCCGGTGCTTCTGTTTTGTTACGTTGGTCCTTGCCTTCAAAATTGCATAGAGAATCAAGGCCGCTATAAATGTCACTTGGCAGGTTGTTCCAGAGGTTTGGAGCAGCAGAATACTTAGAAGACTGACCCTTAAGTTTACGACATCATAAACTTATCTTTTTCGTTTAGCTGGTGGTTTAATCCCAAAAAGGATACTTAATTAAAGGACTGAGCACCTCAAAAACCATACCCTATCCTACGGCACATACAGTCAAACCTCCGCTAACGGACACCTCCCATAAGCGGACACTTAGTCGTGGTCCCAGCCACATACAAACACTACATTTTTAACCTCCCATAAGTGGGCACCTCTCTTAAACGGACACTTTCTGGTCCCGATGGTGTTCGTTTGCGGGAGGTTCGACTGTACCTATATAGCTTACATATGGGAGGCCCTCCCCGATTAGCGTCTAAAACTATGAATCTGAAGATCGTTGGTTGGAGCCTGGCGTGCGTTTCTCAAAACTCCCGAAGACTTTTCGGGCCCAAAAGCGATTTTTGAAATTCAATCTCTTTAATTCGCGGTGAAGTTTTTAGTCCGAAAACCAGTGCAAAGTTTCCCGTCGACAAAAGATTTTATTGCTTAGCTTTCAAAACGCCTGGAGTGCAATATCACGGGGATTTTACTCAAAACTCTACTAAATTTTTGACTAAGTACCTTTGTTCGTACACAAAATGCTCTTATAGCACCAAGAAGAAAATACCAAGTGATTCCTTAAAAGAATGAACATCCATAATCAGATTAAAGCGGTTCTTTTCAAGACACAAGGGAAGAACTTGGCCATATTTTTCAAGTTGCAAACCATTTCCATCCAGGCCACCCGCAGCCAAAGACGTATTTAATAATTTCAGTGTACTGGTATAATAATTGTGAACAAAACTGGAGTATTAGAGTAGTTTTCAATTGAGTGTGGTAAAACCAAAACCAAAGTAATTACTCTGACCAATCACAGCAGTTGTAAACAATCCAATAAACCAATCAGAGCTCGAAGCAATTACATGTCGGCGGCACCAAGCGCGGGAAAACGCGTGCGAGCAAATCACGATTGGTTTTGTTTTTTGTTTTTTTCTGATTGGTCGAGAAAGTGGCGCGAGATTTTTTAGCCAATCACAAAGCGTAGCAATGCAAAACCAAAGCAATTGTGTAATTACTTTTCACACTCAATTGAAAACTGCTCTAGTTTCAGTGTACTACATTGTGGCAACAAGGATTTCTATTGCTACCGATGTCGAACGCTTAATGGGAAAATCCTTATAAATTGTTTGAATAAATGAATCTGTTTGGCACCATAAACAATCATTTCTGGATGAAAAAAAAAATAAAAATATATAATTTTCAAACCCGAAATGTTTTCTGGACGTTTGAGAAACGCACTCATGTTTTTTACTCCGATGAGATTGAGAGATGAGATACTCCACATTGCCTCTGTCCATCCAGGAACTGGAAGAAAAGGGTACAGGAAGGGGGTAGTGCAGATGCCGCTATCTCCTCCTCCACTAAGGGAGGACTCACTTGCTCTGATTTATGTAGCACGTAGCAATCAACAAGAAGCATTACTACCCACTGGTTGGGATGCTTTTCCTTTGTAGGGGTACCCCTCCTGCGTTTTCTAAGTTTTCCCTAACATTTCACGGGCACCCGTTTGAACATCTGGGCTCTGGTTGATAAGCCTTCACAAAACCATCCACTGGGAAGAGATTTATCCAGTGGATAACGTAAGATGCTCGCTCAATCCATTGAAATGAACACATTATACTATCTATACTGGAAATACTGTTTAAAATAGTACCCTTGTTTTTTAGATTGTCGAATACAACTTCCTCAAGCTGGGATGCCCTTTCACATTACTGATGAATGAACCTTTTAAACCAGTCATTGACCTGTAAGTTGTTAAGCTTAATTTAAAAAATCCATCAGTCATCAGTGTTTGTTAAACAACTTCAACAAGAGGAAACATGCTCGTGATTTAGGGACTAAAATATCATAGACTTAACTAGTGTACGAAGCGTAACAAGATTTCTTAAATTTCCAGTTGGTTGTAGTAAACAATAAATCATATCGCCGTTCCTATGAGAATGCTTCCTTTAGCGACCTATAGTAAACCACTGCATGGAAAGATTTTGTATCGGGATTATACGCCTAAACTCCCATATGTTAGCTTTCGTAGGATCAGGGTTCTAGCCAGATTTTCACAGCTACTTTAGTGCTCCCAAGACATCTTAGAGTAGTTTTCAATTGAGTGTTGCAAAACCGAAATCATCGAGTCATCGCTCTGGAGAATCACAACAAACGCAGACAATCCAGTGAACCAATCAGAAGTCGTAGCAAATACACGTAGCCGGTACTAAGCGCGGGAAAACACGTGCGACCAAGTCGCGATTGATTTTGGTTGTGAAAGTGGCGCAAGATTTTTTAGCCAACCACAAAGTGCAGTAGCAATGCAGAACCAAAGCAATCGATACTCAATTGAAAATCGTCCTATACCATGTACCAGTTATTATTTGTGACATGTGTTGTACTTGGAATCATCTAATGTTTCTTGCCTTCAGATATGACGGTGAAACGTTTGTCAAAGAAGTAGATGCGAACTATATATTGTGGGAACAACACAGCAGAACAGGCTACCAGTACAGTGCAACAATGAAACAGGTATAGACAGGTTAGAGCGGTGTTCAATTACGTATCGAAAGCAATTTTGCAATTGGTTTGGTTTTGCATTGCTACACATTGTGATTGGCTAAAAAATCTCGCACCACTTTCTCAGCCAATCAGAAGTAAAACTGAAATCAACCGTGACTTGGTCGCACGCGTTTTCCCGCGCTTGGCGTCGGTTACATGTATTTGTTACGAGTTCTGATTGGTTCATTGGATTGTCTGCGTCTGTTGTGATTGGTCAGAGTGATTACTTTGGGTTTGGTTTTACGATACTCAAGTGAAAACCGTGATGATGATGATGGTTGCTGATGATGTTTAGTTATGATCTCATTCCTTTTTTTTTTGTATTACAAACAGGCTGGGTGCATTAGTGAAGCTCAGAGTTGGGAAGAGATGGTCAAATCTACGCCAGAACCGAGCAAGGAGTCTGCTTGGTCCAAAGCGGTATGAATTCCAAAACATCATGTAAAATGCATAGCTGATGCGCATAAAAAAGGGCCGATGTTGCAGCTTTCGTGAGGTCTCACACCATTGGTTCGATACCCTTCGAGAGAACAATATAACAAACAACAGAAACAACTGAAATTTAAACAAAGAAATTCACTGAAATTTAAACAAAGAAAATCACAATCGTGACGGTGGTTTAGAAATCCTATCTTAATAAACATTGTTTTGGCGATTTTATTCCTTCGCAAGTTTGTCTGTATTTAATGATCTGGGCTGGGTTGTTCAAAGCGCGATCAAGCTAACCCAAGATTAGCGTCAATTTTGAATCTAGTTAATAACTAATCTATGAATTTTTTTCTGATAACTTTTTGGCCTTGAGTTTTAACTTTGATTTGTCTTCACGTCTAGCTTAAAATTAGCTTTTGAAAACATTTTTAAACAAGAGAAATCAAATCCTCGGTTAACTTTTAATCCTGGATTAGCGCTAATCGGCTTTCGAACATCTACCGTGTAGCATGAAATTTTTGCGGGACTTTTATTTTGCGGATTGGCGATTTTTTGAGGTTTGCGGGAACAAATTTTTGCGGCTCGAATTAACTGAAATATCCGCTGGGAACTAATTTTTGCGGTTTCCTTTTCAAGCAGTGGAAAAAATGTGGCATCCTAGAGGCCTTAGAAAATGGTGTCCCTTCGGATGACCCATTCGAGCAAGTTTAACGTGACCTTTTGACTGCTTTGAGTTCGTTTCTTCTGCCTCAGAGACTGGAAAAGTATTGACTTAGCCTTTAATCGTTTCGTTTTGTTTGTAGCAAGCTCCGAATGCTTTTTCTCAATGTAAATATCAAAATAAACTTTCTTTTTACCCCATTGTATGATATATAGTAACACAAGTGGATTAAAAGCCGTTTTTGATTATATTAACAGGAGTAAATTTTTGCGGTTTTTAATTTTGCTGGTGTTTTTTTCTGCTGGAACTTATTTTTGCGGATCAAGTACCATCCGGAAAATCCGCAAAAATTAAACCCCGCGAAATAAAAGTGCTACATGGTAGGCCCAGTTTGAGAAGCTATTTCAAACACTCAAGAGAGTGTTTCACCAGGTATCCAAACACCTCGAAGTGGGTTAAAAAGAACGCGGCTGCGCCTCGGTTTTACAACCTGATGAAACACTCTTCCTCGTGTTTGATATATTACTTACAGGTTTAAACTGTTAGCGATTTGACAGATAAAATTGGTATCTATGTAATGTTACACGAGGCATTTTTTCAGCTTCTTTTTTCTCATTCCTTTTCACAAATTCAACAGAATTACCGCAGCTGTTTTCACGAGCCTGTGAATGATCCTGGCGTAACAGTTAATCTTGATAAACCTTATGAGATCCTGAACAGCTCCGTAGCTTCATCGCATGTCCTATGGAATGATGTCGGCTTGTTTGTCTTTACTCTGAAAGTTGTCGATCCAGAATTCAGGTAAGTAGTAATGTATGGTAACTAAAGACATTTATGTAGCGCAATTACTGTACCATGTAGGCTTTAAAATTTCCCCGAAGAGCGATCGGACGTCAATATACAAAGACGCTTATGACAGTCGTTTTCGTCCCATTTCAAATGTGGTCTGTCCTTTGCACATTGATGGGCTGAGTGGGTGGGGTTTGAGGATGAAAGATTTATCTCACTCCACCCACCCGACCCTACTCGCTTCGCACAGCTGTTCGTAAACGTTTCCTATACTAATTTCTAGTTCATATATTATAGAAATATAGCCTCGATAAAGGCGAAATGTGTTAGAAACTTGGAAACGAAATAGCGTTTTAAGTAAAAATATTATACATTAAAACTCAAAAATTTCGGACGGACGTGTCAATTTCGAACAAAAACTTGTCGGAAAATAAACTCGCGGTCCTAAAATTTAACAGCTTTCAAGAAAGATAAGAAAAGCATTTTAATTATGGTAAATCTATGAAAAGTATCTTTGGTAAAAATTTCTGTTGTTTTGTAGGCATGTTTCAATAACAAAACATAACTTCATTTGTAGTTTTGGGGTTTATTCCTTAAGACAAACTTGAGTATAATTTCCGGTTGATTACAGTTTCAGAAAGTATGCCCGAATTTTGTCAGCTTTCAGTTGAGGTTGGGTTCAGCAGTTCATATAGTTAAATTTAGGACTAAGCAACCAGAGAAGTTAGGTGGTACAGTGGTACGATAAGCTATGTATGCCTAAGCCTAGCTGAGGTCACAGGTTCAATCCCGAGTAGGGATTTTAGATTTTCTTTTTTACACTTAAAAATTTATTGAAAATAAAATTCCAAGTGTCGACATTACGTTGTATGATTCTCAATAAGGTGTCCGACTTACTTCACCCTATGTTACCTTATGCCGACCCCCTGGACAAGGCCGCCAAAATAATGACTCCAAGAATCGTGGTTGTGCCTAAAGAATACCGTTCAGAAGGACGTTGGACACCTTATTAAGACTTATACTAGCAGTAATCACAGCTTATGGAGACGCGTTCGAAGGAATTTCCGGCGGAAATGAGCCCCTGAAAAAACCAATAGGGGCGGCCATTTGGAAGACCGTCTACCAAAAAATCTCAAATTTGTCTGCAACACGAAATTAGGATTGCGTACTTCGAACGCGATAACGCAATGTCGACACTTAGAATTTTATTTTCAATAAATTTTTAAGTGTAAAAAAGAAAATCTAAAATCCCCCACTCAGGATTGAACCTGTGATCTCAGCTAGGCTTAGGCTTAGATAGCCTACCGTACCACTATACCACTGTACCACCTAGCTTCTCAGGTTGTTCAGGCCTAAATTTAACTATATAAACTGCTACCCATAACATCAACTGAAAGCTAACCAGTTACTCCGTTATATAAGTTTCAATAAGGTGTCCGACGTCCTTCTGAACGGTATTCTTTAGGCTTAACCAAGAATCGTGGAGTATTTTGTTACGTGACAGATATGAAAAAGCGTTTTCGGAGATAATTTCCAGTGATTGACAGCCGTGTTTGTTTTCTGGTAATCTGACATCTCATCATGTTTTACGTGACAAAATACTGTATTCCGTCCGTCATTTTGAAGGCGGATAAGGCCCTGGGGAGGAGGTTGCCTTATATAAACATGAATGGTTACTTATCAGCGGAGCTCCTACGCGCACCGAAGCCCAGCATAAGCGGAGTACCATACTTACACCGAATGGGTAAATACAATCGAAACTCTGGCCGGTAAGGGACCACCTTTGGGTCGTAAATAGAGCTGACCGCTGATGGGAACATTCAACGTTTTACAAAGTTACTGTGAATTTCAGTAAATGAGGTTTTGTGTGGGTGTAACTTGCGTGCAGACTTTGCGCGGAAAACGACGTCTGCGTAACGCCGTTTCTAATCTTGTTCACGTATCCTACTGTTTCTCTAGGATCCGGGGACGGCGCTATAATTCGACCCTCCAAAAACTGTGTTGAAACTAAGCACTTTCTTTTGGCACTGGGATTTCTGGGATGGTTTCAGTAAACAATATGAGCTATGATTGGTTAATGGTTGCCTTTGGAAACCTATCGTAACTAACGCTGGTTACCCAAACGATCCCAGAAAGCCTAGTACTGAAAACTGGTGCTCAGTCTTCAAAATATTCTGGAGTGGCAAATTGGACGCTCGACAGTAGGCATTGTTAGAAACAATTTTAATTGGCTATCATCCGAAAATGCTGGATAATTTCATGTATGCGCCATAAATTCATGTGTTGCCTGCGTGTAGACGTCTCCTGTTTCCTGGAGACGTCTGCACCCGTCTGCATACAGACTAGGGAGTGGTTGCAAGAAGAACTTAAAGTGTATGTTATTTTTAACTTCTTTGGCAGCTTTTGTAATCTGACGATGGAGCTTGCTGTCCAAGTGAATGGTGTGCGGAGTATGATGGAAGAAATCCCTACTTTTGTTGTTCTCGGCTCGTCGTGTTTGATCATTATAATCCTTATTTTAGCTGCGTACTACCCTTTTATCCTTTGCTCGGATTGAGCATGGGTGCTTGTAGACGTTATTGGTAAACGATTTAATTACGCCTTAGCTATTCCACTTGCAAAGCCAAACATCATTCAAGGAAAGTGGCCATTGCTTTTAAAGTCTGTGTATGAAATGCTTGAGTGTGACTATCTAAATAAAAGCTACTCAGCAGTTCTTTTTGTGGTACTGTGTATTATGCTGTATGGGATGGTTCAAACGTTTAAGACTGTTATTGAAATCCTAAAGTGTGACCATTCAAATTAAAGCTATTGAGCAGTACTTTCCTGGGGTACTGTGTATTATGCTGTACAAGGTGGTTCTAACGTTTGAGACTGTTGTTGAAATCCTAAAGAGTGACCATTCAAATGAAAGCTATTGAGCAGTACTTTCCTGTGGTGCTGTTTATTATGCTGTACAAGGTGGTTCTAACTTTTGAGTCTGTGGATGAAATCCTAAAGTGTAACCATTCAAATGAAAGCTATTGAGCAGTACTTTCCTGTGGTGCTGTTTATTATGCTGTACAAGGTGGTTCTAACTTTTGAGTCTGTGGATGAAATCCTAAAGTGTAACCATTCAAATGAAAGCTATTGAGCAGTACTTTCCTGTGGTGCTGTTTATTATGCTGTACAAGGTGGTTCTAACTTTTGAGTCTGTGGATGAAATCCTAAGGTGTGACCATTCAAATGAAAGCTACTGAGCAGTACTTTCCTGTGGTGGTGTTTATTATGCTGTACAAGGTGGTTCTAACTTTTGAGTCTGTGGATGAAATCCTAAGGTGTAACCATTCAAATGAAAACTACTGAGCAGTACTTTCCTGTGGTGCTGTTTATTATGTTGTACAAGGTGGTTCTAACTTTTGAGTCTGTGGATGAAATCCTAAGGTGTAACCATTCAAATGAAAGCTACTGAGCAGTACTTTCCTGTGGTGCTGTTTATTATGCTGTATGTGGTGGTTCTAACGTTTGAGACCGTTACTGAAATCCTAAAGTGTGACCATTCAAATGAAAGCTTCTGAGCAGCACTTTACTTTCCTGCGGTGCTGTGTTGCGTAAAAGGTGTTCAGTTTTGATTTTTTAGAGGAAATCCTAAAGTGTGATCATTCTGGAATGCTACTAAGCTGTACTTTTGTTTTTGTGACAAAAAATAAATAAAAAAATAAAATTGAGAATGTCCCGCCACTTTTAAGGTTAGACACTATTTTACGGTCCTGCGGGCTTATTTTTTTGGGTACGATCCCTCCCATAAATCCGCTACTGTTATGTGACACACAGCCGGCATTCTGCTAGCAGGGTTCTATCTAAGGGGTTTGAGGGGTGAAAGCTCCCCCCCCCCCCAAAAAAAAAAACACAGTTGTTATCATGATTACAGTATATAAGTAACAAGAGGCTACACTTAGCCTATACTCATGCGCAAGAGACCCTAAGACGCGCGATTGAAGTTACCAATTTTTCTGTGCTCGCTTTTAATATTTAATTCATTGATTCCGATCAAATCCACACTCGTCTATAACTTTCCAAGCTGTGAATTATTTCTGTTACATTTAAAGAGACTACTTAAAAAAATAGGCAGTAGATGACATGCTGTAAAAAGAAATTTGATAATCAATATAAAGATTTAGTTTTCCTGTGTGTAATATGGGTTATCCTCCCCACCCACCCCCCCCCCCCCCCCCCCCCCCCCCCCGACGGATGCAATATTTTTTTACCCCTCCCCCGCCCGTATTTCCCGGTCAGGCCGACCAGCCCTCGCACCTTGACTTTTAACCCAGATACCCCATCCTGCCCGTATTGCCATTAACTTTTTGTAGGCCCTAAATAAACAGGAAATCGCATTCGGGAGATCCGGGATTTTTTTTAAGTTTTCAAATCTTTGGTGAGATGCTATGAATAGCCCTTTTCATGTTTGCATTACAATAAAAGTCAACGTGGTTCCGAGGCAATTTCGGGCAATTTTGTAGTTTCTGCCCGAAATTGCCTGTGTCATAGGTCAGTGTACATGAAGCAAGAATTTAAGCAGTTTTTCGTACATTTGTCATTTTGTATTTTTAGTTTCTCCTCTTTCATGTACGTAGATTAGGGGTGGCGAATGGTACCTTCAAAATCGTGGATCTCGGAAAATTTTGGTCCGGTCTCGAAATCTCGGCAGTTTTTGTTTGAAGTCTCAAAGTCTCGTTTGGCTGGTGCTTTTTTGTCTCGAGTCTCGGATTTCATCCTCAAGGTCTCGGAATCTCGGATACTTTTGTCAAGCATTCTCATTCTTCATCCTTGTTTGTTGTTTGATAGGTGAATCGGATATTTTTGGCACTAAGTCTCGGGTTCGGTTTTTTCCCACATTGGGTCTCGGGTTCGGATTTTATAACGTAGCTTGCGGTCGCGGTCTCGGATTTTGAAACAAGGGTCTCGGCGAGTCTCGGATTTACCATTCGCCACCCCTTAGATTGTGTATTATAATGTGTTAAAGTGTTAGTTCTTCTAAATGTAATATAGACATAAAAAAAATACAAAAAAAATTAAGCAAGAAGTCCTTGTCAAAGGACACTATATGACAATTTTTCAGTTGTTACGATAATTGGTAGCCGGGTCTGTTGTCGAGTGTTTACGTTATTCACCTATTTACAATGACTATGTAAAAATATTTGCGCAATTAGATGTAACTCTTCCGTTCAAATTAGCAAAAAAACGGAGCTAATAATTGTGACATTGTCAGAACGTGATCACATAAAAAATGCGATAAAATACCATTGTAACATTTCTCAAAATTGTGTTTCAAAATGCACTAGAATTCATCTCAGCGCACATTCATTTCAAAAAATGTCTGGGGGGACCTAGGAAACTTCTCCCCAAGCGAAAAATCCCAGATAGAATACTGGGGCCGTATTCACGAAAGCATCCTAAGTCCAAAGAGCCTCCTAAGATATAACTTAGGAGATAACTGGTATACACGAAGACCTCCTATTTTAAGACATGTCTTATTTTTTTCTTCTAAACTTAGGACCTCCTAAATTTTTAAGACATGTCTTAACTGGTATTCACGAAGACCACCTAACTTAAGATATGTCTTATTTTTTCTCTTAAACTCAGGAGGTCAAAATTGACCTCCTAACTTATTAAAACATGTCTTGACGGAGGCTAAATTCGATTGTTAACGAGTTTTACGTCGATTTTCAGCGTGATTATTGTGTCAGTATCACAATAGTTACCGATTAGATAATCATTTTAAAGCATTATATTGCTAAGAAAAATTAAATATTTTCTAGTGATGTCAAACAACACGGTTAGTTTTATATAGGCCTTCGTGTCATAAACGGGTTCCACATTTCTTTCTCTTTGCAGAGTTATATTTCCGTTTTTTGTGAAAATAAGCCTTTGTACAAGAAATATCGAAGTAGACCCTATTAAAATGATGATGGATTTGTTTGTTGCTTTCGCTACTGACCATGAACGAAGACATCAGTTTTGCTATCTTAAATTCGAGATGAAAAAAAGGTTATTGTATTGTTTGTAACAACAATTTACATAATACAAAGTATTCATTCATGTCATTTTCATAACTTATTATTTATAAGAGCGCGCCATATAAACTATCTCTGATTGGTTTACTTTTACTAATCGATAACTGCCCGCGAAAATTAAACTTAGGAGACTGCTAAGCTTACCTTAGGGTGGTCATAAGATATCGTTCGTGAATAGCACTTAGGACATATCTTAGGAAGCTCCTAAATTTTCTCTAAGTTTATAGAGAATCGCGTTCGGCGATAATCCCAAAATAGAGCGCAATAACTAGACACAGTCTACGAAGCTAACCATTTTCAATCTGAAATGTCTTCGAATAATCAGATGAATCTTTGCTGCCAAGTTCCAGGCAAGTTAAGCTGATTAATTGTAAACTAAATTTAACTGACGAAATAGCATTCTTCTCATTGAAAAATTCCAGTTTTAAGTGCATTTTTCACTGTCGCGAGTGTTTGAAGAACCTGCAGCGCCAAATGTTTGACAAAATGCTCACCGCGTTGCGTTACCTAGTACGTCATTTTCATTGTCTGAACTCTTATTTACCATAGAAATGAGCCAATCAGCGCGCGGGAATTCACACAGTTATTGTAAAAAGAAATGTGGCATGCGTTAAGCTCGGTGTCGCATGATCGAGACAGAACTAAATATAGTTTAATGAATATAATTTAATAAATACAGTTTACTTTTCATCCCGTAACAAACGCCTTGAATTTTTTTCAGGCTTCTTTACAATTGCTTAAATTGCAAAAACAACTGCGAGGGTCATTTCTTTACTTTACATTGTCATTACTGGTAGTTTTTTCCTGTTAGATGTAATGGATACAAACGTTTATTTCAAATGAGTTAACATAAACTTATACCATAAAATGCCGGTCATATAAAACCCCCAGTTATAAGCCACCAGTTTGGTAACAAAACATTCTCCCGATACCGATTATACCCCCTCTAAATATAAACATGCAGCACAGCAGCATAGCACAAATACTTACTCCGGATAACGGACAGTTTAAAACCGTCAACGCGGAAACTTGAGAAGAGTTTTTTTTTGGTGAAAAATACTTCAAAATGAAAATGCAAGTGCTGAATATGAACAAACGAGTCCACTTTTCTAATGTTAGTTTTGCTCCAGTTTTTTTTCTCCAGGTTTTGCTTTTAAAAGTAAACGACTTAAAACACGTGTATTCATTGTGCATAGGTTCAGCTTTATTATCTCAGAATTACTGGTGTCACGTTACCTCGACTCTCTATAAGCCGGACACCTCTCTAAGACGGACAGTTGGGGCGGTCCCGACGGTGTCCGTCTAAGAGAGAGTTGACTGTATCTCTGTAGTAGGTCGAGAGGCCAAGAAACTTTAGTCTATAGATACAATGGATACAATTTAAAACCACGAGAATGAAAAGAAACCTGCTGGCTTAAAGGAGCTATGTCACGTTTTTGTGTCAAAACTGACCCAAATTAAAACTTAAGGTTACAGTGTACCTTCGGGGTTGTCTCCAGTATAACAGCTCTAGCGTCTTAAGATTACACTTAATATACCTAAACCCAGATATCAAATTAAAGCTTATAGAGCTGGCTATCTAAATATGGAAATCATTTGGTAATAAAATGAATTGTCGAATTTTTTACGAACGTCCGAATCAGCTTTAAAACGCTATAACTCAAAGCGATTATTGTATTTTGCTAATTTGATTTGTTCTCGGATTTCCGGACACGAAGCGCTAAAAAAACGTGTCGGCGATTTCCCATATTCAATTGCAGTGAAAAGTTACAGAATATTTTCGAAAAAAGGAGAAAACAAATTGAAGTGATCGCACGGAAATGGCTTTCGACGAAAACGTTTTCGGAAATAAGAAATTCGCCGACACGTTTTTGTTGATTACATGTTAGCCTAGCTTGTGTCCAAATTTGAGAAAAATCGAACAAATTCCCTTTGAGTTGTAGCTCTTTAAAGTGTCCCCTACAAGCGAAAAATTAACTTTGAGAAAACAGCGCTTAGAAAAACATATCGCTTCATAAACAAACTCCGCCCACAAAAGTTATACCGTCATTTCTCCGTCAATTTTCACTATTTTTCGATAATTTTTTTTGGATGAAAGTTCATTCTGTAAACTTTATTTTGACGCCCAAAAAAAAATTTCAATAAATTTTCGATCTGAAGGTACACTGTGACCTTAATGCCTTTCACAAACACGAATAGCCCTTATCGTAGATGAGTACGCCACGCCAACATATCAGCGGTTTCTCGCTTTCTTGACCCTATAGTCTCGTTTTGATGTTTACGCTCATCGTCGTCAGAGGTTCTCGTAAACATCAAAACGAGACAAAAGGGTCAAGAAAGCGAGAAACCGCTGACAAGAAAGCGAGAAACCGCTTATACTGGTTGTCGTGGCGTACTCATCTACGATAAGGGCCATTGCTTATACTAAGAGGACCTAAGAGGAAATTATCACTGAGTGAATTTTCGAAGAGAGAATGAGTCATGACCAGGGCCCGGTTGTTCGAAAGCCGGTTAACGCTAACCCAGGATTAAAACTTAACCCAGGCCAGGATTGAATTTCTCTTGTTAGAAGTGATTTCAAAAGCAAATTATAAGTTACATGCGAAGACAAGTCAGAGACGAAACTAAAGGGCGAAAATACTTTGGAAAAATCTCCATTGATTAATTATTTAACTGGAATCAAAATTGATGCTAACCCTGGGTTAGCTTAACCACGCTTTGAACAACCCGGCCTAGAGTTTAAGCGAGTTTTCCAAGACAAAAGGTGATTTTGAAACCTGAAAAAATTGGGTCCGTACTTTTGCCATTTTGGCCATCTGCATCCCGAGACATTTATTTGTACTCTTAGAGCCTAGAAGAATCATTTTAAAAAATTGGAGCATTTTATTGTGTTTCCTCTGATATGTTTATAGCCCGATGTTTAAAGCTTGATTGATTACAGACCTACCATACATCAATTTCACGCAGGTAAATAAATTCACCTTGATCACTTGTTACTAAGATTCTTAAGCAAATGACCTTTTTCGATTCATCTAGAGAAATCTTCACTTTTCGGCTTTCAAATGTTCCAAAGGTTTCAAAAATACCACACGAGTCGTTGCTCTTTGTCTGTATATTGTCCTTAGCCACCTCAAAGCTAACTTGCAAAACACCAGATTTCAATATATCGTGCCCTAGTGAATTACACCCCGTGTCCACGAACACTGTTCTTACAGTGGTTGGTATGTTGAACTTTATCAGGATGTCGTCACCTTTTTGCGGGTTTTTCGCCCAAAAATAACCGTCGCCTTTGACATAAGCATCTTGTGGTTTTCCTTCGTGTGAAGACAGCGACGAGGTTACACTGGCAGGAGGGTTGAGACCCTTGTACTTTTGTTCGTATTGGTCAAAAAATGGTTCTACTTGCTCCCTTCCTAGGCCTGAAAGTTTCTTTTCTTCTAGAGAGGATCGATCGCCAATGTGTTGAAATAGCGACGCCGGAGGTACTCGACGTTGTTTTTGATCCATGATCTTTCGCCAAGCAATCATCAACAAATCAACAGGTGTTTCGTCATACTTGCGATAAAGATAGGAAGCGATGTTTTCCAGATCTTGTGAGTAAAACCCTTTTGCCTTACTTCCTCGTATGGTCAAATCGAGCATTGCCCAAGGCTTATCGCTTTGCGCCTTTAGGTAATCCTGCAGTTTAGGAAAAAAGCTGGGCGAAGATATCACATCGTCTTCGAGATGAATGTAATAGTGCGAAAGGTCCCTGCAATAACACATTACATATGCGACGTCAACATTTTCCTTTGAGCGCCAAGTCCTTCTGCTGTCGGAGTCACCATATTTCTTCTTTATATTCGTCAGTGGTGGATAATATTCTGGATAAGCTTCAATCACTACCAAAAGACCCTGGTCAATATATTTGCCAAATGTTCTTGAGATCCCCGCTTTTGAAGTGGATTTTGGTGGCTCGTGAAGATCAGCAACGAATATCACAATATAAGTGTCTTTCTTGTCCATGTCGCTCATGTTGTCAATCAAACTTTGAACGGTTTGTAGAAGATAATTTGTTCCATTGGGCCTTGCAACTGATGAAATTCCAACTGAAAGAAATCCTTTAAAAATAAATTAGATTAATGGTCATTTCCTTATTTTTGTTGAAGCTTCCTTCAGCTTTTTCTCAGTTTTGTCGGTACGACACGATCGATCGCGAGTTTTTTTCCTTGTCGTTTAAGCTGTTATAAATTTACACGACCCCACCAATCTCGTTCCCAGAGTCTGCGTTATCCTTGTCCAGCGGAACAAGGTAAACGCGGACACTGGGAACGAGATTGCGACTCCACAAGCAGTGAGCTTCAAAGAGAATCTGCAGTCCGTAGTGCGCATGCTTGGATTTTGTTTACACTTTTTTTGTTTTGATTTTGACGATACGTTACATTCTGTGACTACTCACATGACGCAAATTTCAAGTTTTACCAGAAGCTGAATGTCCGCCATTATGGATGGAAAAGCTTGCGGAAGTAAGCTTCTATTCTAGCGTCGATGAGTTCAAAACGAGCGGTGCTGAAACAATTAAAGATCGGGCAGCTAAAGATAACGTCACAAAAAGCACATTCAACGGATGTTTTCTGCAGTAAAGTAGAAGGAAAACTGACAATCCATGGTCTCAGGGACCGTGCAATTATTATCAGGAGCGAGCCGGGGGGGGGGGGGGGGGGGGGGGGGGGGGGGGAAATGGCTTCAAGTAGGAAAATATTAGGTAATACCCCCTTCTAAAGGAGTGAATTTAGTTATTGCCCCCTCCCCCCCCCCCCTCCTTCACACACCTTTTATATACAAATACCCAGCATTTTCTTAATATACACCCACCTGTTATTGCTACGAGGTAATGTTTGTTCCAGACGTGGATATACAGCAATACTACATGTTTACTTGTTGGACATCCCTATCTGGAACAAACATGACCTTGAAGCAGTGTTCAACAAAGGCATCCGATTCCACTTCTGAATCACTTGATTGCGAAACCGAGTTGTTTGCACTGGAACTCATTTCCTCGTTAACGTTCTCTTGGGTTTCTCATGGGATGCAAGAATGATCACCACGAGCGTACTGGAGAACTCGTGCAACCAGTGCTACTTTACCTCCACTGATCCTAAGACCATGCTGGTTGAGGTACATCTTCAATCTGTTGCAATATGATTATCTATGTTGTAGTGAAATTATGATTTTGGTGCAATATTGTCTGCACTGCTTCAAATTTATTTTGAACCAGTGTAAAATATTTGAACTGGAGCAAAATATTTTCACCAGGGTAAAATATTTGCACTGGTGTATAACTATATTCTACTGTTCAAATGTTGTTGACAATTCAAATTTAAAAAGCCAGAAACGCTTTATCACAATATTCGTCTCTATCATAGAGATAGAGAAGAATAGATAATCGTATTGCAACAGATTGAAATTGCAGTTCAGCCACAGAACAGATCATCAAGCCTTTCAGTGAGAACTATTAACACTTGAAATAAAATGTTAAGCCCTCCTCCTCCTGAGTGACTTATTTTACTTTGAGCCCCCCTATCCTTGCTTTGATTTTACTTTATGCCCCCCCCCGGTTTTCCAACCCCCCCCCCCCCCCCCCCTAATAATTATTGCACAGTCCCTCAGAAAACACTGCACGCGCAGTCAGGACTGGTACCATTAACTTTCCATCGTATTCTCTATTTTCGAATTGCCCATAATACACTTTGTTTGCCCCCCAAATTTTGCATTAACTATTGTGTGTAAATGCTCTTGGGAGGACTGCATATTCCCAAGAGCATTTCAAAACAACAGTTTATGCAAAATTTGGGGGACAAACAAAGTGTATTATGGGCAATTTGAAAATAGAGAATACAGCTATTTCAATGAACGTTGTCGGATGAAAGCTTAAAGCCAAGACCGCAAGGTAGTATGGGTTAGGGTTAATAGCCGTTGCATAAAAATCCCATACTACCTTTGCGATCTTAGCTTTTCGCCTCAGTTTCATCCGACAACGTTTATTGAAATAGCTATATAAATAAAGGTCATTATTATTAATAATAATAACCACCGTATTTTCTTGATTAAACGCCGGCCCCGATAAACACTGGGTTCAAATAAACGCCGGGATCGCTGGCCGAGTTTCGAATAAACGCCCCCGGCGTTCAATCGAGAAAATACGGTATTACAATTTCCTCAAATGTGATTGGTTCATAAACCTTTGTATTTTCCTCTAAAAGTTACAAGCAAAGTTGTAATCGCACAGTTTTTTGAGCCAATCACATTTACTATAGTTAAAGCTTAAAGTGCACCTAAACCCAAAATTGTTTTTTCGCTTAATCAACTCTATGTACGTTGAAAAGTTGAATAGTTAAATATTTCTTGTTTTTAACGTTGCGTTAGTGAATAAAAGAGGTTTGAATTTACAAAATAATGTTAATAAGATGACGTCAAATCAAGAATCGTTTATTATACAACTACTTGTTTCCACCTACAAGTAATATTTTTTTACAAATCAAATGACTATTAACAGTTTTTATTTAGTATTTCTTGATTATTCTTAGCTGTGAAGTTCGTATTGTAAATTGAAGTAGAAATAATGGTAAAGTCTTGATTTGACGTCATCTAATTAGCATTTTGTAAATTCAAATCTCTATAACTCACTATTAAACGCGACGTTGAAAACAAGAAATATTTCAGATATTTCACTATTCGACTTTTCAAGGTACATTGAGTTGATTAAAAGAAAAAAATATTGGGGGTTAGGTGCACTTTAATGCTAAATGAACCGATCACCTCATTTAATATAATCGCAATGGCAACAGCAAAGTTGTAATCGGACAATGCCAATTTTGCAGTGATGAAATTGCTATCTATAAATTAAAGCCTTTCAAGCTATTCTCTTGAATTTCTTCTTTTTTTTTTCATGTTAAGATACTTACGTTTTGTTTGTGGATAACTGCCTAGTTTGGTCACACTCGGACTTTTTAAAATCTCATTCACTGGACAAAAGGAGCGACTCTTTGGTATTGTTGAAGAATCTTCTTTTGCAATTTTCGGGACGCTGGGGAGCCGTTTCTTGTAAGCTTTGAAGTGAGCAAAATACAGTACTTGAATGAAAAGAAAACGCCATAGAGCGGTTTTCACTTGAGTATCCAAAGTAATTTCGCAATTGCTTTGGTTTTGCATTGCTAGGGATATCGAGTGGTCTTTGCGAGCATTTGCGAGCCTGCAAGCACTGTGTTATTTTCTTGCTAGCACGAGCAGTCATCAACTTTCTCATGCGAGCAGCGAGCACTTTAGAAAAAACGCCAGCAGCAGTCCTTTTTTAAATTTCAATCGAGTAAATTTTAACCAGAATCCGAGCATGAGAGCAATTGCAATATCTTGGGAGCACTCGTCTAAATTTTGCGAGCAAATCGAGCAAAGGCCACATTTTGCGAGCACTTGAAAATTTTAAGACCATTCGATACCCCTATTACATGCTACGGTTTGTGATTGGCTAAACAACCTCGCGCCACTTTCTCGACCAATCAGAAGTAAAACCAAAACCAATCGTGACTTTGCCTGTACGCGTTTTCCCGCGCATGGCGCCGGCTACATGTATTTGCTTCGAGCTCTGATTGGTTCATTGGATTGTTTACGACTGTTGTGATTGGTCAGATTAATTACTTTGATTTTGTTTTCACGACACTCAAATGAAAACCGCTCTATTTTAGAGTGTTTTCACTGACGTCATATCAAAATTCAGAAGCAGCTTTCGATACCAAAATGTTTATGGAATTGTATAGAGTTTAAAACTACACATCTGGGCCAAATTTTGAATTGCAAGAGCATTTCGTTCAAGAGTTATAGGCGAATGAGTATTTGAGATATTTTTAGTAAAAAATGTATGGAGCGGCCATCTTGGTGCCTCACAGTACAGCAGAAAGGAGGATATTACCGTCTTCCCAGCGTGCTTTGGGTAAAATTCAGGTGAATGACTTCCGGTGGAACCGAAGAACGCACGTATTTTAGTCAAAGTTGTACATGGATTTCCTCGCATAAATGTCAAGGCATAGAAATAAAACAATACGTACCTTATTCCTCTATTAATAATGTATCAGGAAATGTTTTTCTTAAAGTGGAGTGGACCCGTTGAAAAAAATTATCGTGGTATAGTTTGACTGTTGTCGTCCATGCCTGTTTGTAGTCATCGGTAATGCATATTTTAAATTGGTTGGATCGATTCAAAAAAGGCGAGTCAAAAGCCAAATAATACCCAATTCCGATCCAGTCATTAAAGGTATAAACTTTCTCGAAAACCTAATTGACTCCAATTGACTCCATGATTTCATCCTAAATTTTGAAGTTGAAAGTGATCTATTTCGGCGGCTGTTTGTTTTTATCGGCTTTGAATTGAAAGTGACAACATCCGGCAAACTTCAAGTGGCGCGTCGTTTGTGAGATGATTCATTTGCATTTGTGGACCGATTCGAGTTTTATTTTGGTCACAGCAAAATATAAAATGAAATGAAGCTGAATGATTAGTGCTCGTACCATAGAAAAGTCAGAAAATAACGAGAAAAGCGAAGATCCATTTTGAACTAAAAATAACATAACCGTAAACAAACACAGCGGGACAGTCGTGTGCTGAATGGTTGAGCTGAGTAGCTGTTGTTTCATATTTTCAGTTAGCGGGAATTATTTCACCGGCTCTGTTCACCAGTGTTAGGTTTAATAAGTCAAAACAAGCAAATATACGGATATTTCTTCTAATATAAGCCGGCATTCTTTTGAAATGGCGATAGACGGTTTATTGATTCCATGAATCTGTGAAGAGATTTCAAGCGTCTACCACGTGACGCTTATCGTGGGTTTCTGTCCGTCTGGGAAGTTGGGCGGCCTTAAAGCAAACTGTAAACATAACCCGAAATGGAAAATATTCTGTAAAGGTGAATAGAATAAATAGGTTAAAGTAGATTTCTTTTGAAAGGTTTCCGCTACGACCAACTGACCTCCAACCTCAACGGCGTCTGTGTAAAATGAGCTGCTTGCGGGTCGCCGCCGTTTGATGTGTAGTTTGTTTGCAGTGCATGCTGGGATAATGGTAATATCCTCCTTTGTACAGCAGGGATACCAACATGGCGGCCAAAAATTCAGTCTTAATAACACCAAAAATCTCATCACAAAAAATTATATTCACTGTAAGTGCCATTAAATGGGCTTATAAACATCTATAATTCAAAAATAACTTTCAACTGGTTCAATTTTGTTTATTTCCACGGCTTATCTGAAATAGCGTGACGAATTGCGTGACACATTTAAAACCTTTATAAATCGAAAGCAAAACATCGTTTAAAATCTGAAACCTTTTGTGAAAATTATAACACTGGAATTCACATACCTTGTTAGAAACAGCTTTGTAGGATGTATTCTTTAGATTTTTTTAATTTTGATGACCTCATATGCAAACACATATATACAGAGCCCATACAATACAGTGTTAGGCGCTTTACAATGAGTTAAAAATTAAAATAAAAAGAAGAACTGGTGAAATCTAATATACAATGACTAATATGTGCATGAATATCGCTGGAATTATAATGGAAAACAACTTTACATACTAATAAACGAACTGAAGCAAATACGTCTTTAGCTTATTCATAAATGTTATAAATATAGGTAATGATACAGAGAATATAATATCAGTTCAGGAAGATTTTTCACCCCATAGCGATGATATGGCGCTGCTATAGAAAAAGCCCTGTCACCATATGATTTTACTTTGCTAGTGCGGACACGTAGCAAGTGATATAAGATGACGCATCTAGATGGCTTGTAGTGTTCTAAAATATTACGTATATAACAAGGAGCAAGGCCATTCAAGGCAACTGAAGTACTTTAAAAACAAAACGCCATTAAACGTCCTTATTTCTTACCAGTTGGTAAATTCTCTTCCATTATTTTAGCCTGAATCCTAGCAGGACTAAAATCTTTCGTCAGGTGATCAGATGGAAGAAGACTGTGTGATGAAAACCCGATCAACACTGGTATCGATAGTATCGATATTATTGCTGATGCAAACAAGAATCGACAAAGCTTCTTCCATGGGCAGAGAGGCCCGCTTCCGCTTCTTGAGGGCATCATAAAACTTCTTCCCTAATAACCAGCATGATAAAGTCAGTAATGTAGTTAGGTGCCCCCTATTAGTGGATGGTTTTTCCCTCTGCTTGATGATTTTTAGACACATAAATAAAGTTATTATTATTATTATTATTATTATTATTATTATTATTATTAAATAGCAATAACAAGGTCATGTATTTTTTATGCTCAGTGGGCCAGTAGACGAAACTCAAAAAAATGGTTGTCATGATTGGCATATAACACCAAAAAGTGTGAACTCAACTGCGAACACATAAATTAAACGCAGTGCTGAGAATCTTACTCAGATTGTAAAATAGAGCTGCGCCTGAGCTGAACTATGCTAAGAAATTAAACAAGAATTGAATACATTCAAGTTGAGTATCTTCTTGTTTGGAGACTTCGAGTTAGTTCCCCGTAAAAACGGTCTCCTTAAAATATTCCACTTATTGTTTATGCAGCTTTACAATAACAGATTAAAAACTAGATAAAAACTTAACATTAAAAATAATTACAGTACGATATTAAAAACCTTTATTTCATGAATCACACATTTTCTTTTGTTATTCGATATCCTTTGTTTAACGTACATGCTTCATGAATATTTAACTAACTGAAAGTCCGGGGAGGGCTTAATAATGTAGCAGGGAAGAGCGGGACTGATGAATTGAATAAATTGCTAATGTATATTGCCCTGCTGCCCTGGGCAATATACAAATAAATCCCGTCCATTTACAATGAGCAATTAAAGCAAATCATACACATCCTTTTACCACGACAAACGTTCTGATAAAATTTCTCCCTTTAACACATATACAGAAATTTATTCTGCAACTGTAGAAAATACAGTAGTATCCCATATATCATGCAGGTTATGTGTTCACTCTAAGAAAATTTTAAGTTTAGATATAGACCAATATCACGCTAGCATGGCACAAAAATATATTTGGTTTATTGGGGAAAAGAGCCCAGCATCAAATTCAGCATATCGATATTATTAAAACTACAAAGTTTTGTAAAGATTGCTAGAAAACTGACGAAGATATGAAATTTTGAAACTGAGCATGTTAATAAACATGTATATGGATTAATACCTCCGTTCTCGGGCTTTATCTCTCACTTAACGCGACAACAACATAATGGAGCCCAAACCGTGGACAGTAGTATCATCCTTGCTTACTTTATTTGTCAATTCCTATTTTTGGCTGACTAGATCTTTTAGATCCTATGTGCATCAACAGCATTTTCTTTCCTGGTCCTTTGCTTCTTATTTTTGAAAACGCTTGAAATGGCATTGTTCTGTTTTCCTTTATCATTCTAGTGCCGTGAAAGGAATCCTTCGTGAGAGCTAATAAAGTTTGAGTTTTTCGGTTCTTTTAGAAAATTTTCGGGAAAAGAATCGCATCCCCCGAGTTTATCCGTGGCGGAGGGGGGGGGGGGGGGTTACTCCCTATAATGGTCTATACAGGGATGCGCCGCTCGAAAGGGGTACCCCTTTTAGGCTGGACGTATATGAAGGGGTAGGGCTTTCATGAGTTAAAGTACACGAAAGGGGAGGGAAAACTGCCATTTGAGTGTTATCAGAAACCCATAAGTGGGTTGAAACGTGCAACTGTCTCTTGTACGCTTCAAAACAAGCTTCCGATTGTTCAGTTTCCTAAGAAGTTCTTACAGCCATATTTGGAAAATAAAGATAAAAACAAAAAAGGGCAAATACTATTAAAAGACATCGAACGAATTAAGCTGTCTGATCAGCCTTGCATGTTAAAGTTTTTTTATAAAAACATTAACCAATCAATTCGCTAGAATCGGCCTTGCTTGCAATCTCGAGGGACTGAGGGGTTTCCAAATATAGTACTAATCAAAAAATGAATATTCGGAAGCTGTGAATGCGCGTTACACGTTTCAACCCACTTATGGGTTTCTGGTATTATAATAATGGTCTTTCAAAATCTATCAAACAGACGCACGTAAAGGCTATTTTCATATTTATACTGAAGTGAAAAGTGCGTGAACTGTTCAAATGTTAACCAAAACGCTTCTTTTGTTTTTCCTTTGTCATTCCATCTATCAGGGACATAAGTCAACTAGACATGGCAGCAACTATTCTAATAGATTTTACAGTCGCATCGATTGGTTTGTTATCATTGTCACTAACCGTCGGAAAGGCGTTATGAAGTCCGCAGAGAAAAGCACTCGCTGTTTGCGTGCCTGATGTGCGGAGGAGTATCTTAAATCCCGTATTTCAGTAAATCATAGTTCCGGATAAGAAGAAATATGGGCGAAGTTCTACAATTTTGCCAATTATTAGACATGCTTGCTATTATAAAATGGAAAAAGATTTGCATACGTTTTTTTGGCTGAGTAGGAATGACCATGTACTAACTTTGAATGGCAGAATGTCCCTCGAATGATAATGATCATGAATAAATTCCTTCTTAAACGTTTGTTGTAAAACGTGTCTTCCATTATTTTCTTTCTTGAATTAATTAGAGCCAATTCCTCAAAGGAATATTAATTATTTTCTGGTAACAGTCCCTGTTCTTAAACGACAGACGAAGTATTAAACTCTATATAGCTTTGCGCGATAAACGCTCCGGCGTAATATGTTGCACAGAATTAAGGCACGTGCATTGTAAACAGCATCGCAACATATGTCCCTACATCAGTTTTTTTCTCGCTTTACAAGGTGCCGTTGAAATAGCCTGGATTTATGCCGTCTCCTCTGATCACGCACTCCCAAGAGTGCACAAATGAGCGATCAGAGGGGACGACAGAAATTCAGGCTAATGTTGAAAACCATAGAAAATAAATGTCCTGAAAGATGTCAGCAAATAAATAAAGAGAAATAATTTTGGAAAGAAATAAGTTCCTTCGTGGTCAAGTTGTAATGCCGCAAATGGGTAGGAAACTGCACTGAAATAAAAATATATATATATCATTTTGCAGTTGAGCATGAGAGGTTTAATTTTTGTGCCCGCTGGTAGTCATGCATGCATGTAGTGTGTGAAGTTGGCTTTCTAAGTGACGTGATTACAGACGTGGAAAGAACTCTTGCAAAATATTGTTGCTTCATGATGAAAATCACTTTTTTGGTACGTTTTAACCAAGATGTTCAGTACTCATTGAGTAAAAGTTACCCAGAGTGAAGATTATATACTTAGTTAAAACAGAATGAAATCAGTATTAATAAAAGTAGGCTGTGAAACTCACCCTAAACATGGTTCTCTTTAACGACGCCACGCTAGCTGACGGCCAGCAATGTAGTCCTTTCAATTTTGGACACATCAACGTATTTTAGAATACAATGCTTTTTCAGAATTATATTATTGTTAAAGAACAGTCTACCAGTTGTCACTTAAATATATTTTACATTCTTCGCTTGCGGCTTCTTTATCACCATGAAGCCATAATTAAATGCCACTAACTTAGACTTTCTGTTTTTTACTCGGCACCATAATGAAACCATGAAACCATGATTACAAATTTAGACCTTGTGTGGTTGTAAAGGTGCGAAAAGTATTTTTTTTATTTAGAACTTCTTCTAATTTAGTAAGCTTACGCAAGGAAAATTAAATTGTCCAAATACTATTGGCTATAACTCGTATATGACAATTAGTCCTTCAGTAAGGGCTTAGAATTTCACTTGTAGCCGTATTTTATTCGGTAAGCAGCAGGGAGGGCACTGGCTCAGCCATGTAACTAAATTTTCCCCAAAGTCCCTTTTACACTTTTCATTTTTGACCTACTAGTACTGTCGTAGCTCACCACAACGGCTACCTTGGGGACATAGTTTACTGTCCTTTACTGGAGAGGTGTCCTTGCGCTCTGATACGACATCTTTTAACACCACTTATCTTACTTATCGCAAAGCGTGTCGACAGAGGTGCGTGATGAAGCTTTTTTGAAATTCGCCTTTGCACTTTGCTGGCAGTTGCCGTTGACAAGTGTTTGCCGTCGCAGGGACGTTTAAATAAGAGGAAATGTATGGATTGTTGTCCAGGACAAGTTAGATTTAGTTTGGAAAATGTTTGGAAAGGTTCGTACAACCTTCGGACAGTATTCGGAGCATTTTCGGAAATCTTCGTAAAATTTTCGGACAATTGCTTAAAACTTCGTAATTGAAGTCGTTTATAAAATAAACAAAATAGACCCCATCTTAGTCACTTTCTGTTTAGCCATCTACCTTGAGTTCGGAACCCTTTTAACTAGGTCATCCTCAAATGAACTGACACATTTATTAAATGTAGAAGACTTTACTCTTCACCTACAAACCTTCTGGTACATTTGTTAACCGAAAATATTTTCAAGCTAAAACTACCAAAAAAAATACTTGCCAGAATTTTCTTACCCAAAAAAATCCCGACAATTTGCGACCCCATTCTAGTAACTCTATTAGAAATGCAACCCCATTGTAGTCAAACCAGTAGTGAAAATGCGACCCCATCCAGCGGCACAACCCCATTAGCCCATTACTAGGAAGTACCCCCCCCCCCCTCCCGGGGGAATAATTTTCCATACATTTCTTTGTAAATTGCTCCCATGAGCTTTTTTTATCTACTGTACCAGAACCACCCAACATTTGAGTTTCACTCTTCTAGTTGGTATCGTGTCCGCATATTTTTCCCTCCCACCCAACATTAGCAGCTTTGTCATCTCTTAGGTCCTAAAAATATAACTTGCTGTAAATGTAATTCCTGCAGTAAATACAACGAGAGCATTATATATAATCCCTTAGCGCTGTAATTTAAAATGGCTTGTCCTTGCTTAACTAATAATCCATTGGTGGCAGGGAAGTGCACCCTTGGCTGCACTTTACCACACAGTAAGTGCTATAGCCATCCTTGGAAATAGGTCCGGATATCCCACTCAAAGATACCATCTAACCTATTCTCCTTCCAGTAGGGCACCCCTCTTCTGGTTCCCCTATGTTACACTCTAACATAAGGCCCCTCCTCCAAGACACCGCTACTCCGGGGAGTCCCCTCTAGAGACACCGCTACTCTAGTGGGCGGAGGGGTCCCCTAGAAGCACCGCTACTCTAGGGGACATAGGCTCTGCCTTTTCCTGCCATCACCCTAGTTTTGCCACAAAGCTGGTATCCTTGTTGTTTCTTTTACATAGCTACATATTTGGGGCGGGACTTCTATTGCCATTTTCAATGCTAAATTCAGTATCAACTCATTATCGCAAGTTAGTCGCCCATCAGGGTCTCGTTAACCCCTGTTTATGTTAAAATAAGCGTGCAGTCAAACCCCAAAAGTCTGCGTTTTGAGTAGCCTCGCTCTCAGACGGTCCGAGGGAGGGTTGTCCAATACACCCGAACTGAATGTCCGAGGTCAATCGCACTCACTCCTTCCTATCCTCGTTTGATGTCTTGTTCATGACGTCATCTGACCGTTGAGTATTTCTACCAATCATAATACATTCAGTCCCATTCTTGAAATTCCTGATGGAGTAAAAAAACATCTTGCAACCACTCTGATCGGTGGAAATGTTTAACGGTCAGGCCCCGGTTGTTCAAAGGGTGGATAGCGCTATCCACAGGATAAATAACTATCCAGCGGATAACACAAAGGATTTTATTAATACTTATCCACTGGACAGTGATTTATCCGGTGGATAGCGCTATCCACAGGATAAATAACTATCCAGCGGATAACACAAAGGATTTTGTTAATACTTAACCACTGGACAGTGATTTATCCGGTGGATAGCGCTATCCACTGGATAAATAACTATCCAGCGGATAACACAAAGGATTTTATTAATACTTATCCACTGGACAGTGATTTATCCGGTGGATAGCGCGATCCACAGGATAAATAACTATCCAGCGGATAACACAAAGGATTTTGTTAATACTTAACCACTGGATAGTGATTTATCCGGTGGATAGCGCTATCCACAGGATAAATCACTATCCAGTGGATAACACAATGGATTTTGTTAATACTTATCCACTGGATAGTGATTTATCCGGTGGATAGCGCTATCCACCTTTTCAACAACCGGGGCCTGATGACGTCAAGAACAAATTGAATTTTGCCTGAAGAAAACGACCTTCGTCCTCACAAACGTTTTTTAGAGAAGAATGGACGGGCATTCCGAGCGTGAAATCTGTTTTCATGATTATGGCCAGGAGCTTGCAGTTTAATAAAGCTTGCTTTATTTCGATCTTAAAATAGGAAAAAAATCGCCAAAAGTAATTAACGCAAAGAAATATGAACAAAAAAGACAAGATAACGACTAAAAAACTCAAACTTTCACCAGAATGGAAACTTTGATTTCTTGACCGCCTGTCACGAAATCAAAATAAATATGAAAACTTGTAATCCACTTCCATTCTTGAAATCCTCATGTACGTTTTCACAAAACTACGTATACCACTTTTATTTTGCTCTATAGAATCTTTTAAACCAATTTAGTTAGATCAATATTTGGTGGAAGTGAAAACCAGTGCTATTGACACACAACCAGCTTGGTGATTCCTACCAAACATTAGCCTTTGTTAAAACTATCACGAATCAACTATCTTTCCTGGTTAAAGCCCTTGACCCAGGTGTTAAACTGCTTGAGAGAGAGTTTGTTATTTTATGACGCACATATCGTGGTGACTTGTGGCTTTTAACCACAGTGAAGTGTATACCAGTGCTATTCGCGCACAACCAGCATGGTGAGTCCTACCAGACATTAATCTCTCGAAGGTAAATCCATTCATTTTGATCCTGTGTTACCAGAATACGTAAACAAACAACCTTTTTGGGCTCAGTCCTGGCAGATATTTTTGTTTTTCCACTGTCAAATGATCCCAACATTTGAAACCGTCCACAAGAATTGTTACCCTTTAACTGCAGATTGTTCCCAGCTGACTCAAAGCTAGCTTGTAAAACACCAGATCTCAATATGTCTTCCCATGCTTGATGAGATCCTGTGTCAACAAACACCTCTTGTACAGCGGTTGGCGTGTCAAACGTTATCAGAACGTAATCACCTTTTCTTGGATTTCTACCCCAAAAATAACCGCTGCCCTTTTCATAAGCATCTTGTGGGTTTCCTTGGTGTGAAGACAGTGACGAGGTTACACTGGCAGGAGGGTTCAGACCCTTGTACTTTTGTTCGTATTGGTCAAAAAATGGTTCCTTATCAGATCCTTGATTTGGATTGCTATTTTCTTTGAATGAGGACATATCGCCAATGTGCTGAAAAAGTGAGGCCGGAGGCAATCGAAACTGTCGGTTATTTGGTTCTTGATCCTTGACTCCGCGCCATTGAATCATCAACCAATCGATAGGCATTTCGTCATACATGAGATAAAAATACGAAGCGATGTTTTCAAGGTCTTGTGAATGACAAACCCTTGCTATGCAACCCTTTTGAGCTGCATCAAGCATCGGCCAAAGATTGTCAGGTTGAGCTGCAATGAAATTCTGCAGCTTAGGAAAGAAGCTGGGCGAAGATATAACATCGTCTTCGAGGTGAATGTAATACTGTGATAGGTCCTTGCAATAGCACATTACGAAAGAGATGTCAACGTTTTGCTTTGAACGCCAACTTCGTCTACCATCGGAGTCGCCAAGCTTTTTCTTGATATTCGTCAGTGGTGGATAATATTCCAGATAAGCTTCAATCACTACCAAAAGACCCTGGTCAATATATTTGCCGAATGTTTTTGAAAGCTCCGCTTTTGCAGTGGATTTTGGTGGCTCGTGAAGATCAGCAAGGAATATCACAATATAAGTGTCTTTCTTGTCCATGTCGCTCATGTTGTCGATCAAACTTTGAATGGTTTGTAGAAGATAATTTGTTCCAGATGGCCTTGCAACTGACGCAATTCCAATTGAAAGAAATCCTGAAAACATAACGTTGAATATTGGTCTTTTTCGTATATCTTCTTTTTAGGGATATGAGGTTTAAGGGCACCATGATTGATGTAGCATTGAGTGAGGAAACGCTTGGTTTTTGTAACCCAGGTCCGAGGATATTTAAGGAGATACTCAACAAAGATTTATGTAAGGAGGGGTGGGGGAGCTGCGCGCATTCTCTTCCAGTCTCTGCGCGTAGGACGGATGCAGAAAAGAAAGCTTCGAGTTTTGTATCCTCAAGACGTCCCACGCGCCCTGTTTTCCCGCGTTTTACCGGCGCCCGGAGCCGAGGCAGTGGTGAACAATCCAAGATTAAAGGGAAATATTCTCAAAAAGTTACTCACGTTTTGTTTGTGGATATTTTCCTAGCTTGGTCACTTTTGAACGTTTTAAGACCTCATCCGCTGGACAAAAGGAACGGCACCGCAATACTGAAGGCTCTAAATATAATAATCTCACTTTATTAAATGTTCTTGGGTCTTGTGCCAAATGCGGTACTATATTTGAAAATGAAGGGAAACCACAAAATTTAACAGGAAATCCCTTAATTTCAATTTGTACCATTTACACTGTGCAAGTTTTAAACGATAGAAAGTCAAATTTAATGAATTTCCGACAGCAGTTCCTCTACTATAAAATCCCTTCCCGTACAAGATTTTATACATCTCTTTGCTTTCCTCGTGTAGGGAGTGCACGTTTTGTAGCAGGTTATATCTGCGTCCGTCATTTAGCCATTAGCTTGTGCACGCATCCAGTGACTAGCAATAGGATACAGTGTTTAGACTGTTTAGAGGGCATACCATATATTAAGGAATAAAATTCCTGCTAAATTCGATAATATAATTTTATCTGATTGAAAAGGTAGATTCATCAGTTTCATGTTAGGGAACTTTAGATCGGACTACAAGTACCGGAGATTGAGTACGAGTTTGACTTTTCAAACCTAGCTCGGTGCTCAACATAACCATGTAGTTTATCACACTAATTCTATACCTAGGGTATCCTCATCTTCTGTTCGGCACCAGGAAGAACCGACAGCTCTGGGAATTTGACTGGCTTTAAATTCAAAAGTCGTACTCGTACTCAATCTCGTACTCGTACTCGAATCTAAAGCTCCCTATTTTTTGTCGACTTGCGTTATATTCTTCGAATAATGAATACCTTTAGTACCTGTGTGGTGATTTTCCTCTGATCGAGGTCTCCCTCCCAGAATCGCTGTTTGCGTGGCCTTTTTTGTCACATGATTTTTTGGGCGAACAAGTGTGGAAAAGACAATCACAAGTGCTATCGCAGTCATGGCCGCGATGAATACTAAACGACAAAGTTTCTTCCATGGGCAGTAATATCTGCTTTGCTGAAATAATCTTTTTCTGGGTATCATTGTAATATTTCCCTTTTTAAAAGCTACAGTGCAAGTTAAAACAGACAGGTTGTTCCTTTATATGAACATGCGTTGACAATTCCGTGTCCTGTTATGTTAATTTCCTTCCAGCAATTCTTTTATTTTACAAATGGGCATATATTACCACGAAATTGATAAAATTCTAGGTTTTCAGACTGACTTTAAATCAGACATCAATCGTTTTGAAGCTTTTATTGACAGCGAGTGTTGCTTGGCAGCTAATGCTAATTTACATAACTGATGTGGCCTTTTATATCAAGTACTAATATCATCAATCTTTAACCCTATTCGGCCTGGGCTTTTTTTAAGTTCCTGAGCCGGGGGGGGGGCACATTGTGCCCCCCCTTCGTAACTTCAAGAACATTAAGGCTATGACAATGAAACCTAGAGGGTACATTGTACGTCCAAAACTGTCTCCTTTGCGGTCCGCACAATGGAATGATGACGTCATATGACGTAGTTATTAGTTATACGGCCGCCATCTTGGATCCGCCATCTTGGATTTCTGAATTTTTTTAAAACCTCTTAAAAACCGTCCAAATTGACGCAAAATTAATCAAAACCAATAAATAAACGCTAAATGACGTAAAAATACAAAATTTATACCAATAAACATTGTTTTTCTTCATTCAAAGGTATAAATATGCAAATTTCCAAAAACAGGGCTGTCAAAATCTTGTTGCCATGGAAACGTCAAGTCACGTGATCAAAAATTGTTGCCAGATAAATTTTAGGAAAAGTCACAAAGTTTGATGGCGTTTGAATACATATTAAAGAAGGTATGAATATTGAAAGTTAGCGCGGGCACTTTGTGCCTCCTCCCCCCCCCCCCCTAGGCCGAATAGGGTTAAAAAAAATCACAAAACACAACAAACAAGCCTTATCAGTACAAAATAGCGTGGTTTCACATAACACGTGTAATAGAAATTAGATAAATGGACACTATTAGACACTAATTACATTGTTTTCTTTTGTTTATACGTATTTGACTATTGAACAATGACTATTTAAAGAGAATGTGATTTGCATTCAACTAATTTATTCTTTCCACCGATAGCGTAGCTCCACCGTTCGATATTTCAGCCGCACATAACCCACAATTCCTCTGACGAAGGGCTAGCGCTCGAAACGTCAGCTTTTTTAATCTTTTTACGGTGACCAATTTACCTATATAAAAATGATGGGGGTGCTCGTCGTACCTTTTAGGGGTCAAAATTTGTACATTGGTACCGCTTAGGGTGCTAAAATTTAAAATGATGACCGTTACAATTATCGCGGTACCTTTTAGGGTATTGAGCCGAAAAAAAATGACAGTATATGACATGTGTTGCTTCGGATTTGCTACCTCTTAGGGGTAAAAATTCCTTTGCGCCACGCCTATCAAATGAAATTCTGGTACCTTTTAGGGTGTTTTTCGAAAATTCGCGACGAGCACTCCTGTCATTTTTATATGGGAGTCCCCCCCCCCCCCCCCCCCCCCCCCGGGTCAGTTTCATGCATCAAGGCGAGGGTCTACCTGAATGCCATTTTTCTGCCACTTAACATGGCTTTCATGGAAATATCTCGTTCACGTTTCAAGCAATCCAAAAACCCTTCATTCGTATCATGAATCTATGTTGTGGGATGTTTTGTAAATTTTTGGGTGATTTTTGGGTATTTTTGGGAGGAAATAGTTTTTCTCAATGGATTTGTAAAATTTAGAGAAATAAGAAATATTGAAGATTTAGTGAAGTTTTAAAATTAGAATTTGTAGTTAATAATTAATAGACGGACAAAACTCATAAAATTTCATTAAAATTCAGGTAGACCCCCGCCTCAAGTAAAATGGCTTTGTCCATTCGTCACTTAGGGTCCGTTCATAGATATGGAAGCGTGCAAGCCGGCCATTTGCCGCGAAGGTACGGTCAATCGCGATCTCACCTCAGTCATTGTTATTGTGGTAACACCAAACATCAATCTCTCGAAGGTACAACCATTCATTTTGATCTTGCGTAACTTCGATTCGTAAACAAACCATCCTTTTGGGTTTTTCTAGAACTATCTTTGCTTTTCCACTTTTGAATGATGCCAAAGTTTCAAAATTTCTACACGAAGTGTTGGTCTTTATCTGCCGATCACTCTCAGCTAACTCGAAGCTAGCTTGTAAAATACCAGACTTTAATGTATCGTCCCTAGCATTGTAGGATCCTGTGTCCACAAACACTTCTTGCGCGTGGGTTGGTGTGTTAAATTTTATCAAGATGTGATCACCTTTTCTGGGATCTTTACCCCAAAAGTAACCGGTTCCTTTGTCATAAGCATCTTGTGGTTTTCCTTGGTGTGAAGACAGCGACGAGGTTACACTGGCAGGAGGGTTGAGACCCTTGTACTTTTGTTCGTATTGGTCAAAAAATGGTTCCTTATCATTCTTTGCAGCTGCTTTTTCTTTGAAGGAGGATATGCTGCCAATGTGTTGAAAAAGCGAGGCCGTAAGCAACCTCAACTCTCTGTTATTTTGTTTTTGATCCTTGACTTCGCGCCATACAGTCATCAGCCAATCAACAGGCATTTCGTCATACATGAGGTAAATATAAGAAGCTAGGTTTTCGAGGTCTTCTGAGCGACAAACTTTTGCCTTGCTTCCGTACACGGACGCGTCAAGCATCGGCCAAGGCTCTTCGCTTTGCTTCTTAATTATAAAATCCTGCAGCTTAGGAAAAAAGCTACGCGAAGACATCATATCGTCTTCGAGATGAATGTAATACTGTGATAGGTCCTTGCAATAACACATTACAAATGCGGTGTCAACGTTTTCCTTTGAGCGCCAAGTCCTTCTGCTGTCGGAGTCACCATATTTCTTCTTTATATTCGTCAGTGGTGGATAATATTCTGGATAAGCTTCAATCACTACCAAAAGACCCTGGTCAATGTATTTGCCGAATGTTCTTGAAAGCTCCGCTTTTGCAGTGGATTTTGGTGGCTCCTGAAGATCAGCAAGGAATATCACAATATAAGTGTCTTTCTTGTCCATGTCGCTCATGTTGTCAATCAAACTTTGAATGGTTTGTAGAAGATAATTTGTTCCAGAAGGCCTTGCAACTGACGCAATTCCAATTGAAAGAAATCCTGAAAACATAACGTTGAACATTGGTCTTTTTCGTATATATATATATATATATATATATATATATATATAGAATTTTCACACATTTTAGGCATCCTACTGATGAACAGTTACGAAATTCAGATATGTTCAGTATCCACAAACAGTTATTTGAGGTCTGTTACCTTTGAATACGCTACCAATCTTACTTTTAGGGATATGAGGTTTAAAGGCACCATGATTGATATAGCATTGAGTGAGGAAAAGCTTGTTTTTTAACCCAAACCCGAGGGGGTGGGAGATACTCAACAAAGATTTAAACGAGGAGGGGAGGGGGAGCTGCGCGCATTCTCTTTCCAGTCTCTGAGCGTGGCACGGATGCAGAGAAGAAGGCTTCGAGTTTTGTATCCTTTTAAGACGCCCCACTCGCCATGTTTCCCCGCGCTTTACCGGCGCCCGGAGCCGAGACAGTGGTGAACAATCCAAGATTAAAGGGAAATATTCTCAAAAAGTTACTCACGTTTTGTTTGTGGATATTTTCCTAGCTTGGTCACTTTTGAACGTTTTAAGACCTCATCCGCTGGACAAAGGGAACGGCACCGCAACACTGAAGGCTCTAAATATAATAATCCCACTTTATTAAATGTTCTTGAGTCTTGTGCCAAATGCGGTACTGTATTTGAAAATGAAGGGAAACCACAAAATTTAACAGGAAATCCCTTAATTCCAATTTGTACCATTTACACTGTGCAAGTTTTAAACGATAGAAAGTCAAATTTAATGAATTTCCGACAGCAGTTCTCTACTATAAAATCCCTTCCCGTACAAGATTTTATACATCTCTTTGCTTTCCTCGTGTGGGGAGTGCACGTTTTGTAGCAGGTTATATCTGCGTCCGTCATTTAGCCATTAGCTTGTGCACACATCCAGTGACTAGCAATAGGATACAGTGTTTAGACTGTTTAGAGGACATACCATATATTAAGGAATAAAATTCCTGCTAAATTCGATAATATAATTTTATCTGATTGAAAAGGTAGATTCATCAGTTTCATGTTAGGGAACTTTAGATCGGACTACAAGTACGAGATTGAGTACGAGTTTGACTTTTCAAACCTAGCTCGGTGCTCAACATAACCATAGTTTATCACACTAATTCTATACCTAGGGTATCCTCATCTTCTGTTCGGCACCAGGAAGAACCGACAGCTCTGGGAATTTGACTGGCTTTAAATTCAAAAGTCGTACTCGTACTCAATCTCGTACTCGTACTCAAATCTAAAGCTCCCTATTTTTTGTCGACTTGCGTTATATTCTTCGAATAATTAATACCCTTAGTACCTGTGTGGTGATTTTTCTCTGATCGAGGTCTCCCTCCCAGAATCGCTGTTTGCTTCGCCTTTTTTATCACATGATTTCTTGGGCGAACAAGTGTGGAAAAGACAATCACAAGTGCTATCGCAGTCATGGCCGCGATGAATACTAAACGACAAAGTTTCTTCCATGGGCAGTAATATCTGCTTTGCTGAAATAATCTTTTTCTGGGTATCATTGTAATATTTCCCTTTTTAAAAGCTACAGTGCAAGTTAAAACAGACAGGTTGTTCCTTTATATGAACATGCGTTGACAATTCCGTGTCCTGTTATGTTAATTTCCTTCCAGCAATTCTTTTATTTTACAATGGGCATATATGACCACGAAATTGATAAAATTCTAGGTTTTCAGACTGACTTTAAATCAGACATCAATCGTTTTGAAGCTTTTATTGACATTGAGTGTTGCTTGGCAGCTAATGCTAATATACATAACTGATGTGGCCTTTTATATCAAGTACTAATATCATCAATCTTTAAAAAAAATCACAAAACACGACATACAAGCCTTATTGGTATAAGGCTTGTATGTTTATCCGCAGTTCAAATATATGAGTTTCATATATTCTTATTCACATATTTTCACTATCATCGGGTATATAACGAACTCGCAATTGACCATCTATCCATGTGGCTTGATAGGTCAGTGGATAGAGCATTGCACCGGTATCGCAAGGTCATGGGTTCGAATCCCGTTCAAGCCTGAATTTTTTTCAGGTTGCTTTTTCAACTGCTTAATGAGAGCACACTGCGAGGATCACAAATCTCACTTAAGGTGGCTCGACTGGGTTTTTTGGCGACATAACACCCCAACTTTGAACGGCTGATACTTCACTGTCTGAGCTCGGTCAGGCAAGCTGCTTCACACATAAACTAGAGATGAAATGAACTTTCCAAAATAGTTGATTTGATTGACATCAGTGTTACCATAACAACGATATGATGACGTCATGGTTTTTGCATATTAGTAATTTTCTCAACATCTAGACCTAAACTTTTAAAACGACTGTATGCCTCTTATAGTCTAGATGTATGTCTTCAAGACTGCAAAGTTTGAAAAAATTCTGAGAGCGTTTTCGAATAAAATTGAGTTGAATATTTTTCATCAAAAATTTAAAAACTGGCAGTACTTTCTGTTATTTCGTCGATGCCAGCGTTTTCCTGAGAAATTGAAACGATATTTTCACCATATATTATTCCATATTCCATATGACTCCCATATAAAAATGACGGGGGTGCTCGTCGCGAATTTTCGAAAAACACCCTTCAAGCCTGAATTTTTTTCATAAAAATTAGATAAATTGACACTATTAGGGGGTGTTTACATGACACCGGGGCGACTTTCGCGCCGGGGCGAGTTCACTCCGGTTCCCTCTTATGGCTCTACATTTGTTTACATGATACCATGTGGTGGTATCATGTAAACAAATGTAGAGCCATAAGAGGGAACCGGAGTGAACTCGTCCCGGCGCGAAAGTCGCCCCGGTGTCATGTAAACACCCCCTTAGACTAATAGCATTGTTTTCTTTTGTTTATATTTGACTATTGAACAATGACTATTATTTAAAGAGAATGTGATTTGCATTCAACTAATTTATTCTTTTCACCAATAGGTGGTTTTCACGTTACGTCACGGTGGCCATGTTCGTGCACACCTACAAAAGAATTTTAGTGAACTTCTTTTGTTATGTGCACCAACATGGCCGCCATGGCCTTTGTCTTTCGAGTCCCACAGGACTGAAGGTCACGAGAGTGAAAACCATCTTTTGCCTAGCTCCACCGTTCGATACATAAACCACACACAACCGACAATTCCTGACGTAGGGCTAGCGCTCGAAACGTCGGCTTTTTTAATCTTTAAACAGTGGTCAATTAAACTTATAGAGCGTTTTCACTCACGTGACCTGCATTCCCGTGGGACTCAAATGACAAAGGCCATGGCAGCCATGTTGGTGTTCCTAACAAAAGAAGTTAATTAAAATTCTTTTGTACGGGAACACCAATATGGCGGCTATGGTGTCAAGTGAAAACGCTCTATCAATTCAGTTGATAAAACCACAAGGTGATCACGAGGTCGCCGGTGAACCATATTTTTACACAGTATGTTTTATTATTCGACTGTGACGTCACTTTACCTTATAAGGGAAAGAGAACACGCAAAAAATCCGAGCGTATTACACAGTAGATTGCCGTATTACACAGTAGATTGCCGTACACAGTAGATTGCCGTATTACACAGTAGATTGCCGTATTACACAGTAGATTGCCGTATTACACAGCAGAGTATTACACAGTAGATTGCCGTATTACACCTTAGTGTCCCGGTTTAAAGACAAAGAAGCTATTATAGCTATAAGTTATAGAAATAAATAAAAATATAAAAGAATTTCAGTCGAATAATAAATCCATTATTCGATGGTTTAACAGATAATACGTCGGATATTTTACTCATTGCTCGCAATTTTTCTCGCCCCTGCGAGGCTCGAAAAAATACTTCGCAACTCGTAAAATATCGTTCCAAGCATCGTAGCATCCTGTGTCCACAAACACTTCTTGAACGTAGGTTGGTGTGTTTAACTTCATCAAGATGTGATCATCTTTTCTGGGATCTTTACCCCCAAAATAACCATCGCCTTTCTCATAAGCCGCCCTCCCCTGTTCAACATTGTTTGTTCCAAGTGGTTTTAGTCCCCTACGTAGTTGTCAGCTACGTAGGAGTTGTTGTTATTATCTGAAAGCAGCTGGCTCTGGAAGACCAAGCTGAACAAGGCCTAAAATCTTGAATTTCTCTCCCATCTCTGAGGTACTTGTAAGCATTTTATAGCCGCTTTGTAGTTCTTCTGCTTGAGTGGGTTCGGCATTTTCAAGGAGGACCTTACGAGAAAGAAAAATATTAAAAAGGCGAAAACTTTAGATGAGTAAGGAGATAGATATGCGTGTGCAATGATCAGTATTTGAAGCTTTATCAAACATTCGAGAGTGCTTCATCAGGATTTCTTACAACCCCCTCCCCTCCCCCCCTCCCCTGCATCCAGACTTTCATTTAAAAAATACTGCAGAATAGAGTACGGCAGGGTTATGGGGTCCCGAGCACGGATATTGAACGTCAGATGTAAATCACGGGTAAGCATGGGCACTTTGAACTTTGACCGTAGGTCTATGTTAGGGCAGAATAGAACGAACAAATCAATCAATCATCTTTATTTAGTCACGGAATCTCATTCATAAAAATGCTCTTCCAGAGAGCCGTGCAAAAATCATGCAATAAAAAAATACAATATTAAATAAATATGGTCATTAAAATTATACTAAATTACAAATATGATATAAACGATTTCAGGCTTGTCTGTCCTTTAATAGTTACGTGAAAAAGTGTTAAGTTTAACGCTGTAAAAAGTGTTAAAAATGAAACTAGACGTTTCGGCAATGCTGCCTTCATCAGTAGTAAAAATGTGTTTGTTGCTAACGTGTGCGAAAATTCAAAAAATTCAAATTCACGCGCGCCGAAGAAAAGCGCGCGCAAGGCTAGCATACGAGTTAATTATGAAAAGCCAAAGTCTTGGTTCAAACCACTCGGCGCCAAAGTCTTGTAATTGAAAATGAACCGCATTTCTTCGCGTCTTCTCCTGATCTGGTCACCTAGATTCGCTTTAATCACCGCTACCATCATGTCGCTGAGGTTGTGGTTTGGTCTCGTAAAATGTTCAGGCACTGGCAGCGCAACTTTCTTTTTGATCACATCCAATCGGTGTTCACGGAAGCGGTCTCCAAGACGACGGCCCGTCTCGCCAATGTAGACAATTGCAGGGCATTTACGGCATGAAATGCAGTAGACCAATTGGCTTGTGATGCACGTATAATGTCCCGAGATCTTGATGTGACCATTTGTAGTTCTAATACTGTCACTGGAATTGATAAAAGGACAGGTACGGCAGTCACGTCGGTTGCATGGAAACGTACCCGCCTGACGTTGGAGATCTGACGGCAAACTGCTATGGACTAGCAAATCTTTTAGATTCTTTGCGCGTCGGAAAGCTTTTAGCGGCGGCTTGTTGAAAATAGCACTCGTGGTGTTGTCATCGCGTAAGATGGAATAGTTTCGCAGAAGGATGTTACAAACGTCGACGTTTTTGGGGTGGTATGTGATGACCAGAGGTGGGCGGTCGACGGCAGTGTCATTTCCGGAAGTGATGTCAAGTAGATTGTCTCTTCGTTTTGCTTCCGCTTGGACGCGTGCTCTTGTTATGAGGTCATGAGGATAGCCACGTGCCGCAAAATATGTCTCCATAGTTGTTGCTTTATTGTGAAAATCATTGTCGTCACTGCAGATCTTTTGCAGCCGTAGAAACTGACTGTATGGAATGGAGCTGAGGCCTACAGATTCCTGATGACGCAACACAACAACATCAAGATTTAGTGCGTTCTTTTGTTCAACAGGCTATAGAGGCCGAGGAACTCCCTCCATCAGCCACTAACCTTCTTGTAGAACATGCGCGTACTTCGAAATTTTATTTACTACCCAAGATACACAAGCCTGGGAATCCAGGTAGGCCAATTGTTTCCGCTTGCGCATGTCCTACAGAGAATTTAGCTTGTTATCTCGACAAGTTAACGGCACCATTTGTACGCCAATTGGCTAGCTACGTAAAAGACACCACCCACATGTTGCAAATACTAGATTCGTTTCGGTTCAGTGACAATGGGCAGCACCGATTGGTATTTACTATGGACATAAAATCGTTGTACACGATCATTCCAAATGACGAAGGTCTGTTGGCTCTGAAATATTTTCTAGACAAGAGAGAAATCAAAGAACCCCCAACGGACACTCTTGTTCGAATGGCTGAATTGGTACTCACCCTAAACTCTTTCGAGTTTAACGGAGACTACTACAAACAAGTGGGTGGTGTAGCAATGGGAAGCAGATTAGGGCCAAATTACGCATGTCTCTTTGTTGGCTACGTCGAGGAGAAGATGTTAGCAGAGTACCCTGACGTGAAACCAGAACTGTACAAGCGGTTCATGGATGATGTGGCAGGCGCAACATCGTGCAGTGAACAGGAATTACAGCAGTTTCTCGAGTTTGCCTCTAATTACCATCCCAAGATTGACTACACATGGTCTATCTCAGCTGATAAACTCCCGTTCCTGGACATCTATATGATCCCCCGCGACAACCGCATATCAACATCTGTTTACTACAAAGACACTGATAGTCATTCTTATCTTGACTTCAGCTCGTCGCATCCATCAAAGTGTAAATCATCCATTCCATACAGTCAGTTTCTACGGCTGCGAAAGATCTGCAGTGACGACAATGATTTTCACAATAAAGCAACAACTATGGAGACATATTTTGCGGCACGTGGCTATCCTCATGACCTCATAACAAGAGCACGCGTCCAAGCAGAAGCAAAACGAAGAGACAATCTACTTGACATCACTTCCGGAAATGACACTGCCGTCGACCGCCCACCTCTGGTCATCACATACCACCCCAAAAACGTCGACGTTTGTAACATCCTTCTGCGAAACTATTCCATCTTACGCGATGACAACACCACGAGTGCTATTTTCAACAAGCCGCCGCTAAAAGCTTTCCGACGCGCAAAGAATCTAAAAGATTTGCTAGTCCATAGCAGTTTGCCGTCAGATCTCCAACGTCAGGCGGGTACGTTTCCATGCAACCGACGTGACTGCCGTACCTGTCCTTTTATCAATTCCAGTGACAGTATTAGAACTACAAATGGTCACATCAAGATCTCGGGACATTATACGTGCATCACAAGCCAATTGGTCTACTGCATTTCATGCCGTAAATGCCCTGCAATTGTCTACATTGGCGAGACGGGCCGTCGTCTTGGAGACCGCTTCCGTGAACACCGATTGGATGTGATCAAAAAGAAAGTTGCGCTGCCAGTGCCTGAACATTTTACGAGACCAAACCACAACCTCAGCGACATGATGGTAGCGGTGATTAAAGCGAATCTAGGTGACCAGATCAGGAGAAGACGCGAAGAAATGCGGTTCATTTTCAATTACAAGACTTTGGCGCCGAGTGGTTTGAACCAAAACTTTGGCTTTTCATAATTAACTCGTATGCTAGCCTTGCGCGCGCTTTTCTTCGGCGCGCGTGAATTTGAATTTTTTGAATTTTCGCACACGTTAGCAACGAACACATTTTTACTACTGATGAAGGCAGCATTGCCGAAACGTCTAGTTTCATTTTTAACACTTTTTACAGCGTTAAACTTAACACTTTTTCACGTAACTACAATTAACGCTGCGCAGGATACATATTTATTTGTCCTTTAATAGTATTTGATAGACTATTCCAGAGAACCGCCCCTCTATAGTGGAAGCTATTTTTTCCAGCCTCAGTATACGGTCTTGGTACATAACGATCAGAGGGGAAAGGAGAGGGGGAGGGGAGGGGGGAAGGGGGGGGGGGAGTAGAAAGGGGTACGCCCTTCATCTCTGCCCAGTTTCCCCTCGCTTCGCTCACAGTCTTCTTTTCGCTCATACCGGTTTTTACCGGTTTTTTCCCAACCGACAAGCCTGTTCACAGGCTATTCACACTAAAACGTAACAAAACAACTACTTACTTTCATTCTCATATTAATTCCCATTTGTTGAAGGAATGATCTTTGCGTCACTGGTCCAAACGTCTGAACTATCAAATGAAATCAAAGGCAGAAACGCATCGTTGGGCTGGAAATTAGCAATGGTGCAAAACGGAGGCAGCTTACCCACAGAATTAAGACAAGCGACTTCCTTAAGCGAGTTTAAGACAAAACTAAGTCGCCATAGTTTTTAAGTAAAGTTTAAAGGCCCATGTTCACCCAATCTGCTTTGCGCGCCCGGGCTGATTTTTGCACAAACGGAAAATCGAAAAATCGACGTGCCAGCCAACCACAACGCTACTTTGAACAATTGAACCGTTTCAAAACAAAAACACAAGCGCGCAAAGCAGATTGGGTGAACATGGACCTTTAAAGTATATTTTTGAACACGGCCTCCATGAAAAGCAGTTTTTAGCGGAACTCTGCGGGCCGAAGGCCCGCGCGTATCCCCATACTCATAGAACCTATGCCCGTCATTTTTCATGGTCATGGCTAGCGGAATGTTTCGCGGGCGCGCGTGTACCGCCGCCGTGCGCCCGTGTTAGACAGGGCCAGTTCGCGGGCGCGTATGTCGTCGCAAAACATGCGCGTATGAAGCCACACAACATCCGAGATGTTTGTTTTTATTTGCTACGGATTTCACAACCAAAGAAGCGGAGATTTAAAGAATTTCCAAGCAAGCGAGGGACTAAAAGGTAAAACAGATTACATTTTCGATGGGAATTTATGTTGATATCAATCTGTGATTGACTTTCACGCTGGGTTTTTTTTGGGCGATTTCCGGCCACGGTTAAACTACTTTTTACGTTTTGATGCTCTGACCATGGAACTTTGCCACAATATAAATCTCCACATTTTCTAAAAAGTTACCGTTTTCGATTTTCAAATTTAAGTATTTTTGGCGGGAAAATGACGTCGCAAGTTTGGCGGCAAAATTTCTATATTGTATTATGGAATATACAATGGCGATATCTGAAAGAGTGTGCAACAAGGATTTCAAATCTGAAAACAAAATTGAAATATGTTGATCCAATAAAAAGTTATAGGGCGTTGAATATTCAATTTGTGCTATTTTTAGTAACAAAAATGGCGGGAAGTTCAAATTCAACGCCCCATAACTTCTAACTGGATCAACGTATTTTAGATTTTTTTTTCAGATTTGAAATTCTTGTTGCACGCTCTTTCAGAAATCGCCATTGTATATCCCATAATACAAAATTAAAATTTTGCCGCCAAAGTTGTGACGTCATTTTCCCGCCAAAAATACTAAAATTTGAAAATCGAAAACGGTAACTTTTTAGAAAATGGCGAGAGTTATATTGTGGCAAAGTTCCATCGTCAGAGCATCAAAACGTAAAAAGTAGTTTAACCGTGGCCGGAAATCGCCCAAAAAAAACCCAGCGTGTTTTTTTTAAAACGTGCTTAAATTCAGCTGTATCGATTTCTTGAATTTCATCCAAGGCAGCTCGAACTCGATCGATGCGCTATAAATGGTACGCGTTTTGCTTTTAAACATCATTGTGTTGTGCATTTTTATGTGTTTGTTCATTCATTACATAGATTGTAAAGCGATTTTATAATTCTGTCTTCACTCGCGTCGCCTTATGCAAATAAGTTTGTGTATTTTTGCAATTTTGATTTCCAAATCAGTTTCTCTGGCAATTTTTGACAAGCAACAATCGTAGTTTATTCGGAAAGTAGTCGTACTAGTTTTTGTTGACGGAGAAAAAGTTGTTTTTGTGAACTTTTGTACGGTCTAAATGTACTGTGCAGACGGTCGCGTAACACTGTTTTTGAGAATTGCTAAAATTGAAAAATAGCCCGGTCGTCAACCTTAATTCTTGTGCTTCCGACCTTTCACCTTAGTTAAGTTTCACCTTAGTTAAGCTTGTTAAGTGAGCGACGCTGTTGGGCTCAGCCTATCTATATATATATATATATTTTTTATGTTTTTTTTTATTTGTTTTCTATTTGTTGTTCAGTGAGCGACGCTGTTAGGCTCAGCCCATCTATATATATATATATTTTTTTTGATTTGTTGTACCTCTTATTTGTAGTTAGGAAGATAGGTAGCTAGCTGATTATGATGAATAAGCTGATGGAAATACCGTGTATAAATAAAATTATCTATCTATCTAATTCTATAATGCATCAGTCAATGAATGAATGAATGAATGAATGAGTCTAGATTCAAAGAATTTCCTTCTATTTTCTACTCTACCCCCCCCCCCCAAAAATTTTGGGTACTCCCCCAAAATACCTATACAGGTACGTGCCGCCCAACGGGGTCGTGATTTTGGGACTCCTGATCTAGAACGGGGTATCCATTTTAGAGACATTTCCTAGAACGGGATATAATATTTCGAACGCACGAAAGCTTCAAATTATCAGCAGCCATTTTTTCTAGAACGGGGTATTAAAAATTGACCTATTTCTAGAACGGGGCATCATTTTGAGTGCAAATTCTTTCTAAAACGGGGTCCAAATTTGGAGACCCGGGCGGCACATACCCACCCAAAATATACCCGAGTATCCCCCCCCCGGGACTCTACCCCAAGCAATTATTTCAGGCTTATTTACCTCTTCCACGGGTAGCATTCCTCAGGTAGGAGAAATCAACATTAGCTGTCACATCAGCGCTGCCAGGCTCGTCCAAAACTTCATGCAATTTATGCTTCTTGAATGCCTGAAATATAAATTAACAGGAAATGTTAGGTTGTAAATAAAACTGTCTGTTTCCCCTCTGAAAATGGCAACTTGAACAAGCAGGTTGGGCAGCGAATACCACTCCTGTGGTAATTTGGCTGTGCACATGTGTAAGGCCCGAGAGAGCGACTTCCATAATAAAAATGACGAGAGTGCTCGTCGTACCTTTTAGGGGTCAAAGTTTGTAGATGGGTACCGCTTAGGGTGCTAAAATCTAAAATGACCACCGTTAGAATTATCGCGGTACCTTTTAGGGTATTGAGCAGAAAAATGTGACAGAAATATGACGTGTTGTTTTCGAATTGGTACCTCTTAGAGGTAAAAATCCATTTGAGCCATGTCCACCAAACGAGATTCTGGTACATTTTAGGGTGTTTTTAAAAAAATTGCGACGAGCACCCCTGTTATCTTTATTTGAACAGACATTTTTCAAAATTGGTCAGATGACCTTTATGTTTATTTTTTCTTGAGGCACATGACCTGGCGTAGCGTGACATGACCTGGTCTGGCGTTACGTGACATAACCTGGCGTCGCGTGACGTGATATGGCGTGATGTGCTATAAGAAGTTTAGCAGATTGCAATGCATTATAGCGTGATTTAAAATCACAATGCCTTTTCTGAATTTTGTTCGAATCTAGAGAGCCTTTTTAGTTTTACGTAAATAGAGGATATGACATGGCCGCGCGAAGATACGAAATTTCTCTTCGAGTGTTGAAAAATATTTCATGAGTGAGCGCAGCGAACGAGTGAAAATTTTTCAACACGAGAAGAGAAATTTTGTATCTTCAAGCGGCCATGTAATGTTCTGTTTATTATATAAACACCAATGAAATCAAACTATTTCACTTTAATATTTTTTTGTAGTCGTAAAGTAGCAACGGTGTTCTTTTCACGTGTGAAGATAACATGTTATTCTCACGTGTGAAGATATGATGTTTACGCGCGAAAGCTCACCTGGTATTTCATTGGTGTTTATATAATGATACTGTATATCAAACACGAAAAAGAGTGTTTCATTAGGATATCCAAACACCGAGAAGTTGGCTGAAAAACGAGGCACAGCCGAGTTTTTTTAACCCACTTCAAGATGTTTGAATTCCTGATAAAACACTCTTTCGAGTGTTTGATATAGCTTCTCAAACTGATCATTAAGTAATGATCCGCATAAGAAGGAAAGTGCTGAAACGCAATGCACGATGGAATGTCAACTTTTTTCATTGTTACAACTAGTGATCTGATTGGCCTAGACTCCAAAACCGCTAAAAAGTTAAGGTTCAAGGTGCATTTTGTCTAATTATTTTAAGGTTTCAAATAATTTGAGACCCAATTGCACAACATGCAATTTTTAAAAGATATTGTATTTGGGGAACTTCATCAAATAAGCAAAATTATTAGCTATTGTCTTCTGCTATTCTGATTGGTTAAGCACAAACATTTCCAAAAATTTATTTGACACAAATGGATTTTCTTTACTTTTATACTGAAATATAATTATGAACCATCAGCCCCTCCTCTATTCTTAAAATCAAAAGATATTCTATGTGGGAAAGAGCCAATGCGGCAGAACAATGAAGTTTACGGTAGTTCTTATGCGGATCATCACTTAAATGCGAAGAAAACGAAGGAATAAATTAACCAAAATTTATGCTAATTAAGTCAAAAAGACGGGTTTCCTTTGTGTTCTCGTCATGAATTATTAATGAGTTTTAGAAAGTATAATAAATGGTACTGTCCAAGCATAATGTAAAATTAGTCGGACATTTTACAATTTTAGCCGGACAATGTCCGATAACTGTATTACAACACTACTTTCTTTTTGTCATTCATAGAACATGGAGATCCTTTAGAATATAGAACAATGATGTTGGATCTTTGTTTTTTCTTTAAATGCCTGAAAGGTTATATAGATTTTAATGTTTTGTCATTTGTAAATTTTAAGACACCCAAACATAACATCAGAAATAGTGAAGCTACGCTGGTGAAGGGCCTTTTTAAAACGATCCCAGAAAGCCTAGTGCTGAAAACTGGTGCTCAGTCTTCAGAATATTCTGGAGTGGCGAATTGGACGCTCGACAGTAGGCATTGTTAGAAACAATTTTAATTGGCTATCATCCGAAAATGCTGGATAATTTCATGTATGCGCCATAAATTCATGTGTTGCCTGCGTGTAGACGTCTCCTGTTTCCTGGAGACGTCTGCACCCATCTGCATACAGACTAGGGAGTGGTTGCAAGAAGAACTTAAAGTGTATGTTATTTTTAACTTCTTTGGCAGCTTTTGTAATCTGACGATGGAGCTTGCTGTCCAAGTGAATGGTGTGCGGAGTATGATGGAAGAAATCCCTACTTTTGTTGTTCTCGGCTCGTCGTGTTTGATCATTATAATCCTTATTTTAGCTGCGTACTACCCTTTTATCCTTTGCTCGGATTGAGCATGGGTGCTTGTAGACGTTATTGGTAAGCGATTTAATTACGCCTTAGCTATTCCACTTGCAAAGCCAAACATCATTCAAGGAAAGTGGCCATTGCTTTTAAAGTCTGTGTATGAAATGCTTGTGTGACTATCTAAATAAAAGCTACTCAGCAGTTCTTTTTGTGGTACTGTGTATTATGCTGTATGGGATGGTTCAAACGTTTAAGACTGTTATTGAAATCCTAAAGTGTGACCATTCAAATTAAAGCTATTGAGCAGTACTTTCCTGTGGTGCTGTTTATTATGCTGTACAAGGTGGTTCTAACTTTTGAGTCTGTGGATGAAATCCTAAAGTGTAACCATTCAAATGAAAGCTATTGAGCAGTACTTTCCTGTGGTGCTGTTTATTATGCTGTACAAGGTGGTTCTAACTTTTGAGTCTGTGGATGAAATCCTAAAGTGTAACCATTCAAATGAAAGCTATAGAGTGTGTGCGCTCACGTGACCCTTGAATTACCGTCCGCCATGTTGGAGGACCACTTTGCGCTACTTTGATGGGTTTTCCCTGTGTTTACCTTCTAGAGAGCAGGCAGTGCGAGCGCTTTTGAAATCATAATTCGCGTTTCCTTTTAATGTTGTGAATAAAAATCGAAAAGGTAGCTAATGTACAGCGCTTTTTTGTCATTTGTGCTAATTTAAATCCCAAAACCCCTTTTCTTTCTTTAATTAGGGCCGTATTTGTTTCGATCAATTCGATTTGCCGATTTGCCGGCCCAATTTTTTTAAAACCTTGAAAACATTATCACAGAGTAGAAAATCAGCCACACTTATAAAATCGGTTTTACGTCAACAAAATTTCTTATAAAATGGAATCATTTTCATGGTCGCGACAAATCGTACAATCAGTCTTGTCAGGGTAAATAGGCTCCTGGTAGGCCTGAGCACAAAAATCCGGATTATTTTTAGGATTTTTAGAAGATCAGAAGATTTTTAGAATATCTTGGGATTTTTAGGGATTTTTTTAGAAAATATTTTGAAAATTTGGGGATTTTTAAATAATTTTTAATATATTGAGACGTATTCTGATTATATATTGTAGTTTTGATTTTCTTGACTACTTCTGTACAGTACTTCAGTAATTACAATGCATTGATCCAGGTTTTCCCCATTGTTAATGCTTCCCTGGATCCCTGCCTTCCCATGGTTCAGCGGTTTCCCCCATTGTTAATGCTTCCCAGGATCCCTGCCTTCCCATGGTTCAGCGGTTTCCCCCATTGTTAATGCTTCCCTGGATCCCTGCCGTCCCATGGTTCAGCGGTTTCCCCCATTGTTAATGCTTCCCAGGATCCCTGCCTTCCCATGGTTCAGCGGTTTCCCCCATTGTTAATGCTTCCCTGGATCCCTGCCGTCCCATGGTTCAGCGGTTTCCCCCATTGTTAATGCTTCCCAGGATCCCTGCCTTCCCATGGTTCAGCGGTTTCCCCCATTGTTAATGCTTCCCTGGATCCCTGCCGTCCCATGGTTCAGCGGTTTCCCCCATTGTTAATGCTTCCCAGGATCCCTGCCTTCCCATGGTTCAGCGGTTTCCCCCATTGTTAATGCTTCCCTGGATCCCTGCCGTCCCATGGTTCAGCGGTTTCCCCCATTGTTAATGCTTCCCTGGATCCCTGCCGTCCCATGGTTCAGCGGTTTCCCCCTTTGTCAATGCTTCCTATGTTTCCATACTCGGTTTAGCTGAAGAAAAAACATGGCGGAGTAAGCTGCAGTCGCTGTATATATGGAGATTTTTTGAGATTTTTAGAACTTTTTCGGGATTTTTAGAGGTTTTTTCGAGATTTTTAGGGAGACAAATTGGATTATCCGGATAGATTTTTAGAACTTTTTCGGGATTTTTAGAGGTTTTTTCGAGATTTTTAGGGAGACAAATTGGATTATCCGGATAGATTTTTAGACCATTTTTCGGGATTTTTGTGCTCAGGCCTAGCTCCTGGTTTTGTAGCGTCTCTTTAGGCTATGTCTACACTATACCGGATAGCTCTTGCGCCGGCACGAAAACCATACCGGATAGGCCTTTCGTTCACACATGAAACGCTAATTTCGGAACGATTTTTGTTCCGGAGCGCCGCTGCGACGCAGCGCTCGTGAAAGTGAATCGTCACATATCGGATAGATTCTCGTGCCACTCTCTGGGGCAGTGTGAACAGGCAATCGAACCGAACCGTAACGAAAGTCAACAACTAGGAGCGAGGATTGAAACCCACTGAAAAAGAAGTAAATATCCAGTTATGGGTCGTTTCTGTTCACACCAGGCCGGAGTATTTTTCATGTCGACATGATAAGCTATCCGGTATAGTGTAGACATAGCCTAATTAGCTACAGTTTGTCGGTTCCTTGATTGCACGCTGCAATTTGTCTGCACGAAATTTTGTTTCGAAGTGGTTTCTGTGTGGAACTTGTTCCCCGGGTGCTTACTATTTAGGCTGCGTTTTTTTGGGAAAATCCGAATCCAAAAACGGATCTTGCGTTTTTTTACTAAAATCCAAAAACGGATCATGAATCCGTTGAATCCATACTTCGGTGAGATTTTTCAGATCAAATCTCAATCCGGATTTTTAGATTCGTGATCTGAGCGTTTTTTTTTGGAATGGATTCGAAAAAAGTACATCTGACAAGCGGTCTTTCGTGCAAATTTACTCGTTCCGTTCGCTGTTTTGTTTCTTTCACGATTTCATATCATGGGCAATTCAGGTAAGATTTTGTTGCTTATATTTTGAAAACTATTTGTCGAGCAGGCTGATAAACACAAGCGAGTCAAAATAGCTTCATTTGCATACCAACGGTTTTTTTACGTTAAATGATCCGTTTTAGGATTTTTCGTTTTTTTGGTCATGAAAAATCCATATGATCCGAGATCACAAATCCAATTTCGGATTCTCCCAAAAAAACCCAGCCTTAGCCAAGAAAACCGGTATTTTCGGTTGGAAAGCAAAAGGTACGGTTGATTTTCAGGGAATTTGGGTTGAACTAGTGGAAAAGCTTCAGCGATTAGTAGCGTGAGCCCGGCAGCCGGGAACGGTCTTCAAAGGAGTCTTTAAAAATGCCTCAGAAATTCCCACAGAATTTTCACGAAAAGCTTCATTTAAACCTCCTAAGAGTATTCTATCTTTGTTTAGAAATGCCAAGCGCTTCGAAAAGTTATTTTGGTTTTGTAGTTGACGAATTCTCCGAGCTTGTGCATACTATAAAATCGCTGTGTTCTCGACACTTAGAAAATCTGAGTGTCGAGAACATAGCGATTTTATAGTATGCACAAGCTCGGAGAATTCGTCAACTACAAAATTAAAATAATTTTTCGAAGCGCTTGGCATTTCCAAACAAAGATAGAATACTCACAGGATGTTTCTGAATGAGGCCTTCGATATTTTAGCATATTTGACAGCATTGGAGGCTCAAGTTTCGACAAGTTATATTGTTTCAGTCACCATTTTGATTACGTCAGTCCTCCAACATGGCTACCGGTAAGTTTGTGACGTCATCCGCACACACACTATTGAGCAGTACTTTCCTGTGGTGCTGTTTATTATGCTGTACAAGGTGGTTCTAACTTTTGAGTCTGTGGATGAAATCCTAAGGTGTGACCATTCAAATGAAAGCTACAGAGCAGTACTTTCCTGTGGTGCTGTTTATTATGCTGTACAAGGTGGTTCTAACTTTTGAGTCTGTGGATGAAATCCTAAGGTGTGACCATTCGAATGAAAGCTACTGAGCAGTACTTTCCTGTGGTGCTGTTTATTATACTGTATGTGGTGGTTCTAACGTTTGAGACTGTTACTGAAATCCTAAAGTGTAACCATTCAAATAAAAGCTTCTGAGCAGCACTTTACTTTCCTGCGGTGCTGTGTTGCGTAAAAGGTGTTCAGTTTTGATTTTTGAGAGGAAATCCCAAAGTGTGATCATTCTGGAATGCTACTAAGCTGTACTTTTGTTTTTGTGACAAAAAATAAATAAAAAAATAAAATTGGGAATGTGTCCCGCCACTTTTAAGGTTAGACACTGTTTTACGGTCCTGCGGGCTTATTTTTTGGGGTACGATCCTTCCCATAGATCCGCTACTGTTATGTGACACACAGCCGGCATTCTGCTAGCAGGGTTCTATCTAAGGGGTTTGAGGGGTGAAAGCTCCCCCCCAAAAAAAAAAACAAAAAAAAAACACAGTTGTTATCATGATTACAGTATATAAGTAATAAATCAGAAAAATCATAGGTCAGTGTACATGAAGCAAGAATTTAAGCAGTTTTTCGTACATTTGTCATTTTGTATTTTTAGTTTCTCCTCTTTCATGTACGTAGATTAGGGGTGGCGAATGGTAGTAGTAGTTAAATGCGGATTCTGGCTCACCTCTCCTCTTACGCTATTTCTTACGTTTTATTAAAACTTTATTTCAATTATAGCGTGAGAATATTATTTTATGTACAGTCTGGCTCAATTCTTTTCATCATTTTCCAAATTGACAGAGGGAGACTGATGAGGATAATAGATCTGTCATAAACTAGTAGAAAATAGAAGAGCCAGACCTTCACACAAATTTTTATCCCTTCAATAAGGTGAAATAAAATTTATTTTACGTAAGAAATAGCGTAAGAGGAGAGGTGAGCCAGAATCCGCATTTAACTACTACTAATGGTACCTTCAAAATCGTGGATCTTGGAAAATTTTGGTCCGGTCTCGAAATCTCGGCAGTTTTTGTTTGAAGTCTCAAAGTCTAAATTGGCTGGTGCTTTTTTTGTCTCGGAGTCTCGGATTTCATCCTCAAGGTCTCGGAATCTCGGATACTTTTGTCAAGCATTCTCATTCTTCATACTTGTTTGTTGTTTGATAGGTGAATCGGATATTTTTGGCACTAAGTCTCGGGCTCGGTTTTTTCCCGCATTGGGTCTCAGGTTCGGATTTTATAACGTAGCTGCGGTCGCGGTCTCGGATTTTGAAACAAGGGTCTCGGCGTCTCGGCGAGTCTCGGATTTACCATTCGCCACCCCTTAGATTGTGTATTATAATGTGTTAAAGTGTTAGTTCTTCTTCTAAATGTAATATACACATAAAAAAAAAATACAAAAAAAAATTAAGCAAGAAGTCCTTGTCAGAGGACACTATATGACAATTTTTCAATTGTTACGATAATTGGTAGCCGGGTCTGTTGTCGAGTGTTTACGTTATTCACCTATTTACAATGACTATGTAAAAATATTTGCGCAATTAGATGTAAGGCTCTTCCGTTCAAATTAGCAAGAAAGCGGAGCTAATAATTGTGACATTGTCAGGACGTGATCACATAAAAAATGCGATAAAATACCATTGTAACATTTCTCAAAATTGTGTTTCAAAATGTACTAGAATGCATCTCAGCGCGCATTCATTTCAAAAAATGTCTGGGGGGGACCTAGGAAACTTCTCCCCAAGCGAAAAATCCCAGATAGAATATTGGGGCCGTATTCACGAAAGCATCCTAAGTCCAAAGAGCCTCCTAAGATATAACTTAGGAGATAACTGGTATTCACGAAGACCTCCTATTTTAAGACATGTCTTATTTTTTTCTTCTAAACTTAGGACCTCCTAAAGACATGTCTTAACTGGTATTCACGAAGACCTCCTAACTTAAGATATGTCTTATTTTTTCTCTTAACTTATTAAAACATGTCTTGACGGAGGCTAAATTCGATTGTTAACGAGTTTTACGTCGATTTTCAGCGTGATTATTGTGTATCACAATAGTTACCGATTAGATAAACATTTTAAAGCATTATATTGCTAAGAAAAATTAAATATTTTCTAGTGATGTCAAACAACACGGTTAGTTTTATATAGGCCTTCGTGTCATAAACGGGGACCACATTTCTTTCTCTTTGCAGAGTTATATTTCCGTTTTTTGTGAAAATAAGCCTTTGTACAAGAAATATCGAAGTAGACCCTATTAAAATGATGATGGATTTGTTTGTTGCTTTCGCTACTGACCATGAACGAAGACATCAGTTTTGCTATCTTAAATTCGAGATGAAAAAAAGGTTATTGTATTGTCATTGTAACAACAATTTACATAATACAAAGTATTCATTCATGTAATCAGATGTAATTTTCATAACTTATTATTCATAAGAGCGCGCCATATAAACTATCTCTGATTGGTTTACTTTTACTAATCGATAATTGCCCGCGAAAATTAAACTTAGGAGACTGCTAAGTTACGCTTACCTTAGGATGGTCATAAGATATCGTTCGCACTTAGGACATATCTTAGGAAGCTCCTAAATTTTATCTAAGTTTATAGAGAATCGCGTTCGGCGAGAATCCAAAAATAGAGCACAATAACTAGACACAGTCTACGAAGCTAACCATTTTCAATCTGAAATGTCTTCGAATAATCAGATGAATCTTTGCTGCCAAGTTCCAGGCAAGTTAAGCTGATTAATTGTAAACTAAATTTAACTGACGAAATAGCATTCTTCTCATTGAAAAATTCCAGTTTTAAGTGCATTTTTCACTGTCGCGAGTGTTTGAAGAACCTGCAGCGCCAAATGTTTGACAAAATGCTCACCGCGTTGCGTTACCTAGTACGTCATTTTCATTGTCTGAACTCTTATTTACCATAGAAATGAGCCAATCAGCGCGCGGGAATTCACACAGTTATTGTAAAAAGAAATGTGGCATGCGTTAAGCTCGGTCTCGCATGCTCGAGACAGAACTATAGTTTAATGAATATAATTTAATAAATACAGTTTACTTTTCATCCCGTAATAAACGCCTTGAATTTTTTTCAGGCTTCTTTACAATTGCTTAAATTGCAAAAACAACTGCGAGGGTCATTTCTTTACTTTACATTGTCATTACTGGTAGTTTTTTCCTGTTAGATGTAATGGATACAAACGTTTATTTCAAATGAGCTAACATAAATTTATACCATAAAATGCTGGTCATATAAAGCCCCCAGTTATAAGCCACCACCGTAACAAAACATTCTCCCGATACCGATTATACCCCCTCTAAATATAGACATGCAGCATAGCACAAATACTTTTTGCTTGCCACCAGAAAAAAAACTTATGAAGTTGTATAAGGTCACGGCTTATAACCGCAGTTTTACGGTATTTTATGGTGATATCTCCATTAAGTTTTCACTGCCCTTGGGTAGCGTGATTGAGGATTGTGCATGCAGTACAGTCAGCTCTCTCTTAACGGACAACTTTATAAGACGGACACCTGGTGTGGGTCCCTGCCGTTTTTCAGTTATTTTACTGTCTCTAAACTCCCTATAAGACGGACACCTCTCTAAGACGGATAACGGACAGTTTGAAACCGTCAACGGACACTTGACACACGAAACACGTGTTTCGGGTGACAAGTGACAAGTGACAAGTGAGTACATAGTACGGAACCTGATATTGTGAACGGGTCATTGTGCAGTCTATTTGCGCTGGCTTTCTATGCTGGCGACATTTAGATCGTTACACCGTGCTGATGAGTTGCAATAACAACGAAACAATTGTCCACGGTTACGATCCTACTTTATCGGTTTCTGTCGTGATGATGTCTCGCAAATTTTACTTTTTTACGTAGTCAGATCAGCCTTGCAGTTCATTGTTTTTGTTCATTCATTTTTTGGCTGGTTAGGTCTCTCGTAGATCCTACGTATCATTAGCAGCATTATCGTTTGCGGTCTTCTGCAGTTTACTTTTACTTGAGAAGAGTTTTTTTTAGTGAAAAATACTTCAAAACGGAAATGTAAGTGCTGAATATGAACAAACGAGTCCACTTTTCTAATGTTAGTTTTGTTCCAGTTTGTAGGTTTTGCTTTTAAAAGTAAACGACTTAAAACAGACGTGTATTCATTGTGCACAGGTTCAGCTTTATTATCTCAGAATTACTGGTGTCACGTTATCTCGACTCTCTATAAGCCGGACACCTCTCTAAGACGGACAGTTGGGGCCGGTCCTGACGGTGTCCGTCTAAGAGAGAGTTGACTGTATCTCTGTAGTAGGTCGAGAGGCCAAGAAACTTCAGTCTATAGATACAATGGATACAATTTAAAACCACGAGAATAAAAAGAAACCTGGCTTAAAGGAGCTATGTCACGTTTTTGTGTCAAAACTGACCCAAATTAAAACTTAATACCTTTGTCAAACACGAATAGCCCTTATCGTAGATGAGTACGCCACGCCAACATATCAGCGGTTTCTCGCTTTCTTGACCCTATAGTCTCGTTTTGATGTTCGCTCATCGTCGTCAGAGGTTCTCGTAAACATCAAAACGAGACTATAAGGTCAAGAAAGCGAGAAACCGCTGATATGTTGGCGTGGCGTACTCATCTACGATAATGGCCATTGCTTATACTAAGAGGACCTAAGAGGAAAATATCACTGAGTGAATTTTCGAAGAGAGAATAAGTCAAGTCATGATCAGGGCCCGGTTGTTCGAAAGCCGGTTAACGCTAACCCAGGATTAAAACTTAACCGAGGCCAGGATTGAATTTCTCTTGTTAGAAGTGATTTCAAAAGCAAATTATAAGTTACATGCGAAGACAAGTCAGAGACGAAACTAAAGGGCGAAAATACTTTGGAAAAATCTCCATTGATTAATTATTTAACTGGAATCAAAATTGATGTTAACCCTAGCTTAACCATGCTTTGAACAACCCGGCCCAGAGTTTTAGCGAGTTTTCCAAGACACAAGGTGATTTTGAAACCAAACAAAAAAGGGCTCCTTTGCCATTTTGGCCATCTGCATTCCAAGACATTTATTTGTACTCTTAGAGCCTAGAAGAATCATTTTAAAAAATTGGAGCATTTTATTGTGTTTCCTCTGATATGTTTATAGCCCGACGTTTAAAGTTTGATTGATTACAGACCTACCATACATCAATTTCACGCAGGTAAATAAATTCACCTTGATCACTTGTTACTAAGATTCTTAAGCAAATGACCTTTTTCGATTCATCTAAAGAAATCTTCACTTTTCGTTTTTCAAATGTTCCAAAGGTTTCAAAAGTACCACACGAGTCGTTGCTCTTTGTCTGTATATTGTCCTTAGCCGACTCAAAGCTAACTTGCAAAACACCAGATTTCAATATATCATGCCCTAGTGAATTACACCCCGTGTCCACGAACACTGTTCTTACAGTGGTTGGTATGTTGAACTTTATCAGGATGTCATCACCTTTTTGGGGGTTTTTCGCCCAAAAATAACCGTTGCCTTTGTTATAAGCATCTTGTGGTTTTCCTTGGTGCGAAGACAGCGACGAGGTTACACTGGCAGGAGAGTTCAGACCCTTGTACTTTTGTTCGTATTGGTCAAAAAATGGTTCTACTTGCATTCTTTCTAGGCCTGAATGTTTCTTTTCTTCTAGAGAGGATTGTTCGCCAATGTGTTGAAATAGCGACGCCGGAGGTGCTCGACGTTGTTTTTGATCCTTGATCTTTCGCCAAGCAATCATCAACAAATCAACAGGTGATTCGTCATACTTGCGATAAAGATAGGAAGCGATGTTTTCCAGATCTTGTGAGTAAAATCCTTTTGCCATACTTCCTCGTGGGGGGGGTGGGGGGGGGGGGGGGGGGCGGGGGGGGGGGGGGGGGGGGGGGGGGTGGGGTTGGAAAATGGCTTCAAGTAGGAAAATATTAGGTAATACCCCCCTTCTAAAGGAGTGAATTTAGTTATTGCCCCCCCTCCCCCCCCCCCCCCCCCCTCCCCGATCAGTCAGAAATTTTGTATGACCTCGCCTCTCCCCCCCTCCTTCACACACCTTTTATATACAAATACCCAGCATTTTCTTAATATACACCCACCTGTTATTGCTACGAGGTAATGTTTGTTCCAGACGTGGATATACAGCAATACTACATGTTTACTTGTTAAGTTGGACATCCGTATCTGGAACAAACATGACCTTGAAGCAGTGTTTAACAAAGGCATCCGATTCCACTTCTGAATCACTTGATTGCTAATCCGAGTTGTTTGCACTGGAACTCATTTCCTCGTTAACGTTCTCTTGGGTTTCTCATGGGATGCAAGAATGGTCACCACGAGCGTACTGGAGAACTCGTGCAACCAGTGCCACTTTACCTCCACTGATCCTAAGACCATGCTGGTTGAGGTACATCTTCAATCTGTTGCAATATGATTATCTATGTCGTAGTGAAATTATGATTTTGGTGCAATATTGTCTGCACTGCTTCAAATTTATTTTGAACCAGTGTAAAATATTTGAACTGGAGCAAAATATTTTCACCAGGGCAAAATATTTGCACTGGTGTATAACTATATTCTACTGTTCAAATGTTGTTGACAATTCAAATTTAAAAAGCCAGAAACGCTTTATCACAATTCGTCTCCATATTATAGAGATAGAGAAGAATAGATAATCGTATTGCAACAGATTGAAATTGCAGTTCAACCACAGAACAGATCATCAAGCCTTTAAGTGAGAACTATTAACACTTGAAATAAAATGTTAAGCCCCCCTCCTCCTGAGTGACTTATTTTACTTTGATCCCCCCTATCCTTGCTTTGATTTTACTTTATGCCCCCACCCCCCCGGTTTTCCAACCCCCCCCCCCCCCCCCCCCCTCCTGATAATTATTGCTCAGTCCCTCAGAAAACACTGCACGCGCAGTCAGGACTGGGTACCATTAACTTTCCATCGTTTTCTCTATTTTCGAATTGCCCATAATACACTTTGTTTGCCCCCCAAATTTTGCATAAACTATTGTTTGTAAATGCTCTTGGGAGGACTGCATATTCCCAAGAGCATTTCAAAACAACAGTTTATGCAAAATTTGGGGGACAAACAAAGTGTATTATGGGCAATTTGAAAATAGAGAATACAGCTATTTCAATGAACGTTGTCGGATGAAAGCTTAAAGCCAAGACCGCAAGGTAGTATGGGTTAGGGTTAATAGCCGTTGCATAAAAATCCCATACTACCTTTGCGATCTTGGCTTTTCGCCTCAGTTTCATCCGACAACGTTTATTGAAATAGCTGTATAAATAAAGGTCATTATTATTAATAATAATAACCACCGTATTTTCTTGATTAAACGCCGGCCCCGATAAACGCTGGGTTCAAATAAACGCCGGGATCGCTGGCCGAGTTTCGAATAAACGCCCCCGGCGTTCAATCGAGCAAATACGGTATTACAATTTCCTCAAATGTGATTGGTTCATAAACCTTTGTATTTTCCTCTAAAAGTTACAAGCAAAGTTGTAATCGCACAGTTTTTTGAGCCAATCACATTTACTATAGTTAAAGCTTAAAATGCACCTAAACCCAAAATTGTTTTTTCGCTTAATCAACTCTATGTACGTTGAAAAGTTGAATAGTTAAATATTTCTTGTTTTTAACGTTGCGTTAGTGAACAAAAGAGGTTTGAATTTACAAAATGTTAATAAGATGACGTCAAATCAAGAATCGTTTATTATACAACTACTTGTTTCCACCTACAAGTAATATTTTTTTACAAATCAATTGACTATTAACAGTTTTTATTTAGTATTTCTTGATTATTCTTAGCTGTGAAGTTCGTATTGTAAATTGAAGTAGAAATAATGGTAAAGTCTTGATTTGACGTCATCTAATTAGCATTTTGTAAATTCAAATCTCTATAACTCACTATTAAACGCGACGTTGAAAACAAGAAATATTTCACTATTCGACTTTTCAAGGTACATTGAGTTGATTAAAAGAAAAAAAAATTGGGGGTTAGGTGCACTTTAATGCTAAATGAACCGATCACCTCATTTAACATAATCGCAATGGCAATAGCAAAGTTGTAATCGGACAATGCCAATTTTGCAGTGATGAAATTGCTATCGATAAATTAAAGCCTTTCAAGCTATTCTCTTGAATTTCTTCTTTTTTTTTTCATGTTAAGATACTTACGTTTTGTTTGTGGATAACTGCCCAGTTTGGTCACACTCGGACTTTTTAAAATCTCATTCACTGGACAAAAGGAGCGACTCTTTGGTATTGTTGAAGAATCTTCTTTTGCAATTTTCAGGACGCTGGGGAGCCGTTTCTTGTAAGCTTTGAAGTGAGCAAAATACAGTAGGTGAATGAAAACAAAACGCCATAGAGCGGTTTTCACTTGAGTGTCCAAAGTAATTTCGCAATTGCTTTGGTTTTGCATTGCTAGGGATATCGAGTGGTCTTTGCGAGCATTTGCGAGCCTGCAAGCACTGTGTTTTTTTCTTGCTAGCACGAGCAGTCATCGACTTTCTCTTGCGAGCAGCGAGCACTTTAGAAAAAACGACAGGCGAGCAGCGAGCACTTCGTAAATTTTCCGCCAGCAGCAGTCCTTTTTTAAATTTCAATCGAGTAAATTTTAACCAGAATCCGAGCATGAGAGCAATTGCAATATCTTGGGAGCACGAGCAAGCGAGCACTCGTCTAAATTTTGCGAGCAAATCGAGCAAAGGCCACATTTTGCGAGCACTTGAAAATTTTAAGACCATTCGATACCCCTATTGCATGCTACGGTTTGTGATTGGCTAAACAACCTCGCACCACTTTCTCGACCAATCAGAAGTAAAACCAAAACCAATCGTGACTTGCCTGTACGCGTTTTCCCGCGCTTGGCGCCGGCTACATGTATTTGCTTCGAGCTCTGATTGGTTCATTGGATTGTTTACGACTGTTGTGATTGGTCAGATTAATTAATTTGATTTTGTTTTCACGACACTCAAATGAAAACCGCTCTATTTTAGAGTGTTTTCACTGACGTCATATCAAAATTCAGAAGCAGCTTTCGATACCAAAATGTTTATGGAATTGTATAGAGTTTAAAACTACACATCTGGGCCAAATTTTGAATTGCAAGAGCATTTCGTTCAAGAGTTATAGGCGAATGAGTATTTGAGATATTTTTAGTAAGAAATGTATGGAGCGACCATCTTGGTGCCTCACAGTACAGCAGAAAGGAGGATATTACCGTCTTCCCAGCGTGCTTTGGGTAAAATTCAGGTGAATGACTTCTGGTGGAACCGAAAAACGCACGTATTTTAGTCAAAGTTGTACATGGATTTCCTCGCAAAAATGTCAAGGCATAGAAATAAAACAATACGTACCTTATTCCTCTATTAATAATGTATCAGGAAATGTTTTTCTTAAAGTGGAGTGGATCCGTTGAAAAAAGTTATCGTGGTATAGTTTGACTGTTGTCGTCCATGCCTGTTTGTAGTCATCGGTAATGCATATTTTAAATTGGTTGGATCGATTCAAAAAAGGCGAGTCAAAAGCCAAATAATACCCAATTCCAGTCATTAAAGGTATAAACTTTCTCGAAAACCTAATTGACTCCAATTGACTCCACGATTTCATCCTAAATTTTGAAGTTGAAAGTGATCTATTTCGGCGGCTGTTTGTTTTTATCGGCTTTGAATTGAAAGTGACTACATCCGGCAAACTTCAAGTGGCGCGTCGTTTGTGAGATGATTCATTTGCATTTGTGGACCGATTCGAGTTTTATTTTGGTCACAGCAAAATATAAAATGAAATGAAGCTGAATGATAAGTGCTCGTACCATAGAAAAGTCAGAAAATAACGAGAAAAACGAAGATCCAATTTGAACTAAAAATAACATAACCGTAAACAAACACTGCGGGACAGTCGTGTGCTGAATGGTTGAGCTGAGTAGCTGTTGTTTCATATTTTCAGTTAGTGGGAATTATTTCACCGGCTCTGTTCACCAGTGTTAGGTTTAATAAGTCAAAGCAAGCAAATATACGGATATTTCTTCTAATATAAGCCGGCATTCTTTTGAAATGGCGATAGACGGTTTATTGCTTCCATGCATCTGTGAAGAGATTTCAAGCGTCTACCACGTGACGCTTATCGTGGGTTTCTGTCCGTCTGGGAAGTTAAGCGGCCTTAAAGTAAACTGTAAACATAACCCGAAATGGAAAAAATTCTGTAAAGGTGAATAGAATAAATAGGTTAACGTAGATTTCTTTTGCCGGAAAGGTTTCCGCTACGACCAACTGACCTCCAACCTCAACGGCGTCTGTGTAAAATGAGCTGCTTGCGGGTCGCCGCCATTTAATGTGTAGTTTGTTTGCAGTGCATGCTGGGAAGATGGAAATATCCTCCTTTGTACAGCAGGGATACCAACATGGCGGCCAAAAATTCAGTCTTAATAACACCAAAAATCTCATCACAAAAAATTATATTCACTGTAAGTGCCATTAAATGGGCTTATAAACATCTATAATTCAAAAATAACTTTCAACTGGTTCAATTTTGTTTATTTTCACGGCTTATCTGAAATAGCGTGACGAATTGCGTGACACATTTAAAACCTTTATAAATCGAAAGCAAAACATCGTTTAAAATCTGAAACCTTTTGTGAAAATTATAACACTGGTATTCACATACCTTGTTAGAAACAGCTTTGTAGGATGTATTCTTTAGATTTTTTAATTTTGATGACCTCATATGCAAACACATATATACAGAGCCCATACAATACAGTGTTAGGCGCTTTACAATGAGTTAAAAATTAAAATAAAAAGAAGAACTGGTGAAATCTAATATACAATGACTAATATGTGCATGAATATCGCTGGAATTATAATGGAAAACAACTTTACATACTAATAAACGAACTGAAGCAAATACGTCTTTAGCTTATTCATAAATGTTATAATACAGAGAATATAATATCAGTTCAGGAAGATTTTTCACCCCATAGCGATGATATGGCGCTGCTATAGAAAAAGCCCTGTCACCATATGATTTTACTTTGCTAGTGCGGACACGTAGCAAGTGATATAAGATGACGCATCTAGATGGCTTGTAGTGTTCTAAAATATTACGTATATAACAAGGAGCAAGGCCATTCAAGGCAACAGAAGTACTTTAAAAACAAAACGCCTTATTTCTTACCAGTTGGTAAATTCTCTTCCATTATTTTAGCCTGAATCCTAGCAGGACTAAAATCTTTCGTCAGGTGGTCAGATGGAAGAAGTCTGTGTGATGAAAACGCGATCAACACTGGTATCGATAGTATCGATATTATTGCTGATGCAAACAAGAATCGACAAAGCTTCTTCCATGGGCAGAGAGGCCCGCTTCCGCTTCTTGAGGGCATCATAAAACTTCTTCCCTAATAACCAGCATGATAAAGTCAGTAATGTAGTTAGGTGTCCCCTATTAGTGGATGGTTTTTCCCTCTGCTTGATGATTTTTAGACACATAAATAAAGTTATTATATTATATTATTATTATTATTATTATTATTATTAAATTATATTATATTATTATTATTAAATAGCAATAAACAAGGTCATGTATTTTTTATGCTCAGTGGGCCAGTAGAACGAAACTCAAAAGTATTTGCGTTCATCACTTTTAGCGATTTTTTCATTCTATTGCAAGATAATAAAGCAAGCTTAATGGTAATAATAATAATAATAATAATAATAATAATTTATATAGCGCTATATTGTAAAAGAACTCAAAATCGGAATTTTGTGGTTTTTACTACAAATACTTTTCACTAAATTGCGCGGAAAATGTTAAGAAAAGTACTATTTACTGAAGGAGCTACACCTTGTAAATAGCCCGTTACAGCTAAAAAATTAGAATGATCCGCTAACGATATTGCTTGTAAATATTTGTGAATAGAATGTGATGTGAATAGATCCGTAGAGTTTCAGCTGTCTTGTTCTGAAAAGTTGCTCCGCTTTTTCCATACTGATATTATTTGTTTACATCTTAGAAAAACATTATTTTTTCGTTGTAAAACGTTAAAGTGTATATGACAGATATTTTTTTTATTTGCTTGATGGAATCTACGTGGCGTTCTGATAAGAAAGTCGAAAAAAGGTTTTCGATATCGATTTTTCTTGTCCGTGATTTAGCTGTCTAAAAACGTGAAATTTCACTTCCGGTGGGTTACAAAACCGCGCAAGAAGAAAGACTGGAAATAGTCCGCTGTGACGTCAATACAAGAATGCCAGTGTCGCGGTTTCTCATTTTCTACGTTTTTTGGTGCGTGTTGCTACAACCATAGACAACACACCTCAATAGAACCATGTTTCTTCCTCAGGGCGCACCAAAAAATGTAAGGAACCGAGAAACCGCGACACCGGCATTCTTGTATTGACGTCACAGCGGACTATTTCCAGTCTTTCTTCGTGCGCGGTTTTGTAACCGACCGGAAGTGAAATTTCACGTTTTTAGACGGCTAAAACACGGAAAAGAAAATTGATATCGAAAAAACTCTTTTCGATTTTCTTATCAGAACGCCATGTAGTTTCCATCAAGTAAATAAAAAAATATCTGTCATATACACTTCAAGTCTATTTTAAGTTATTTCTGTTGAACTTGTAACTGATATTTTACGATCAAAACCTCCCTTGTAATTTTTCTGTGGTTCTTGTTGCTGTGCTTATGTAAAACAGTTGAGTGGTCATGTTGAAAATAGCTGAATTTAGGCTAAATTTAGTACTTTTCGGACTACGCCTTAATTTGAACATCACCTGTACATCCAAAAATGGTGGTCATGATTGGCATATAACACCAAAAAGTGTGAACTCAACTGCGAACACATAAATTAAACGTAGTGCTAAGAATCTTACTCAGATTGTAAAATAGAGCTGCGCCTGAGCTGAACTATGCTGAGACATTAAACAAGAATTGAACACATTCAAGTTGAGTATCTTCTTGTTTGGAGACTTCGAGTTAGTTCCCCGTAAAAACGGTCCCCTTAAAATATTTCACTTATTGTTTATGCAGCTTTACAATAACAGATTAAAAACTAGATAAAAACTTAACATTAAAAATAATTACAGTACGATATTAAAAACCTTTATTTCATGAATCACGCATTTTCTTTTGTTATTCGATATCCTTTATTTAACTTACATGCTTCATGAATATTTAACTAACTGAACGGTCCGGGGAGGGCTTAATAATGTAGCAGGGAAGAGCGGGACTGATGAATTGAATAAATTGCTGATGTATATTGCCCTGCTGCCCTGGGCAATATACAAATAAATCCCGTCCATTTACAATGAGCAATTAAAGCAAATCATACACATCCTTTTACCACGACAAACGTTCTGAGAAAATTTCTCCCTTTAACACATATACAGAAATTTATTCTGCAACTGTAGAAAATACAGTAGTATCCCATATATCATGCAGGTTATGTGTTCACTCTAAGAAAATTTTAAGTCTGGATATAGACCAATATAACGCTAGCATGGCACAAAAATATATTTGGTTTATTGGGAAAAAGAGCCCAGCATCAAATTCAGCATATCGATATTATTAAACCTACAACGTTTTGTAAAGATTGCTAGAAAACTGACGAAGATATGAAATTTTGAAACTGAGCATTTTTACAAAGAAATGTATGGTGGACGGGCATAGATTGCCCGTCCAGCCTCGTTTTCGTGTTTTTCCCATACATTTCTTTGTAAAAATTAGGCCAGAGTACTAAGTTTCAAAAGCTCATATCTCCGTCAGTATACGAGCAATTTTTACAAAACTTCACAGTTTTACTAATATTGATGTGCTGATTTTGATACTGGACTCTTTTCCCCATTAAATTAAATATATTTGCATGCCATGCTAGCGTGATATTGGTGTATTACAAACGAGGAATGCTGGAACACAACATTGTTTGATTCTTTCACAGCAGTCGCGTTGTTGTCATCTTGGCAAAATCTTTTTACTTCGTCATCATCTAACTTATCTACTTCTCTTTTTAACGAGGACTCGGCTTTAATGCTTTAGAAATCTCGATTTTGGTAGAGACATCAGGCCTCTGATATCTTTGTGAGGATCTGATATCTCGGTGGCCTGTGCGCTCCATAATCAGCTTATCTGGGATTCCTTTTTCCAGTGCAGGTGTTGCTGTTGTGGCCCTCAGACTGTGATTGCTGAATTGGCCCTGTAGGTCTGCGTCTTTACACATTTTGCTAACAACGTTTCCATAGCCTGTTCCAGGCTCCGAGATAGTGGGGAACGCGCGAAGTAAAAAAAAAATCGCGGGGAAACTGGGGAGAGGGTCGCCGACCTCCCTCTCCCAGTTCCCCCGCGATTTTTTCCCTTTCTTTTAATTCGCGCGTTCCCCACTATCTCGGAGCCTGGAACAGGCTACGTTTCCAACGTTTCCAAGCTTGTTATAGACCTCTTTCATAATGGCGGCCGATTTATTTATTCTTTTATATGTATGTTAATTAGCCTCACTGACCTCATTTTAGAGTAAAAATTATTTTGAATTTTGCACATGTTACCGAGGCCAGTGAGGCTAATTAACATACACATAAAAGAATAAATAAATCGGCCGCCATTATGAAAGAGATCAATGTCCAACAGGAATCGATGTAAACCAAACTGCAAAATTTAACAGTGAAAATAAAAATATGAAATAAAACTGAAACTTCTCATTACCGTCTCCGGCTTGCGACCATTAAAACTGACTGACATTTTTATCCTCTTGCACCCGAATTGTAAATGACATATAATTATAGGCATATCATACCTTCATCCGTAGATTTGTATAGGGATGATATCTGTTTACAAACATTCTTTTTGTTATTCAAATGTGCCAGCCACTGGAACTAAAGAACCCTTTGTTTCGGCAGCCAATAAGGCTCTGGTTGGCACATTAATAACAATTGGTGACGTCATTGATATCTTCCCTATTTCTGTTGTGGAGTGAGGTGTAATGCATTGATTCCCTGTACCGCGGCCAAGTACTTCTTAGAGAGGCGGACTAAACTCATAGTAGGTTCGTCGTTATTGGCGCAGTGCTCGATTGGTAACGGTGTTTCAATCCTCCGAGGTTATTCTTTTCTCCAAAATATACCAAGACAAAAATCATACACAAAAGTTTGAAATTTGATTGCTGTCGGCTTAACAAACAAATTTTAACAATGTGCTATTGTTGTCCGTTGGCCGTTTCTCGCCTAAGTGAGAACAAGTGGTTTGAATAAATTGTGACCTGTGAAACGCCCTTTCTCGATGCTGTGTGAAAACCTTAACAATACTTACAATGAAATACGTCATTGTCTGCGGTCTGATCAAAAAACGACAAACAAACAGATGACAAAAACAAGTGGCCAATTATTGCCCTGTGAAAGACGACCTTCATACAAGCTACTGACCTCATGAATATAACAAGAAATAAGTTAGATAAACCCTTCGAACGTCGGTATTAATCCATATACATGTATATGGATTAATACCTCCGTTCTCGGGCTTTATCTCTCACTTAACGCGACAACAACATAATGGAGCCCAAACCGTGGACAGTAGTATCATCCTTGCTTACTTTATTTGTATTCCTATTTTTGGCTGACTAGATCTTCTCCAGATCCTACGTGCATCAACAGCATTTTCTTTCCTGGTCCTTTGCTTCTTATTTTTGAAAACGCTTGAAATGGCATTGTTCTGTTTTCCTTTATCATTCTAGTGCCGTGAAAGGAATCCTTCGTGAGAGCTAATAAAGTTTGAGTTTTTCGGTTCTTTTAGAAAATTTTCGGGAAAAGAATCGCATTCCCCGAGTTTACCCGTTGGGGCGGGGGTACTCCCTATAATGGTCTATACGGGGATGCGCCGCTCGAAAGGGGTACCCCTTTTAGGCTGGACGTATATGAAGGGGTAGGGCTTTCATGAGTTAAAGTACACGTAAGGGGAGGGAAAACTGCCATTTGAGTGTTATCAGAAACCCATAAGTGGGTTGAAACGTGCAACTGTCTCTTGTACGCTTCAAAACAAGCTTCCGATTGTTCAGTTTCCTAAGAAGTTCTTACAGCCATATTTGGAAAATAAAGATAAAAACAAAAAAGGGCAAATACTATTAAAAGACATCGAACGAATTAAGCTGTCTGATCAGCCTTGCATGTTAAAGTTTTTTTTATAAAAACATTAACCAATCAATTCGCTAGAATACCTTGCTTGCAATCTCGAGGGACTGAGGGGTTTCCAAATATGGTACTAATCAAAAAATGAATATTCGGAAGCTGTGAATGCGCGTTACACGTTTCAACCCACTTATGGGTTTCTGGTATTATAATAATGGTCTTTCAAAATCTATCAAACAGACGCACGTAAAGGCTATTTTCATATTTATACTGAAGTAAAAAGTGCGTAAACGCTGTTCAAATGTTAACCAAAAACGCTTCTTTTGTTTTTCCTTTGTCATTCCATCTATCAGGGACATAAGTCAACTAGACATGGCAGCAACTATTCTAATAAATTTTACAGTCGCATCGATTGGTTTGTTATCATTGTCACTAACCGTCGGAAAGGCGTTATGAAGTCCGCAGGGAAAAGCACTCGCTGTTTGTGTGCCTGATGTGCGGAGGAGTATCTTAAATCCCGTATTTCAGTAAATCATAGTTCCGGATAAGAAGAAATATGGGCGAAGTTCTACAATTTTGCCAATTATTAGACATGCTTGCTATTATAAAATGGAAAAAGATTTGCATACGTTTTTTTGGCTGAGTAGGAATGACCATGTACTAACTTTGAATGGCAGAATGTCCCTCGAATGATAATGATCATGAATAAATTCCTTCTTAAACGTTTGTTGTAAAACGTGTCTTCCATTATTTTCTTTCTTGAATTAATTAGAGCCAATTCCTCAAAGGAATATTAATTATTTTCTGGTAACAGTCCCTGTTCTTAAACGACAGACGAAGTATTAAACTCTATATAGCTTTGCGCGATAAACGCTCCGGCGTAATATGTTGTACAGAATTAAGGCACGTGCATTGTAAACAGCATCGCAACATATGTCCCTACATCAGTTTTTTTCTCGCTTTACAAGGTGCCGTTGAAATAGCCTGGATTTATGCCGTCTCCTCTGATCACGCACTTCCAAGAGTGCATAAATGAGCGATCAGAGGGGACGACAGAAATTCAGGCTAATGTTGAAAACCATAGAAAATAAATGTCCTGAAAGATGTCAGCAAATAAATAAAGAGAAATAATTTTGGAAAGAAATAAGTTCCTTCGTGGTCAAGTTGTAATGCCGCAAATGGGTAGGAAACTGCACTGAAATAAAAAAATATATATATATCATTTTGCAGTTGAGCATGAGAGGTTTAATTTTTGTGCCCACTGGTAGTCATGCATGCATGTAGTGTGTGAAGTTGGCTTTCTAAGTGACGTGATTACAGACGTGGAAAGAACTCTTGCAAAATATTGTTGCTTCATGATGAAAATCACTTTTTTGGTACGTTTTAACCAAGATGTTCAGTACTCATTGAGTAAAAGTTACCCAGAGTGAAGATTATATACTTAGTTAAAACAGAATGAAATCAGTATTAATAAAAGTAGGCTGTGAAACTCACCCTAAACATGGTTCTCTTTAACGACGCCACGCTAGCTGACGGCCAGCAATGTAGTCCTTTCAATTTTGGACACATCAACGTATTTTAGAATACAATGCTTTTTCAGAATTATATTATTGTTAAAGAACAGTCTACCAGTTGTCACTTAAATATATTTTACATTCTTCGCTTGCGGCTTCTTTATCACCATGAAGCCATAATTAAATGCCACTAACTTAGACTTTCTGTTTTTTACTCGGCACCATAATGAAACCATGAAACCATGATTACAAATTTAGACCTTGTGTGGTTGTAAAGGTGCGAAAAGTATTTTTTTTATTTAGAACTTCTTCTAATTTAGTAAGCTTACGCAAGGAAAATTAAATTGTCCAAATACTATTGGCTATAACTCGTATATGACAATTAGTCCTTCAGTAAGGGCTTAGAATTTCACTTGTAGCCGTATTTTATTCGGTTAGCAGCAGGGAGGGCACTGGCTCAGCCATGTAACTAAATTTCCCCCAAAGTCCCTTTTACACTTTTCATTTTTGACCTACTAGTACTGTCGTAGCTCACCACAACGGCTACCTTGGGGACATAGTTTACTGTCCTTTACTGGAGAGGTGTCCTTGCGCTCTGATACGACATCTTTTAACACCACTTATCTTACTTATCGCAAAGCGTGTCGACAGAGGTGCGTGATGAAGCTTTTTTGAAATTCGCCTTTGCACTTTGCTGGCAGTTGCCGTTGACAAGTGTTTGCCGTCGCAGGGAAGTTTAAATAAGAGGAAATGTATGGATTGTTGTCCAGGACAAGTTAGCCTTAGTTTGGAAAATGTTTGGAAAGGTTCGTACAACCTTCGGACAGTATTCGGAGCATTTTCGGAAATCTTCGTAAAATTTTCGGACAATTGCTTAAAACTTCGTAATTGAAGTCGTTTATAAAATAAACAAAATAGACCCCATCTTAGTCACTTTCTGTTTAGCCATCTACCTTGAGTTCGGAACCCTTTTAACTAGGTCATCCTCAAATGAACTGACACATTTATTAAATGTAGAAGACTTTACTCTTCACCTACAAACCTTCTGGTACATTTGTTAACCGAAAATATTTTCAAGCTAAAACTACTAAAAAAAATACTTGCCAGAATTTTCTTACCCCAAAAAATCCCGACAATTTGCGACCCCATTCTAGTAACTCTATTAGAAATGCAACCCCATTGTAGTCAAACCAGTAGTGAAAATGCGACCCCATCCAGCGGCACATCCCCATTAGCCCATTACTAGGAAGTACTCCCCCCCCCCCCCCCCCCCCCCCCCCCTCCCGGGGGAATAATTTTCCATACATTTCTTTGTAAATTGCTCCCATGAGCTTTTTTTATCTACTGTACCAGAACCACCCAACATTTGAGTTTCACTCTTCTAGTTGGTATCGTGTCCGCATATTTTTCCCTCCCTCCCTTCCACCCAACATTAGCAGCTTTGTCATCTCTTAGGTCCTAACTTGCTGTAAATGTAATTCCTGCAGTAAATACAACGAGAGCATTATATATAATCCCTTAGCGCTGTAATTTAAAATGGCTTGTCCTTGCTTAACTAATAAATCATTGGTGGCAGGGAAGTGCACCCTTGGCTGCACTTTACCACACAGTAAGTGCTATAGCCATCCTTGGAAATAGGTCCGGATATCCCACTCCAAGATACCATCTAACCTATTCTCCTTCCAGTAGGGCACCCCTCTTCTGGTTCCCCTATGTTACACTCTAACATAAGGCCCCTCCTCCAAGACACCGCTACTCCGGGGAGTCCCCTCTAGAGACACCGCTACTCTAGTGGGCGGAGGGGTCCCCTAGAAACACCGCTACTCTAGGGGACATGGGCTCTGCGTTTTCCTGCCATCACCCTAGTTTTGCCACAAAGCTGGTATCCTTGTTGTTTCTTTTACATAGCTACATATTTGGGGCGGGACTTCTATTGCCATTTTCAATGCTAAATTCAGTATCAACTCATTATCGCAAGTTAGTCGCCCATCAGGGTCTCGTTAACCCCTGTTTATGTTAAAATAAGCGTGCAGTCAAACCCCTAAAGTCTGCGTTTTGAGTAGCCTCGCTCTCAGACGGTCCGAGGGAGGGTTGTCCAATACACCCGAACTGAATGTCCGAGGTCGATCGCACTCACTCCTTCCTATCCTCGTCTGATGTCTTGTTCATGACGTCATCTGACCGTTGAGTATTTCTACCAATCATAATGCATTCAGTCCCATTCTTGAAATTCCTGATGGAGTAAAAAAACATCTTGCAACCACTCTGATCGGTGGAAATGTTTAACGGTCAGGCCCCGGTTGTTCAAAAGGTGGATAGCGCTATCCACCGGATAAATAACTATCCAGCGGATAACACAAAGGATTTTATTAATACTTATCCACTGGACAGTGATTTATCCGGTGGATAGCGCTATCCACCTTTTCAACAACCGGGGCCTGATGACGTCAAGAACAAATTGAATTTTGCCTGAAGAAAACGACCTTCGTCCTCACAAACGTTTTTTAGAGAAGAATGGACGGGCATTCCGAGCGTGAAATCTGTTTTCATGATTATGGCCAGGAGCTTGCAGTTTAATAAAGCTTGCTTTATTTCGATCTTAAAATAGGAAAAAAAATCGCCCAAAGTGATTAACGCAAAGAAATATGAACAAAAAAGACAAGATAACGACTAAAAAACTCAAACTTTCACCAGAATGGAAACTTTGATTTCTTGACCGCCTGTCACGAAATCAAAATAAATATGAAAACTTGTAATCCACTTCCATTCTTGAAATCCTCATGTACGTTTTCACAAAACTACGTATACCACTTTTATTTTGCTCTATAGAATCTTTTAACCAATTTAGTTAGATCAATATTTGGTGGAAGTGTATACCAGTGCTATTGACACACAACCAGCTTGGCGATTCCTACCAAACATTAGAATCAACTATCTTTCCTGGTTAAAGCCCTTGACCCAGGTGTTAAACTGCTTGAGAGAGATTTTGCTATTTTATGACGCACATATTGTGGTGACTTGTGGCTTTTAACCACAGTGAAGTGTATACCAGTGCTATTCGCGCACAAACAGCATGGTGAGTCCTACCAGACATTAATCTCTCGAAGGTAAATCCATTCATTTTGATCCCGTGTTACCAGAATACGTAAACAAACAACCTTTTTGGGCTCAGTCCTGGCAGATATTTTTGTTTTTCCACTGTCAAATGATCCCAACATTTGAAACCGTCCACAAGAATTGTTACCCTTTAACTGCAGATTGTTCCCAGCTGACTCAAAGCTAGCTTGTAAAACACCAGATCTCAATATGTCTTCCCATGCTTGATGACATCCTGTGTCAACAAACACTTCTTGTACAGCAGTTGGCGTGTCAAACGTTATCAGAACGTAATCACCTTTTCTTGGATTTCTACCCCAAAAATAACCGCTGCCCTTTTCATAAGCATCTTGTGGGTTTCCTTGGTGTGAAGACAGTGACGAGGTTACACTGGCAGGAGGGTTCAGACCCTTGTACTTTTGTTCGTATTGGTCAAAAAATGGTTCCTTATCAGATCCTTGATTTGGATTGCTATTTTCTTTGAATGAGGACATATCGCCAATGTGCTGAAAAAGTGAGGCCGGAGGCAATCGAAACTGTCGGTTATTTGGTTCTTGATCCTTGACTCCGCGCCATTGAATCATCAACCAATCGATAGGCATTTCGTCATACATGAGATAAAAATACGAAGCGATGTTTTCAAGGTCTTGTGAATGACAAACCCTTGCTATGCAACCCTTTTGAGCTGCATCAAGCATCGGCCAAAGATTGTCAGGTTGAGCTGCAATGAAATCCTGCAGCTTAGGAAAGAAGCTGGGCGAAGATAGAACATCGTCTTCGAGATGAATGTAATACTGTGATAGGTCCTTGCAATAGCACATTACGAAAGAGATGTCAACGTTTTGCTTTGAACGCCAACTTCGTCTACCATCGGAGTCGCCAAGCTTTTTCTTGATATTCGTCAGTGGTGGATAATATTCTGGATAAGCTTCAATCACTACCAAAAGACCCTGGTCAATGTATTTGCCGAATGTTCTTGAAAGCTCCGCTTTTGCAGTGGATTTTGGTAGCTCCTGAAGATCAGCAAGGAATATCACAATATAAGTGTCTTTCTTGTCCATGTCGCTCATGTTGTCAATCAAACTTTGAATGGTTTGTAGAAGATAATTTGTTCCAGAAGGCCTTCCAACTGACGCAATTCCAATTGAAAGAAATCCTGAAAACATAACGTTGAACATTGGTCTTTTTCGTATATATATATATATATATAAATTACGTCCACCGTCAAAGCAATCACCCGCCTGCACTACTAAAGAATATCCCGGAAAACATAAACAAGCGACTGACCAGCATTTCATCAAGCAAAGAAGTTTTTGATGCCGCCATCCCTCCTTACCAAAAAGCCCTTGACGAAAGTGGCTACGACTACAAGCTCACATATCACCCACAGCCAGCCCAAAAGCGCAACAAAAATCGCCAAAGAAGAGTAATATGGTATTACCCACCATGGAACTCCAACGTGAAGACCAATCTGGGAAGAAGGTTCCTAAATATCGTCGACAGATGCTTCCCGATAAATCACCCATTACACAAGATCTTCAACCGCCACACACTAAAGCTGAGCTACTCCTGCATGCCAAACATGAAAACAAACATCTCGTCACACAACAAAATACTACTATCAGATTGCAACCAGTCACAAACACTCGACAAAGAATGTAACTGCCGAAAAAAAGATCAATGCCCCCTCGAAGGAAAATGCCTCACAACAAACGTAGTCTACCAAGCAACAGTCACAACTGAAACATCAACAGATTCATACGTAGGACTCGCCACAAACTTCAAAGAACGTTACAGAAACCACACATCTTCCTTTCGACATCAAAACAAGAGACACGAAACTGAATTATCGAAGCACATATGGACACTTAAAGACAACAACAAACCTTTCAACCTTAAGTGGAAAATCATCAAACAATGCAAACCTTACAACAACATTACTAAGAAATGTAATTTATGTCTTTTTGAAAAATTCATAATCATCTGTAAAAAGGATCTCTGCAGTCTGAACAAACGAAATGAGTTAGCAAGTTCATGCCCCCACAGAAACAGATACCTCCTCAAGAACTTTATAATAAAGTAACACAATCTCCCAAATTATAAATAGCACTCACATGATAAAATTACGCATGTTTTTATATCTCATAGCAACCGTATCCCCGCTTTTATAGCCAGTTATTGTAATTTAACGGTCAATCGTTGATATTGCCTGATGAGTGTGGTCATGTTTTGGCCATACGAAACAGAGCTGTAGTAATAAAACGATGAACTACCTCTGAAGTCTTAAACCAGTTTATTATAATTATATATATATATATATATATATATATATATATATATATATATATATATATATATCTGTCTGAATTTTGGAAAAGGTACCTGCCATTTTTGTTATGTCACTTACTAAAATACTGTATTAGGAGGGCAAATTGTTCTCAAATTGGACTCGGGTTGCAAACTGTGAGTAAAAACTGAAGATACAAGCAATTGCAAAAAGAGTTGAGACATTGTGTACTGTTGTGCATATTTCAAGGATACATTTTGAGTTTAAAGGGTTAGGGTTAGGATCAGGATTAGAATAGTTGTTCTAGTGATACAGCATTAGTGCAGTGTTTGCCCAGTATCGCTACAGAAGCAATAGCAGTGAAGTTCACTAATTACTAGCAGTCGTTTTACAGCATTCTAAACAAACAAACGAGATAAAAACAGAAACACACACACATATAATGCGATGCTATAAATAATTTGAACCTGATCTCACTAGAATAGTCAACTGATCTGATCTCGCCATAAGAAAAAAGAGCTCATAGAACCTATTCTAAATTTATATTATTCTCAGAAGAAAGTTGAAATGAACAAGATCACTATTCTGACTCGCGGCCGCTAACTATTCACTTTGGCGGTCGGAAGTTCAACATTCGCGGAGCGTAAGCTATATTCACGAAATTCGGATGGAAGGGCTGTAGTCTTATAGAAAGTGTTTTGCTGAACTAGCGGCTCAACAGCTAAACAGCTAACAATTCCAAAGCGTGAAAAACATCCGCTGTCAACAGGACGCATGATGTTTGACATTTAATTAGCCAAATCGCCGAGCAAAAAGTGTGAGTACCGATAAACCACATTCTTTTGCTAAAACACACACATTAAAACACACAGTGAAAATGCGTTTCTTTTACCAGAAAATTCAGCCAAGACGGCGTCTTTATGCCAAAGCTAGTAGGCTGAAATTAAAATTTGACAAATACTTCAGGCGAGAGAAGCGGTTTAAGATTTACATAAATCGTGTAACAACGCGCCAAAACTAACACGAAACATAGCGGTTCGGCTTGATGTAAAACCAAAACACCATAGTTATTTACCAATAGAGATATAACAAAATCAAGTACAGAGTCTAACTGCATAACATTAAAACACTTAAGGCTGGTTTTCACTAGCGCATAAGCATAAGCACAAGCCAACATACGCAGACTCAGTAACATGTTGATCATTAGTTCCAATTGTTTGAACAAAACAGAACAATAGGCACTAATGATCAACACGTTACTGAGTCTGCGTATGTTGGCTTGTGCTTATGCGCTAGTGAAAACCAGCCTTTACGGAATTTTTGGTTTCACTTCGGTCCACCTTCCATTCCGCTTGCTGACAAAGGAACCATAATATGTTTTCTGACCCTTTTCAAAGTCACGCAAAGTAACGTGACGCCGCTTTTAAAAGCTACGATCTTCTACATTTCGTCTCGGGTAGAAGGATAAAAAGACGCTTCTTTCGCTGGAGACGAGCAATCCACTTTATTGCTGAGATTATTGCCCTTCCTGCCTCTTCGTTTTTATCGCAAGCTTCTCATACAGCAAAAAGAACGCAACAGATACCGCAATGAATTATGGGAAACTCCTGAGTTCAACGAACGGGGAATGCCATCCAACTGATTTTTCCTAAAAATATATAAGTCTAAAAGCACCTCTTCAATTCCAAACTTCGGTCACAGCAAGGTGTCACAAATGGGCTGCAACTCACGATCATACAGTTTTTAGACAAGACGTGCTTTTAGACTCCGTCTGGATCGGCTTGCCTACCGACTGTGAACGGCCGCAAGAGTGCCAACATCAGCACTATTCGACAGTCGAAAAGCAAAACACCGCTCGTTTCTTTGAATGGTGCTAGTGACTTACGAGTTTCCGGAATTAATGATGTCCTTCAACCACCAGACGGGCACAAATGTGGCGAACAAAGAAAATAAAATTGACTACAGGAGCTCAAAGCCAAATGTAAGCTTCGAGAGTGGCTTCAAGATCGATCGACCATCGTTACTTTCCCACTTTGATTTGAATATTACGACGTCATGGACACGTGATAATTCCTATGTAAAAGACTCTTTTCCAGATCTCTTCTGTAGTTAGCGCGAAAGTGGTTTCTGCTAACGTTAACAAGTTACAACTCAGGGCGTTATATTTACTTCAAAGTAAATACTTCGAAGCTTACTTAAAATACAGTGCATTTTAACTGTTTGTTCTCATTAACTCTTTCTGTAAACCGTTCAAAGCTTTCGTATGTGATGTTGTTTTTTTACGCGCTTGTTGTTGTAACTCCCTTTTTACTAAATTGAAAACGTTTTCTATGTAGAAGAACACCTGGAAATGCTTTCATATCATTTATTTTAATTTATTTGAATACTATAATGTATTTTACCAAAGATTGTTCGTTGGGTGCCCCTGTACATTTGAAATGACATCAAACCTTCAATTGTTACTTTTTGTGAGGTGCCTTTTCTTAAAATCAGACAGATATATATATATATATATATATATATATATATATATATATATATATATACCAGTTGATATGCACGCCTATCGACAGAGTGCTCAATAGAAGAACTAGAGCGTTATAATCGAGGTGAACTGATCAACTGAAGATTCGACTTGGCATTTTATAAAATGCCAAGTCGAATCTTCAGTTGATCAGTTCACCTCGATTATATATATATATATATATATATATATATATATATATATATATATATATATATATATATATATATTGGTGTCAGAAAAAAAGTATTGGTTCGTCTTCATTTGTGACAAATTTATATTATTTTTATGAAAGACTGGACAAGTGGATGCTTGTGACAAGTTTATATATATATATATATATATATATATATATACAATTATGTATACAATGTGCCCTCCCGGTTGTTACCATAATGGCTTTATGGCAACTCCTGAACTTGGGCACAGGATGTACGGATGTTTTAATGTTATATATATATATACATTGTATACATAATTGTATATATATATATATATATATATATATATATATATATATATATATATTGCACACATTTTAGGCATCCTACTGATGAACAGTTACGAAATTCAGATATGTTTAGTATCCACAAACAGTTATTTGAGGTCTGTTACCTTTGAATACGCTAACAATCTTACTTTTAGGGATATGAGGTTTAAAGGCACCATGATTGATATAGCATTGAGTGAGGAAAAGCTTGTTTTTGTAACCCAAACCCGAGGGGGTGGGAGATACTCAACAAAGATTTAAACGAGGAGGGGAGGGGGAGCTGCGCGCATTCTCTTTCCAGTCTCTGAGCGTGGCACGGATGCAGAGAAGAAGGCTTCGAGTTTTGTATCCTTCTAAGACGCCCCACTCGCCATGTTTCCCCGCGCTTTACCGGCGCCCGGAGCCGAGACAGTGGTGAACAATCCAAGATTAAAGGGAAATATTCTCAAAAAGTTACTCACGTTTTGTTTGTGGATATTTTCCTAGCTTGGTCACTTTTGAACGTTTTAAGACCTCATCCGCTGGACAAAGGGAACGGCACCGCAACACTGAAGGCTCTAAATATAATAATCCCACTTTATTAAATGTTCTTGAGTCTTGTGCCAAATGCGGTACTGTATTTGAAAATGAAGGGAAACCACAAAATTTAACAGGAAATCCCTTAATTCCAATTTGTACCATTTACACTGTGCAAGTTTTAAACGATAGAAAGTCAAATTTAATGAATTTCCGACAGCAGTTCTATACTATAAAATCCCTTCCCGTACAAGATTTTATACATCTCTTTGCTTTCCTCGTGTAGGGAGTGCACGTTTTGTAGCAGGTTATATCTGCGTCCGTCATTTAGCCATTAGCTTGTGCACACATCCAGTGACTAGCAATAGGATACAGTGTTTAGACTGTTTAGAGGGCATACCATATATTAAGGAATAAAATTCCTGCTAAATTCGATAATATAATTTTATCTGATTGAAAAGGTAGATTCATCAGTTTCATGTTAGGGAACTTTAGATCGGACTACAAGTACGAGATTGAGTACGAGTTTGACTTTTCAAACCTAGCTCGGTGCTCAACATAACCATGTAGTTTATCACACTAATTCTATACCTAGGGTATCCTCATCTTCTGTTCGGCACCAGGAAGAACCGACAGCTCTGGGAATTTGACTGGCTTTAAATTCAAAAGTCGTACTCGTACTCAATCTCGTACTCGTACTCAAATCTAAAGCTCCCTATTCTTCGAATAATTAATACCCTTAGTACCTGTGTGGTGATTTTCCTCTGATCGAGGTCTCCCTCCCAGAATCGCTGTTTGCTTCGCCTTTTTTATCACATGATTTCTTGGGCGAACAAGTGTGGAAAAGACAATCACAAGTGCTATCGCAGTCATGGCCGCGATGAATACTAAACGACAAAGTTTCTTCCATGGGCAGTAATATCTGCTTTGCTGAAATAATCTTTTTCTGGGTATCATTGTAATATTTCCCTTTTTAAAAGCTACAGTGCAAGTTAAAACAGACAGGTTGTTCCTTTATATGAACATGCGTTGACAATTCCGTGTCCTGTTATGTTAATTTCCTTCCAGCAATTCTTTTATTTTACAAATGGGCATATATGACCACGAAATTGATAAAATTCTAGGTTTTCAGACTGACTTTAAATCAGACATCAATCGTTTTGAAGCTTTTATTGACAGCGAGTGTTGCTTGGCAGCTAATGCTAATTTACATAACTGATGTGGCCTTTTATATCAAGTACTAATATCATCAATCTTTAACCCTATTCGGCCTGGGCTTTTTTTAAGCTCCTGAGCCTGGGGGGGGGGGGGGGGGGGGGGGGGGCACATTGTGCCCCCCCTTCGTAACTTCAAGAACATTAAGGCTATGACAATGAAACCTAGAGGGTACATTGTACGTCCAAAACTGTCTCCTTTGCGGTCCGCACAATGGAATGATGACGTCATATGACATAGTTATTAGGTAATTAGTTATACGGCCGCCATCTTGGATCCGCCATCATGGATTTCTGAATTTTTTTAAAACCTCTTAAAAACCGTCCAAATTGACGCAAAATTAATCAAAACCAATAAATAAACGCTAAATGACGTAAAAATACAAAATTTATACCAATAAACATTGTTTTTCTTTATTCAAAGGTATAAATATGCAAATTTCCAAAAACAGGGCTGTCAAAATCTTGTTGCCATGGAAACGTCAAGTCACGTGATCAAAATATTGTCATATGAAATTGTTGCCAGATATATTTTAGGAAAAGTCACAAAGTTTGATGGCGTTTGAATACATATTAAAGAAGGTATGAATATTTAACAATTAGACCCGTAGCCCGAAAGGGCTACGGGTCAATAGCCCATGAGGCGAAGCCGAATGGGCTATTGACCCGTGGCCCTTGAGGGCGAAGGGTCTAATTGTTTTAGTATCACCCAACTAGTCGGACAGAAAAAGGCAATAATAAAAAAAAGCAATTGCAAGTTGAAGAAATATTTATTTGGGAATAAAACGAAAAATAAAACCGGCGAATTTCGCTACTCGATGACTATTACTATTAGACCCCTAGTAGCGTAGCCAATCAAAATGCAAGATTTGCATTAGTCCACTAGTTGGGTGATACTAATGAAAGTTAGCGCGGGCACTTTGTGCCTCCCCCCCCCCCCCCCACCCCCCCCCCCCACCCCCCCCCCCCCCCCCCCCCAGGCCGAATAGGGTTAAAAAAAAATCACAAAACACAACATACAAGCCTTATCAGTACAAAATAGCGTGGTTTCACATAACACGTGTAATAGAAATTAGATAAATTGACACTATTAGACACTAATTCCATTGTTTTCTTTTGTTTATACGTATTTGACTATTGAACAATGACTATTTAAAGAGAATGTGATTTGCATTCAACTAATTTATTCTTTCCACCGATAGCGTAGCTCCACCGTTCGATATATAATCCGCACATAACCCACAATTCCTCTGGCGCTCGAAACGTCAGCTTTTTTAATCTTTTTACGGTGACCAATTTACCTATATAAAAATGATGGGGGTGCTCGTCGTACCTTTTAGGGGTCAAAATTTGTACATTGGTACCGCTTAGGGTGCTAAAATTTAAAATGATGACCGTTACAATTATCGCGGTACCTTTTAGGGTATTGAGCCGAGAAAAAATGACAGTATATGACATGTGTTGCTTCGGATTTGGTACCTCTTAGGGGTAAAAATTCCTTTGCGCCACGCCTATCAAATGAAATTCTGGTACCTTTTAGGGTGTTTTTCGAAAATTCGCGACGAGCACTCCTGTCATTTTTATATGGGAGTCCCCCCCCCCCCCCCCCCCCCCCCCGGTCAGTTTCATGCATCAAGGCGGGGGTCTACCTGAATGCCATTTTTCCGCCACTTAGCATGGCTTTTATGGAAATATCCCGTTCACGTTTCAAGCAATCCAAAAACCCTTCATTCATATCATGAATCTATGTTGTGGGATGTTTTGTAAATTTTTGGGTGATTTTTGGGTATTTTTGGGAGGAAATAGTTTTTCTCAAAGGATTTGTAAAATTTAGAGAAATAAGAAATATTGAAGATTTAGTGAAGTTTTAAAATTAGAATTGTAGTTAATAATTAATAGACGGACAAAACTCATAAAATTTCATTAAAATTCAGGTAGACCCCCGCCTCAAGTAAAATGGCTTGGTCCATTCGTCACTTAGGGTCCGTTCATAGATATGGAAGCGTGCAAGCCGGCCATTTGCCGCGAAGGTACGGTCAATCGCGATCTCACCTCAGTCATTGTTATTGTGGTAACACCAAACATCAATCTCTCGAAGGTACAACCATTCATTTTGATCTTGCGTAACTTCGATTCGTAAACAAACCATCCTTTTGGGTTTGTCTAGAACTATCTTTGCTTTTCCACCTATGAATGATGCCAAAGTTTCAAAATTTCTACACGAAGTGTTGGTCTTTATCTGCCGATCACTCTCAGCTAACTCGAAGCTAGCTTGTAAAATACCAGAATTTAATGTATCGTCCCTAGCATTGTAGGATCCTGTGTCCACAAACACTTCTTGCGCGTGGGTTGGTGTGTTAAATTTTATCAAGATGTGATCACCTTTTCTGGGATCTTTACCCCAAAAGTAACCGGTTCCTTTGTCATAAGCATCTTGTGGTTTTCCTTGGTGTGAAGACAGCGACGAGGTTACACTGGCAGGGGGGTTGAGACCCTTGTACTTTTGTTCGTATTGGTCAAAAAATGGTTCCTTATCATTCTTTGCAGCTGCATTTTCTTTGAAGGAGGATATGCTGCCAATGTGTTGAAAAAGCGAGGCCGTAAGCAACCTCAACTCTTTATTATTTTGTTTTTGATCCTTGACTCCGCGCCATGCAGCCATCAGCCAATCAACAGGCATTTCGTCATACATGAGGTAAATATAAGAAGCTAGGTTTTCGAGGTCTTCTGAGCGACAAACTTTTGCCTTGCTTCCGTACACGGACGCGTCAAGCATCGGCCAAGGCTCTTCGCTTTGCTTCTTAATTATAAAATCCTGCAGCTTAGGAAAAAAGCTACGCGAAGACATCATATCGTCTTCGAGATGAATGTAATACTGTGATAGGTCCTTGCAATAACACATTACAAATGCGGTGTCAACGTTTTCCTTTGAGCGCCAAGTCCTTCTGCTGTCGGAGTCACCATATTTCTTCTTTATATTCGTCAGTGGTGGATAATATTCTGGATAAGCTTCAATCACTACCAAAAGACCCTGGTCAATATAGTTGCCGAATGTTTTTGAAAGGTCCGCTTTTGCAGTGGATTTTGGTGGCTCCTGAAGACCAGCAAGGAATATCACAATATAAGTGTCTTTCTTGTCCATGTCGCTCATGTTGTCGATCAAACTTTGAATGGTTTGTAGAAGATAATTTGCTCCAGAAGGCCTTGCAACTGACGCAATTCCAATTGAAAGAAATCCTGAAAACATAACGTTGAATATTTTTTCGTATATACGTTAACAATACCATGATTGGTATAGCATTGAGTGAGGAAACGCTTGGTATTTGTAACCCAAACCCGAGGGGGTGGGAGATACTCAACAAAGATTTATACGAGGAGGGGAGGGGGAGCTGCGCGCATTCTCTTTCCAGTCTCTGCGCGTGGGACGGATGCAGAGAAGAAGGCTTCGAGTTTTGTATCCTTCCAAAGACGCTCCACGCGCCCTGTTTTCCCGCGCTTTACCGGCGCCCGGAGCCGAGGCAGTGGTGAACAATCCAAGATTAAAGGAAAATATTCTCAAAAAGTTACTCACGTTTTGTTTGTGGATATTTTCCTAGCTTGGTCACTTTTGAACGTTTTAAGACCGCATCCGCTGGACAAAAGGAACGGCACCGCAACACTGAAGGCTCTAAATATTAAAAAAATATTAAATTAAATGCTTTTGAGTCTTGTGCCAAATGCGGTACTGTATTTGAAAATGAAAGGAAACCACAAAATTTAACAGGAAATCTCTTAATTACATTTTGTACCATTTACACTGTGCAAGTTTTAAACGATAGAACGTCAAATTTAATGAATTTCCGCTGGCCACAATCAGCCGACGGCAGTTCATCTACTATAAAATCCCTTCCTGTACAAGATTGTATACATCTTTTTGTTTCCCTCGTGTAGGGAGTGCACGTTCTGTAGCAGGTTATATCTGCGTCCGTCATTTAGCCATTAGCTTGTGCACACATCGAGTGACTAGCAATAGGATACAGTGTTTAGAAGGGATACCATAAATTAAGGAATAAAATTCCAGCTAAATTCGATAACATAATTTTATCTGATTAAAAAGGTAAATTCATCAGTTTCATATTTTTGTCGACGAAATAGTTTTGCTTCATATTATTACCATCAATACTACTATCTATCCTTACTACTAGAATGCAGTTGGAATGAGCAGAAAGTTTATTTTACTCCAGTTGTGAGCATTTCAATGCTAGTGTACCGTAAACGACTAAAATATGCAAATTTTGAGTGCCGTGATACAGGTTTTTTTGATGATCGTTTAAAAATACTTCGGGCCACCAACACCTTAACATTTGCACTTATTCCACAGCTTATTACCTCTTTTTATCGCTTCTGTATCATTTAGGTATTTTCTGATCGTAATCGCTGAGAAATGCAAATGTTCAATTTACTAATTAAACTAAGACACAAACTGCACGAAATAGCGACTTTTAAACGAGTAGCACTTTTTGTCGCGGGTCGCGAGTCGCGACTGAAAGTCGTGGGTGCAGGTGATAAGTGCGGGTGCGGGTAACAGGTGCGGGTGCGGGTAAAAGGTGCAGGTGCGGGTAAAAGTCGCGGGTAACAAATTATCAAAAAATTACTTCTCCCAAAGCGGAGTTTCGAATTTTATCGTCCACTAATCATATTAGAAATTTGCAGTGGCATAGCCACAATTAGTGACTCTTCACTATTGTTAACAGATCGAATTACAATGTAAAAATTTTGTTTTTGTTTCTTTTTGTGTGCGCGGAGAGAGGGAAATCGGAAAACCCGGCGAAGCCTTTGCACAGCGGTATATATATATATATATTTTTTTTTTTTTCTTTTTTTACCGTTTCGTCATGTTCAATCGTAAGCCGTCGGTAACAAAAGAATAACCGCCAAAATGGGACAAAATAATTTATAAACAAAAGCAATAATTATCAATTTAAAGTGAAAATTCCTGATAACGTCCAGGCATTTATGCTGAGCCGATTTCAAGGAATCTTCAAAGGAAATACGAGGTTTATTAATATGTACCGTTCAAATTAATAAAGACCTTAATACGAAACCACAACGACGACACCAACGCAAACGTCACTAAAAAATCAATCCGCAGTTATAAAACTACTTCGCGATTATATAAATCGACAAGTTCAATTTGTATAATGTAGCCGAACTACCCGCGTGTTGAATTTGTAGAGAAGGCTTCTTTAAAGTTCAGATAGAGTTTCAACGAAAATTCACAGTCACGTGTTCGCGTTCTCTTCAAAACCTTGAATTTGGTAATTTCACGTAGTTGTTTTGCAAAGTCTTCAACCTGATACTTCAACCACCAGCTGTTTCGCATGGGTGATTTGGAACCATCAGTTAACAACATCCTCATAACTAGGCCCTGGCTTAGGCGAACTGTCGGAAAAGAAAATGTTCTTCGTACTATTTAATACTCCGTGAAATTCAAAACTATAAATTAAAGTTTAGCACACGTGCACGCATACTGTTGCCATGGCACCCTCTTTCCCTTTTGACCCCGGCGCTGATCAAGCCAGTACCGTGTGAAAAACTCGACGGGCCAAGGATAACAAATTCTTTCGTGTGACCGCGCCGACATTGACACGAACGACCAATGTTCACTATCAAATCATAACTTCTTTTTAAGTACACCCGAAACCAGTGAAGTTTTGTGGAAGAAAAAAAAAACAGTCAAACCTGTATTGTCGATGTCCCAAAATTTTGTTCCCGTATTAACCCATGATTAACCGTGAAAACTGCCTCTCTTTAAGTGAACACCTCTATAAAGCGGACGCGGACACTTACATTGAATAAATGGTCATTTCTCATCGTCAAAACCTGACCTGTACTATAAAACGAACACTTTAATATAATGAAACTCTTGCCACTGAAAATAAAATCCAAGTTTCCTTTGTTCAATTTGACGTGTCTTATCCTTACTAGAGTGAAAAGCAAGGAAAAAGACGTTTTGCGGCGCTCATTGTAGCAATTCAATCAACGCGAAAAATGATAGCACGATTTAGCATGAAGGGGACAGTGATATTCTCATTATCACAGCAAAGATCCTGCATATCTCGGTGTATTGAGCGGACGCCCTATTCGGACTGCAGAGCACAGAGGAACAAAGGAGAGAAAATGTCATACAGACTATATAGAGTGACAAAAAGCATTTAAATTAATGGCTGCTGATAATTGCGGAGATAAAAAAATAACTAAAAAATAATTGCGGAGATAACGCATTTATCCCAACCAAAAACTATTTTTTTATGTCATGAGTTGCAGAAAAAGAAAATAATGTGGCATTACTTAAAATAAGTTGACATAAGTAAAGACGATTTACACGCTGCGCTTTTTCGGTCCGAGGGGGTTTGCGGCTGTTCACAGTGGACAGATGGATTTTTTTCACTCCCAATTCAATGCACGTCGCTGTTACATAGAGATGAGCAAACCGGCAATTTCCTTGTAATATTGTAAGTTTATGTACCGATTAACCCTCGGGTGTACAAAGGGTGTATACGGGTGTACACCCCTCCATAAGGTTTTTCTTGAATTTTTCCAAGCAAGACGAATCATCATCTACACTTGCCGTGGGAGGGGAGCACGGGCCTACTACCGGAACCGGAAATAAGAAGCGAAGAACGTTTGAGAAAGTCTAGTGTATACGTTTTGGCACAATTCTCTGACGTTCTCTGCAAAACAACTACGTGAAATTACCAAATTCGAGGTTTTGAAGAAAACGCGAACACGTGACTGTGAATTTTCCTTTCTCTATCTGAACTTTAAAGAAGCCTTCTCTACAAATTCAATACGCGGGTAGTTCGGCTACATTATACAAATTGAACTTGTCGATTTATATAATCGCGAAGTAGTTTTATAACTGCGGATTGATTTTTTTTAGTGACGTTTGCGTTGGTGTCGCCGTTGTGGTTTCGTATTAAGGTCTTTATTAATTTGAACGGTACATATTAATAAACCTCGTATTTCCTTTGAAGATTCCTTGAAATCGGCTCAGGAATTTTCACTTTAAATTGATAATTATTGCTTTTGTTTATAAATTATTTTGTCCCATTTTGGCGGTTATTCTTTTGTTACCGACGGCGTACGATTGAACATGACGAAACGGTAAAAATATATATATATACCGCTGTACAAAGGCTTCGCCGGGTTTTCCGATTTTCCTCTCTCCGCGCACACAAAAAGAAACAAAAACAAAATTTTTACATTGTAATTCGATCTGTTAACAATAGTGAAGAGTCACTAATTGTGGCTATGCCATTGCAAATTTCTAATATGATTAGTGGACGATAAAATTCGAAACTCCGCTTTGGGAGAAGTAAGTTTTTGGTATTTTTTTTCTTTTTAATTTTTGGTATTTTATTTTAATTTTTTGATAATTTGTTACCCGCGACTTTTACCCGCACCCGCACCTTTTACCCGCACCCGCACCTTTTACCCGCACCCGCACCTGTTCCCCGCACCTGTTACCCGCACCCGCACCCACGACTTTCAGTCGCGACTCGCGACCCGCGAGAAAAAGTGCTAGGCAAGACCTAAATACTCGTTCTAGGCAAAGACTAAGAACTATTTTGTAGAATTATCCAAAAAAACTTGTGGCACAATGCGATACTAAGTAATGAGTTTGAACTTAAGTTCGCCATTTTCTGTTGATGTTGTCTTGCGTAACACAAATTTCTATTCCAGACTACTGTCTTGTTGTCGAATTCTTGTCACTTCATTTATCGATATTTCGGCTTAATTTAAGTAAAATTGAAAACAGATACAATGTAGGTCTTCACACAATAAATCGCTTTTCTTGTGCACCATTTTTTGCGGTACTTGACCCGAGAGCTAGGTGAAAATATTTGCCACTCACCTTGCTCCTGACCAGTGTTCTATAAATAACTCTTCCCGTCGAATGACTTGGCGGTTTCATAAACAGTAAGAGATAATATTTGCCTCTTCAACGTGAGATACCAGATGGAATCACTAAGATGAACATAGGGCGCTTTCCATTCAACCAAAAATTCCGGAAATTCCGGGTTGGGAAGCGAATGGAACGTAAATTTCCCGGAATAAAATTCCGGAATTTTAGGACAAACTCGCGAGGTTGTCCTAAAATTCCGGAAAATACCGTTCCATTCGACCATTCCTGCTCGGCCCAGTTTCTCCGAGCCGGAATCAAGATGGCGTCTCAATATCAGTGCATGGCGTGTTTGTTTTTCACCGAATGCTTACAGCTCTTACTCGAGCATGATTGCTCACGTAACATAGCCAGTACAACAGCAGAAAATATGGCCACAACTAGGACTGGTAAGTAGCACAGAAATGCTTATAAGCTTATGTATTAAACGAATGTAATAAGTAACGAGAAAGTAGTCGCCGATCGACTTGATTTTTAAAAGTCCTTCGCATGATTAACAGCTAGCTTCACTGAAAAAAATAATATCATCGTTCTCGCTTAAAATATCGTTCGTTTTAACTTCAGAGTCGTCGAACAACTCCAAAGCAAGTAAAAAAGGGCAACGAGTCCGCCATTTGTCAGATTTGTTTTAACTGTTTTGCTTTGGTTTATTTTGTATTTTCGCGCGAAACTTCAAACGTGATGGTCTGGAACAACCAACCGGAAAATACTGTTCCATTCGCCACACGGAATACCCGGAATTTGAAACCGGAATTTTTGGTCGAATGGAAAGCGCCCATAGTTTTGCACATAATTCTGGACCGAGTTCTGGAGGAGAAACGATGAACGATTCGCTCTTGCAATGGCTTGTGCAATGTTTTCAAAGTTGCGTTACACTGTATCGCATAAATTAAAAGACAAATTACAAATAAGCATGCTGTTTGTAAAGTCTGGACACAAAATCATACGCACATTCTTATATGCATTTCAACTTCGCCACATTTACAGTCCTTGTTTTTTCCTACTCTTTCTACACTTTTTAATAAGGAAATGACTAAAACCATTGTATTTTGACAGGTAATCAGGATCTCCTCCCTCCCTCCCCAATATCCCCCACTCTATCAGAAGAAGGAACTGACAAAAAATATCCAAACCTCTCTGTGATGTTTCATGCAAACAGGATATTGCACTAAGTCTAATCTCATTTTCACGCCAGTAATTTTTCCGTAAGGCTTATCAGATACGCGGTTAGTCTTGTATAACCTCCGTACCCCTGAAAAGGGTGTGTCCCCTTTGAGTAAACTTTAGTGAATTTGGTTATGACCACTTCTCTAAAACAGAATACCCTGTGGCTTTGCGATCCTGTTCGTAAGCAGCCAGAGGACGACGTTGCAGGGCCTGAATTTCTTGAATTTTTGCCTTTATTAAGATATTCAGTTAATAAATACCCTAAAAGACCCTAAGATACCCCGTTTTAAAGAGAAATTGCTTCTGACTATGCCCCGACCGGTGGCACATTGCCTTTAAGACCACCCCTTTTGTGGCAGACAGACAGATGCAGAGAAAATTGGGCTATCGGAAACGAGAGAGACTGGAAATGAAAGAAAAAGGCAGAATCGGAAGTGACGTGGGAAGAGCAAGGGCGCAAAAAAGTCTTTTTTCGCTGTTTTCTCAACCTCTCTTCCTTGGTGCTCAACTGCATCCATTTCTCTCTTCAGTTTTTGGGGTGTTACAATATCTTGAAAATATTTCACCCTTAATTGTGGGATTAACCCTTAATCCTCTTCCTTAGTAACCACGCTCGTGTAATATGGCCTATTGTTTTGTGCAATAACTTCAGTTGACCTTTGGCCTTGATCCTGTAATATTCATCTGCTATTAAACATCCTTGAATACTACACTTGGCCTCCTCTCTTCGATTGGCCTCCGATAATCGCACATTAATAGCTAGCCTGTGATGGTAAATATTATGAGTTATGGTCCTAGAGGAGATCTGCGATGTCATTTATCTTGGCAGCCATCTTAGATTTTACCCAAAATTCAAATTCATCGGAACTGTGCGGAAATTCAACATTTTTTTATGCTAGAGTTTTAAAATATGATATAATTAAACATTTTGCTGCTTTATGGTAGCATGTTATATTTTTATCTCACGTGACTTACATGTATGACGTCATATACCGTTACCATAGCAACCGATTCAAACCAAACCTTGCCGTAATGTGTCTCAAGAATAAACAAACAGCCAATAAAGACAGAATATGCTGAAAAAATAGCACACCGCCCCCCCTCCACCCTTCCCCCCCCCCCCTCCCCCCGGGATGTCATATGAAAGAGTGGAAATGTGTCTATCTTTCCACTCTTATAATAGTCACAAAGATCATAGACGTCAAAACTATGGTAGTTGCGTCCGATTCCGTCGTGGGATAATGTAAAATAAAATGCAGAGATCAGATTCCGGAATAAGGGCTTCAATATCTTGATTTTCACCTGCCCCCTTGCTGTGATGCTTGATCCATTGATGAAGCATCTTGTCCGCGAAGAGAAACGTGAAAAGAAACCCGTCGCTCCTCGTTCTCAAACAGCCTTTCATTCCTTGAATTACACATGCTAGGAGGGGGAGTATGGAGGGGACGGGGGTAGAGATCACGTTTCATAGAAACTAAGTCAGCCTCTCCATGTCTCAAACGCTAAAAAAAAAACGTTTCACGCGTTATGAAGTGACGGTAATACCTTAGTGCGCATAAAAGTGGCATTGGTCTTACCATCAAGACCTTTTTTGAACTGTCTCTCCAACTCGGATAAAACCCAGATGTGCGTTTCTCAAAATTCCCGAACACTTTACGGCCCAAAAAGCAATATTTAAATTCTGCTTTTTTCAAGTGGCGGTGACGTTTTTTGCCCGTAAACCAGTGCAACGTTTTTCGTCAACTTAGGATTTTATTGCTTAACTTTCAAAATCAACAAAAATTGAATCGGTGTTGGCCATGGAAAACAGTCTGCACATAAAATAGCGTTTCGGGTTCGAAAAGAGCCAAACGTTTCCTTTCTCGACGAGGGTTTTTAAAAAAAATTCAGGTAAGGTTTTGTTCTGTAGTTGTAAGGGCTCACGTACTTTGCAAAGTCGGCACGACCAATCAGAAAAACCAATCAAGTACGAAATTGACACAAAAGAGCGTTTTGCGCGCGCTCGAAATACCACCCCCTTCTCCCTCCTGTCCGGATCACCTGTCCGAACACAATAGTAATTGGTCATTTCCTTAAATTGAAGGGAAGGAAAAATCAAGGACTGTACATGTGGCGAAGTTGAAATGCGTAAATGAACATGTCACTTATTTTGTGCCCAGAGCACCAAGGAAGAGTGAGCGAGAAAAAAGCCTTTGCTCTTCCCAGGTCCATTCCAAGTCTTTCTTTTTCTTTAATTTCCGGCCAGTCTCTCTCGTTTCCAATAACCCAATTTTCTCTGAGTCTGTCAGATCGTGCCCACAAAGGAGTGGTCTTAAAGCCAACGTGCCACTGGTTGGGGCAAAGTCAGAAGCCTTTGTCTTTAAAACGGGGAATCTTAGGGTCTCTTAGGGTATTTACTATCTGAATATCTTAATAAATTAAAGCAAACTTTCAAGAAATTCAGGCCCTGCAAAGTGGTCCTTTGACTGCTTAGAAACAGGATCACAAAGCCACGGGGGGTTCTGTTTTAAATAAGTGGCCATGACTAAATTCACTAAAGTTTACTTAAAGAGGACACACCCTATTCAAGGTTACAAGGGTTATACAAGACTGACCGCCAATCTGATAAACCACATGGAAAAAATCACTGGCCTGAAAATAAGAATAGACTGCAATATCCTGTTTGCATGAAAACATCACATGGGGTTTGAATCTTTTTGTCAGTTCTTTCTTAATATCCTGTTTGCATGAAACATCACATGGGGTTTGAATCGTTTTGTCAGTTCTTTCTTCTGATAGAGCGGGGGATATCAGGGAGGGAGGGGGGAGATCCTGATTGCCTGTCAGAATACAATGGTTTTAGTCATTTCCTTATTAAAAAGAGTAAGAAAAACCAAGGATCTGTAAATGTGGCGAAGTTGAAGTGTGTATAAGAACGTGTGAATGATTTTGTGTCACCAGACTTTACAAACAGCATGCTTATTTTAATTTGTCTTTCAATTTATGCAAAAATACACAATATGCGATACAGTGTAACGCAACTTTGACAACATTACACAAGAGCTCACAAGCTATATATTGTAGGAGTGAATCGTTCATCGTTTCTCCTCCAGAACTCGGTCCAGAATTATGTGCAAAACTATGTTCATCTTAGTGATTCCTTCTGGTATCTCACGTTGAAGAGGCAAATATTATCTCTTACTGTTTATGAAACCGCCAAGTCATTCGATGGGAAGAATTATTTATAGAACACTGGTTAGGAGCAAAGTGAGTGGCAAATATTTTCATCTAGCTTTTCACTATAGGTGGTTTTCATGTTACGTCATCGCCGCCATGCTGGTGGACATAAACAATAGTTCTCTCATTAGCTCCTTTTGTTCGTCCACCAGCATTTGTTCGTTTCACTATTGTTATCTATGTCTCTAGAGATTGGTTGCAAACCACCTATAGCAAGCACAAGAAAAGCCATTTATTGTGTGAAGACCTACATTGTATCTGTTTTCAATTTTACTTAAATTAAGCCGAAATATCGATAAATGAAGTGACAAGAATTCGACAACAAGGCAGTAGTCTGGAATAGAAATTTGTGTCACGCAAGACAACATCAACAGAAAATGGCGAACTTAAGTTCAAACTCATTACTCAGTATCGCATTGTGCCACAAGTTTTATTGGATAATTCTACAAAATAGTTCTTAGTCTTTGCCTAGAACGAGTATTTAGGTCTTGCCTAGGTGCCACATGTGCGAATTTTGGGAAGTTTAAAAGTCGCTATTTCGTGCAGTTTGTGTGTCTTAGTTTAATTAGTAAATTGAACATTTGCATTTCTCAGCGATTACGATCAGAAAATACCTAAATGATACAGAAGCGATAAAAAGAGGTAATAAGCTGTGGAATAAGCGCAAATGTTAAGGTGTCGGTGGCCCGAAGTATTTTTAAACGATCATCAAAAAAACCTGTATCACGGCACTCAAAATTTGCATATTTTAGTCGTTTACGGTACACTAGCATTGAAATGCTCACAACTGGAGTAAAATAAACTTTCTGCTCATTCCAACTGCATTCTAGTAGTAAGGATAGATAGTAGTATTGATGGTAATAATATGAAGCAAAACTATTTCTGACTCCGAGATCGAGTGGAACGGTTTTAGCGACACTGCCTCATAACACCCCAACTTTGAACGGCTGATACTACACTGTCTGAGCTTGGTCACACATTTCGAGTGTGTGCGCTCACGTGACCCTTGAATTACCGTCCGCCATGTTGGAGGACCACTTTGATGGGTTTTCCCTGTGTTTACCTTCTAGAGAGCGGGCAGTGCGAGCGCTTTTGAAATCATAACTCGTGTTTCCTTCAACGTTATGAATTAAAATCGAAAAGGTAGCTGATGTACAGTGCTTTTTTGTTATTTGTGCTAATTTAAATCCCAAAACCCCTTTTCTTTAGATAATTAGGGCCGTATTTGTTTCGATCAATTCAATTTGCTGATTTGCCGGCCAACCCAAATTCCCTGAAAATCAACCGTACCTTTTGCTTTCCAACCGAAAATACCGGTTTTCTTGGCTAATTAGTAAGCACCCGGGGAACAAGTTCCCCACAGAAACCTGACTTCGAAACAAAATTTCGTGCAAACAAATTGCAGCGTGCAATCAAGGAACCGACAAACTAGCTATAAACTTGAGACGCGCTACAAGACTGATTCTCCGATTTGTCGTGACCATGAAAATGATTCCATTTTATAAGAAATATTGTTGACGTAAAACCGATTTCATAAATGTGGCTGATTTTCTACTCTGTGATAATGTTTTCAAGGTTTACAAAAATCGGGAACTAGTGGAAAACCTTCAGCGATTTTTAATAGTAGCAGCCGGGCACGGTCTTCAAAGGGTCTTCAAAAATGCCTCAGAAATTCTCACAGAATTTTCACGAAAAGCTTCATTTAAACCTCCTAAGAGTATTCTAAAATCTTTTGATCTAACGTTGTACATGTAATGCACTATATCTGCAAATTTCAAGTGCATTGAATCATTTTAAGGCCGCGAAATACAATTAAAAGTATAGGGGACTTTTGCAATCGTCTTCCAAAGTTTCATTGCCGTATTATTTGTTGACAGCGGGTTTATTTCAGGACATTCTCTTTTGTCTACATTCTACATATTTGTGCACTTTTGAATAAATTTTAAACGTGTTACATTTGCATGACCATTCTCGTCCCCAGAGCCTTCGTTTCGTTTGGTCAGCGTAAAAAACGAAGGGCTCTGGTGACAGTGCCTTCCAGATGTCGTAAAATCCGCGACATCCGTTAGCGCATGCCTAATGCATTAATGTACTATTGCGCTTGCTCAATACCAGAAACCGGAAATAATAAAACCTTTCGTGTGTGCATTCTCGTCCCCAGAGCTCTCGTTTCGTTTGGTTGAGCTCTGGAGACGAGAATGTTGTGTGTGTGGTGGAATGGCGTTCGAAAGGACTGTACAAGACTTAACAATTACAGGAAAACATCGCGCTGAAAAAGAAAGAAGAAAAGCTTTACGTGCTGCTGTTATTTAGAAGAAAGATTGTCTTTGTATTTTGCCTGCTGGTTTTAGAAAATTCTCGATAAGTCAACCGATTTCTTTCGTTTGGGAGCTTTGTATTTATCGTTTCGCCACTGAACGCTATCATATCCGACTAAATCAGTTGCTGAGACAGCTAAGTTTGGGCTCTTACTTCGTGTTGATGGACGCGCTGTGGTCATTGATTAGGCTTATTTCATCGAACAGTGGTAAGAAATATCGAGGAATTTTTGTTTTGCATTCGTTTCATGTTATTTTAATTGGGCTTCGAGTGACCTTCGTTTCCCTAGATTTGTATTTCAAGTTGTAGCAAAGAGTACTACCTAATAAAGAAAATATCACTTGCTTACGAGAGTGCTGATAGCGTTGTTGTTGTTGTTGTTATTTCAAATGGGTAACCTAGTGGTAATATTTCTTTTCACCCGTGGGCTTTCGTCCCTGTTGCAAACAACATACTTCTTTAATATTCGTGGCCGCTTATAGCTTCATCTTCCAAGACACATACTAATTATTTTTGGAAACGAATCGCTCATATTTAGCGACAATCAGATCCCGTTATCTTTGAAATTTAGCAGCGGTATCTTTACCTGCTAAACCAAACAAAACTGGGTGACATTGGTCGTTGAATGCGTTGAAATTAAAACGTTGGTTTTGTTGATGGAGTCGTCCTTGGACTTCAACATTTGAAATTCAACCGGAAGTAAAACCTTATGCGTAGAGGCGTAAATTTTTTTATCTTGTTGTGCATTCATTTTTAAACGGCCAATCAAAAAATTCAAATTTTTGTCCGTTACCAGAGCTACACGAGACGCAATTTAAAAAAACCCGTGGAGCTCTGGGGACGAGAATGGTGCATGACCGCAGCCTTATGTTAATTGCCATTGTAGTCATTGTACTATGAAAAGAATTTTCACGATCGCTTTGGAGCATGCAGGCATGGCAAACGTGTTGTTTTAAAAGCGTTAGAGAGAACGTAGACAAAAGAGAAAGTCCTGAAATAAACCAGCTGTCAACAAATAATACGGCAATGAAACTTTGGAAGACGAATGCAAAAGTTCCCTATAACTTTAATAATTTTATTTCGCGCCCTTAAAGTGATTCAATGCACTTGAAATTTGCAGAGATAGTGCATTACATGTACAACTTTAGATCAAAAGATTTTAAAAAAATTTCATCGACTAGTTTTTAAATAAACGCTTCCCTAACAAAAGTGTTACTTCTGTGAGTAGAAAGAGCATATTTAAAACATTGCTTCCGATCACATCAACTGAAATCTAGTGAAGCATTTACATTTACCAAAATGAGAACAGTCCCTCTCTTCGAGGCTTATGTGCTCTGGTCGCGGTCAAGTTCTTAAAGTTCTTAATGCGTCAGCTGACAAACCCCACTCTTAAAAGAGTGAATATTAGGAGCTGTAGCCAACATGGCAGGCAAATTGTTCCATTGTTTTATAGTCCTAGATAGGAAGCTGTACTGAAGGTAAGTTTTCTTCTCGTTAGGTATTCTATAGGATTTAGTGTGAGTATTTCTGGAGTATCTCGTAAGTGGTATAAGTTCTTTAGAGAAGTCTACTTCGACTAAGCTATTTACAATTTTGTAAATCATAGTTAGACTATTATCTGCTCTACGCTGAACCAGACTGCGCCAGCCAAGCTCATTCAGCATGGCGGTGACACTTGCTTCGCGGCTGTAGTTGTTGCCATCAAAGCGGGCTGCTCTCCTCTGCACCATCTCGATCTAATTTTGGTTCTCTTGAGTAAAAGGATCCCATACGGTGGATGCGTACTCGATTTGTGGTCGAACAAGGGTCTTATATGCGTTGGCTTTAAATAATGTGTTTCTGATGGATTTGTAGATTTCGTCTAAGAAAGCCTATAGATGAGTTAGCCTTCTTTACTATTGCGCATATATGTTCATTCCAGGAAAGCTTATGATGAATAGTGACACCAAGGTATTTAACTGTATCTTTATCTTTAAGGATCTGGTTATGTAGGATGTAATCATGAGTGAGGGGCATCCTGCACCGGGTAACTCGTAACACATTGCACTTATCTGGGTGGAAGACATTTGCGATCTGGCTTCCCACTCTTTTAGGAGTTGGAGATCTTTTTGTAGAGTTGCAGCATCTGTTTCAAAAACAGATGCAAACCTTCAGGATGAAACCTTCAAGGAATGTAGTTTTATGGCACATGAATAATATATGGTGAAAATATTGTTTCAATTTCTCAGGAAAACGCTGGCATCGACGAAATAACAGAAAGTAATGCCAATTTTTAAATTTTTAATGAAAAATATTGAACTCAATTTTATTCGAAAACGCTCTCATAGAATTTTTTCAAACTTTGCAGTCTTGAAGACATACATCTAGACTATAAGAGGCATACAGTCGTTTTAAAAGTTTAGGTCTCGATGTTGAGAAAATTACTAATATGCAAAAACTATGACGTCATCATATCGTTGTTATGGTAACACTGATGTCAATCAAATCTACTGTTTTGGAAAGTTCATTTCATCTCTAGTTTATGTGTGAAGCAGCTTGCCTGACCGAGCTCAGACAGTGAAATATCAGCCGTTTAAAGTTGGGGTGTTATGTCGCCAAAAAACCCAGTCGAGCCACCTTAAGGACGTTCGCGCTAATTGTTTATGCGCATCCTTACTGCGCACGCAATCCATGCTACGTCATGCACGAGCGCGCGCGCAAGAGAAGAAATCTAAGCACATAAAGGGCTGATAGCCGTTGCGTTAACTTTGCTTAGATTTAACTCGCTTGGATGGTCGGTGACCCCCAATTTTTTTTCATAGATAATTTTCTTTGCCAATTCTCGACAGATTGTGAAAAAATGAACAAAAAATCAATGTAGGAAGTTTAAATTTTTTCCGTTTTTCTACCCGCGCGCCATCGAATCCTGCCAACTTGCGGCTGTCAGAGTTTGCAAATGCTGTCGTTTAAAGATGAAATTTACTTCAAAGAACGTTACCAGTTGAATGAATTCGCTGAACAGACCGACTCGCATAAAATTGGGGAAAGAAAGTTGCATTTTAGAGGTTCATTTGCAATATTTTTAGACTAACAGACATTGGGATCACGTCCCATAAGGAAGACCAATTTTTCAAAATTAGGGTCGCCTTTCAGATAACTTATCTCAGAAACGAAGTCGGTGACCCCCTCACTTTTTTGCATTTTTGACACGAGTAACTCATAACCTAGCTGTAGCAAAAGTTTTATAAAAAATCAATGTTAGAAGATTTTCGCGGGAACGTCCTTAAGTGAGATTTGAGTTGCACTTTTCGTCGCGGGTCGCGGGTCGCGGGTTTCAAGTCGCGGGTTCTCAAAGTCGCGGGTTTCAAATGTAAAAGTGTGCTATGGCTGCGGTGCTGCGTTTAAACACGAGAACCGGGTGTCACCTTATAATGTAGTTGTTAGGCATCGTGACCGTAGATTTATGCGGCGTGACCAAACAGGACAGCCTGTGTTTTCTGTAGACTTTCAGAACACATATTACCATTTGGATTACTCGCACATCAGGCGCAAAAACCCGTGTTTCGATGGAAACGTTTTAGTTTCTAATGAAGAATATCAGTCCCTTGACACTGCACAAAGTGCCGTCATTACATCTAGTAATTTACGTGTCATCTTAGCGATGCAGTAATGTAAAACACGTGCATGCATTGCCTGCTAGTCAGTAGGTGGTGTTAAAGAAAATTTGGTTTATGTCAGTCTGACAGTTACAGACGGCCATTTCACAAGACTACCCTCCTTATTTGGTCTTTTTGGCAGAGTATTTATCGTCTGGAGAATCGTAACCACTGTCCGCCATTTTGGATTTGGGGATTTTTTATTATCGTTGTTTTATTATCGTTGTTTTATTATCGTTGTTATTATTAGGCATCGTTTCCATGTTTTATCTGAATCGGTACATTAAGCTGTTTAAGTATATGTATACGTATACGTTTTCTGCCGTGCAGTTTACCTGGTTATTGTTACACTAGAAGCCATCTAAAATTATAGCTAATTATACAAGAATAAACAAGAGTACATTAATAAGGAATTGTGGAGTCTCCATGGTAATCTTATGAAACTACTTTATCTGCTGAAAGTCCGTATATAAAATTTAGGTACGACCTAAAGGCGGAGCATCCGTCATGTGGACCCGTTCCAGTGCAGCAGAACCGTTTCTCGATCATTTTATTTTTTTACCGGGTACCCTGTGGTTAATTTTTGGAGATAAAGTGTTGCTATGTCACCGTGTGTGTTTATCTCCCCACTTGGCTCCTTGACAACTTCAACATAGTCTGGTCACCTAATCGATGACGTAATCGATGACCTCATACCACGTGACTACGAAACAAAAACCAAAAAAAACAAGCAAGAATCCGTCAAAACGCGGCCGAGATATTGGCGACTGAAAACATAGTTTTCTCTAACAAATCACTGTATTTTGCTGTATTTTGGGCTCAGTTCAATTTGAAATCGGAGGAACAAAAACAAAAGGGCTGAGGCTCGCTGAAAAGGCAAAAAAGTTCCACAAAGGTGAATGTATTCGTTCTTTAAAGCGCAATTCACAGCCTAATAGTAGCCGGGAAAAGAAATAAATAAGAAATAAAAAATAAAAACCCGCGACTTTGAGAACCCGCGACTTGAAACCCGCGACCCGCGACTTGAAACCCGCGACGATTAGTGCAACTCGTGAGATTTGTGATCCTCGCAGTGTGCTCTCATTAAGCAGTTGAAAAAGCAACCTGAAAAAAATTCAGGCTTGAACGGGATTCGAACCCATGACCTTGCGATACCGGTGCAATGCTCGATCCACTGAGCTATCAAGCCACATGGATAGATGGTCAATTGCGAGTTCGTTATATACCCGATGATAGTGAATATATGTGAATAAGAATATATGAAACTCATATATTTGAACTGCTGATGAACATGAGTGAGATTTGTGATCCTCGCAGTGTGCTCTCAACTTAAGCAGTTGAAAAAGCAACCTGAAAAAAATTCAGGCTTGAACGGAATTCGAACCCATGACCTTGCGATACCGGTGCAATGCTCTATCCACTGAGCTATCAAGCCAATGGATAGATGGTCAATTGCGAGAACTCGCAATTGACCATCTATCTCACTCATGTTTATCCGCAGTTCAAATATACGAGTTTCATATATTCTTATTCACTTATGTTATATTCTTCGAATAAATTAATACCCGTAGTACCTGTGTGATTTCCCTCTGATAGAGGTCTTCTTTCCGAAATCTCTGTTTGCGTCGCCTTTGCTGTCACATGATTTCTTGGGCGAACAAGCGTGGAAAAGAAAATCACAACCGCTATCACAGTCATGGCTGCGATGAACACTAAACGACAAAGTTTCTTCCATGGGCAGTAATATCTGCTCTGCTGAAATAATCTTTTTCTAGGTATCATTGTGTAGCTTCAATGCAAGTTAAAACAGACAGGTTGTTCCTTTGACAATTCCGTGTCCTGTTATGTTAATTTCCTTCCAGCGATTCTTTTATTTTACAAATGAATGGGGTTAGTTTCTAGAGAAACTGTGGTGCTGCGTCGGTGGGGGGATGAAACACGAGAATTTAGTTTTATCGACTGAGTCGATAAGGTAAATTGACCACCGTAAAAAGATTCAAATAGCTGACGTTTCGAGCGCTAGCCCTTCGTCGGAGCGAATCCGACGGATTCCACGAATATACCACGTGGCATATACCACGAAATTGATAAAATTCTAAGTTTTCAGACTGACTTTAAATCAGGCATCAATCGTTTTGAAGTTTATAATTACAGCGAGTGTTGCTTGGCAGCTAATGCAAAATTACATAACTGATGTGGCCTTTTATATCAAGTACTTATGATATCATCAATGTTTAAAAAAAAAAGAATCACAAAGCATAAGATGCAAGCCTAATCAGTTCAAAATAGCGTGGTTTCACCCGTGAATGGAAATTAGATAAATTGACACTATTAGACTAATTCCATTGTTTATGTTTGACTATTGAACAATGACTATTATTTAAAGAGAATGTGATTTGCATTCAACTAATTTATTCTTTTTACCAATAGGTGGTTTTCACGTTACGTCACGGTGGCCATGTTCGTGCACACCTACAAAAGAATTTTAATGAACTTCTTTTGTTACGGTGCACCAACATGGCCGCCATGGCCTTTGTCTTTTGAGTCCCACAGGACTGAAGGTCACGAGAGTGAAAACCACGGTGGTCAATTAAACTTATCAATTCAGTTGATAAAACCCCAAGGTGATCACAAGGTCGCCGGTGAACCATATTTTTACACAGTGTGTTTTATTATCCTTTAAACAATGGCGAAGTCCAACATATTACGTAACTTTTAACCCCAAGAATAGTTGCGTGGGAATGGGTTGCGCAACCTCCGGCACGTTGTTGGCTATATGGCTATATAATCTTTTTCTGGTGCGATCAGTCCTTCATAACCTCAAAAGTCCTTTCATGGCGCTCGGGGAGGATTAGTTAAGTACGTTCAAGCCCTCAGTCCTGTATCATCGCTGCGCCACGGTTTTTGTTTTGTTTTCACCATGGCACATGTCCCAGTCATTCCCGGAAAGTGTGCCGTTCGCTTTTCTCTATGTTAAGTCGGGAATTGTGCTTTACCTTGTGGTCCGCAAGCCTTTAAGTTTGTTACTTGCTTGGAGTTTTTCGCTCGCATTCCTGTAGCTTCTTACTTTTGGCCTTGTTTTGTACAATTTTTTCATTAGCTTATATGTTCACGCTGTGTAATGGAATTTTTTCACTGAGCGAATGTGTTTGCGCTGTTATGGAATTTTTACTAGCAATAACAATATAAAAATGCACGTGCAGAGGTATTGTTTTCGCTCATTATTCGTATTGTTTTGTGTAGCTCTCGCTAGCAAATTATAACATTATCTCTCACGTTTTAAGTTCAACCTTCTGAAATGCGGCCGCTCAAAAATAAACTCGGTTATTTCACTTTTTTACCGAGTTATTTTAACCGGGTTATTTTTGCGTTGTTGGATGGAATTTGTTTACGCTGTTTATTAGAACTTTCGCAAGCGGATATGTTTACGCTGTTAGATGGAATCGAACTTCCACGAGCGAGTATGTTTGCGCTGTTATATGGAACTTTCACGAGCGAATATGTTTCCGCTGTTTAATGGAACTTCCACGAGCGAATATGTTTACGCTGTTGTACGGAACTTTCTCGAGCGAATACGTTTACGCTGCTAGATAAAATTTTCACGAGCGAATATGTTTACGCTGTTAGATGGAATTTTCACGAGCGAATATGTTTACGCTGTTATACGGAATTTCCACGAGCGAATATGTTTACGCTGTTACATGGAACTTTCACGAGCGAATGTTTACGCTGTTGAATGGAATTTGTTTACGCACAGGCAGCCCAACCGTGGTGTGTGAGTCACTCGAAGCCGCTACACAGTAATGAAATATAGGTAAAAATACGATTTGTCACGGAATTGAGAAGCGATAGAAAAATCAAAAATATTACACAATAAAGACTTCTTACCTTTACTTTATTGTCCCTTGATGTGTCCTAACCGGTTTAAATGCATTTTTACCACTTTTGTCACTCGCCCCACTATCCACTATAAAAGAAGGGAAGGCTGGCGACTGGAAAAGCGAAGCTCAACGCGAAAAAGCCAATAAAATTACAATAAATGAACTTATCCGCTCCAAATTGCGAGCAGCAGGACCGTACACAACGTAGTTACCTATCCATTGCTCTCTGGTTTCCAAATTTCATCGCAACCGCCCGAGAATCGCTCATTTCCCAGCTCAAACTTGACCATTTCGCTTCGCCATTATGCGTGCAACCGACGGATCGTCCACCAGATTCAAAAGTGTAGCTTGGCGTCCGCGCCTGATTAACAAAATAACACTTCATCGGGGGGGGGCGGTACTATTGCTCTATATGCAAATCAACACGGCGAGAGGGTCCAGTGCGTTCAATTAATAGATCGGGATAACGCAGGATAGCGGTAAATAGAACTACTTAAAAGACTTGGAGGGCTATGCACAGAAAAAATGAAATGAAGTTGAATTTTAGATCTGAGAAAAACTGTTGTGTGATGTAGGATAGCTCTGAATAGAGCCGTTGAAAGGACCGTGAAATATAATGTTGAATTTTCGCTCTGAAAAGAACTGTTCAAGGATAGCTCTGATAAGAACTGTTAAGGATAGCTCTGAAAAGAACTGTTGTATGATCGCGCTGAAAAGAACGGTTGAAAGAAGGCAGAAAAAGAACTGTTTTGGCTGACAATATACCCAGATGGTCCAGACGAACTGCTTTTTAAAGCGAGCGGACGTTTGATCTGAAACCCGATCACGTTTGCGGTTTCCGGTCAAATTGAACGCACTGGATCCTCTCGCCGTGTTGATTTGCATATAGAGCAATAGTACCGCCCCTCCCCCGATGAAGTGTTATTTTGTTAATCAGGCGCGGACGCCAAGCTACACTTTTGAATCTGGTGGACGATCCGTCGGTTGCACGCATAATGGCGAAGCGAAATGGTCAAGTTTGAGCTGGGAAATGAGCGATTCTCGGGCGGTTGCGATGAAATTTGGAAACCAGAGAGCAATGGATAGGTAACTACGTTGTGTACGGTCCTGCTGCTCGCAATTTGGAGCGGATAAGTTCATTTATTGTAATTTTATTGGCTTTTTCGCGTTGAGCTTCGCTTTTCCAGTCGCCAGCCTTCCCTTCTTTTATAGTGGATAGTGGGGCGAGTGACAAAAGTGGTAAAAATGCATTTAAACCGGTTAGGACACATCAAGGGACAATAAGGTAAAGGTAAGAAGTCTTCATTGTGTAATATTTTTGATTTTTCTATCGCTTCTCAATTCCGTGACAAATCGTATTTTTACCTATATTTCATTACTGTGTAGCGGCTTCGAATCTGCAATTTGATGTGACTCACACACCACGGTTGGGCTGCCTGTGGTTTACGCTGTTTAATTAGAACTTTCGCAAGCGAATATGTTTACGCTGTTAGATGGAATTTTCACGAGCGAATATGTTTACGCTGTTATATAAAACATGTTTTTCGCTGTTATATGGTACTTTTCATCATAAATTTTTTTTTTTTCGAGCGAATATGTTTGCGCTGTTTAATGGAATTTTCACGAGCGAATATGTTTACGCTGTTATACGGAACTTCCACGAGCGAGTATGTTTATGCTGTTATATGGAACTTTCACGTGCGAATGTTTGCGCTGTTAGATGGAATTATCACGAGCGAATATGTTTACAATGTTTAATGGAACTTTCACGAGCGAATATGTTTACGCTGTTATACCGAACCTTCCCGAGCGAATATGCTTGCGCTGTTATATGTTATATGTATGTATGTATGGAACTTTCACGAGCGAATATGTTTGCGTTGTTAGATGGAATTTTCACGGCCGGCGAATTAATGGAATTTTCACGAGCGAATATGTTTGCGCTGTTGGATTGTCTTTCATGAGCTAATATGTTTACGATGTTTAACGGAATTTGCACTAGCGAATACGCTCGCGCTGTTATATGGTACTTTTCATGAGCGAATGTGTTCGCGCTGTTTAACGAAAATTTTACAAGCGTATGTGTTTCCGCTGTCGTATGGAGTTTTCACGAGCGTATGTGTTTCTCTTGTTTACGCTGTTATATGGACTTTTTTTCTCTGGCAACATTGTTTGCGCTGGTAAATGGACCTCTTCTCACAAGCGAATGTGTTTACGCGGTTGTATCAAGTTTTCCCTTGGCGAATATGTTCTGCGCCGTTTTACGGACTTTTTCACTAGAAAAATTTATTTGCGCTGGTCAAGCGAATTTCCACGAACATATATGCTTTCCTTGCTAATTGGATTGTCCACGAGCGAATATGTTTGCGCTGTTTAACGGATTTTTTCATAAGCAAATTTGTCTCGCGGGTCTATGGAGCTCTCGCGAACTAGTGTGTTAACGCTGTTAAAGGGACATTTTCACTAACGGATTTGTTTGCGCTGGTCATGGAATTTGTCGCTAGCACATATGTTTGCGCTGTGGAATGGACCCTTTCACTACATAATTTGCAAGGTATTTTTTATTTGCGCGGCCTTTCGCAATTTTCCACGGCTGCTTTGTTTTAGCTGTTAATTGGAGTTGTGTTTTGCGCTGCTATATGGAATTTCCCGCCAGCAACGCGTTTGCCTGGGGAGCTCTTCCAGGCCTACCTTAGTGGACTTCAATTCTAGTCTGTTTTCTAACGCTGTGTTATCTTTTAGTGTCCGTCTATAGTTTGTATTCTGTCTGTTTCCGTGGGTGACCTTTTTTGCAAAACTTCCTCGAAGGGATTGTCTAATATCCTTCATTGCTCTGTCCCTGGACGGGGTATTTGGGGGTTGCTTCGCTTTGGGGTTATACCCATCTCTTAGCGGTGTTTCTTTTTATGTTTTTTCCTCAATGCTCGGAATTAGGCTGTGCGCCTACGTTTTGTCTGCTTGCTGGTATTATGTCGGGTTACCCCAAAGCGCGGCGGCCCCGGTGCCCCATTACATCAAGTTTCCATGTTATTGGTTACGGTCTTGGCTAACACGGTACTTTTTAGAAACCAAAACCTTTTTGTTGTTTCTTTTGTTTTTGGAGGTAATCAGACATTCACAGTCAGACTTGCGACGTCCAGGGGTGGGAAAAAGATTCTACAACGTTATCCTAACTAGGGCTGTTGCCTTACAGTTACAGTTACAGTTCTCTTTTCTTCCTGTGCCCTTGTAGCGGTGGTAGCCGTTAGTACTCAAATGTGGCTTACAGCGCGGTTACTATTTTTCTGTCCTGTTTTCTTATGATAAGGCTCCCTTCCATTAATTCAGTGCTACCACAAGGATAGCTGACCTTCTCCAAGTCCGTTTTGCCGGTTTTAGTTTGCGGCAAGTCTACCTACAAGGAGGGAGGATTTTCTGAGTTATGGGAGGAGGACACATTATCTTCATGATCTTCTGCTTCATGCTTACCCTATTTCTGAGTTTTGGGAGGAAAGTCTACATTTAGGTGCTTCCACTCTGGTTTTTCCTAGCACACTCTGCTTCGGTGAGTTGCCAGGGAGCTTTAGCCGAAGGGCTGGCCTATCCCATATCTTAATATTACATCCTGAGGCATTGTTAGTTGGTAGCCCCGGTGAGAATATATCACTATTCTCACCGGGGATTCCTTCAAACAATGGCGAAGTCCAACATATTACGTAACTTTTAACCCCAAGAATAGTAGCGTGGGAATGGGTTGCGCAACCTCCGGCACGTTGTTGGCTATATAATCTTATTCTGGTGCGATCAGTCCTTCATAACCTCAAAAGTCCTTTCATGGCGCTCGGGGAGGATTAGTTAAGTACGCCCTCCCTCCTCCCCGCAGCGATGATAGCGCACGCTCCAGGGAGCTACCTACTCACTACCGCCTCGGGCTGGCCTATCCCATATCTTAATATTACATCCTGAGGCATTGTTAGTTGGTAGCCCCGGTGAGAAATATCACTATTCGACTGTGACGTCATTTTACCTTATAAGGGAAAGAGAACACGCAAAATATCCGAGCGTATTACACAGTAGATTGCCGTATTACACAGTAAATTGCCGTATTACACAGTAGATTGCCGTATTACACAGCAGAGTATTACACAGTAGATTGCCGTATTACACCTTAGTGTCCCGGTTTAAAGACAAAGAAGCTATTATAGCTATAAGTTATATAAATAAATAAAAATATAAAAGAATTTCAGTCGAATAATAAATCCATTATTCGATGGTTTAACAGATAATACGTCGGATATTTTACTCATTGCTCGCATTTTTTCTCGCCCCTGCGAGGCTCGAAAAAAATACTTCGCAACTCGTAAAATATCGTTCCAAGCATCGTAGCATCCTGTGTCCACAAACACTTCTTGAACGTAGGTTGGTGTGTTTAACTTCATCAAGATGTGATCATCTTTTCTGGGATCTTTACCCCCAAAATAACCATCGCCTTTCTCATAAGCCGCCCTCTCCTATTCAACATTGTTTGTTCCAAGCGGTTTTAGTCCCCTACGTAGTTGTCAGCTACGTAGGAGTTGTTGTTATTATCTGAAAGCAGCTGGCTCTGGAAGACCAAGCTGAACAAGGCCTAAAATCTTGAATTTCTCTCCCATCTCTGAGGTACTTGTAAGCATTCTATAGCCGCTTTGTAGTTCTTCTGCTTGAGTGGGTTCGGCATTTTCAAGGAGGACCTTACGAGAAAGAAAAATATTAAAAAAGACGAAAACTTTAGATGAGTGAGGAGATAGATATGCGTGTGTAATGATCAGTATTTGAAGCTTTATCGAACATTCGAGAGTGCTTCATCAGGATTTCTTACAACCCCCTCCCCTCCCCCCTCCCCCCTCTCCTCCCCCCTCCTGCATCCAGACTTTCATTTAAAAAATACTGCAGAATAGAGTACGGCAGGGTTATGGGGTCCCGAGCACGGATATTGAACGTCAGATGTAAATCACGGGTAAGCATGGGCACTTTGAACTTTGACCGTAGGTCTATGTTAGGGCAGAATAGGACGAACAGGGGAAGGGGGGGGGAGGGGGGGGAAGGGGGAGGGGGAGGAGTAGAAAGTGGTACGCCCTTCATCTCTGCCCAGTTTCCCCTCGCTTCGCTCACAGCCTTCTTTTCGCTCATACCGGTTTTTACCGGTTTTTTTCCCAACCGCCAGGCCTGTTCACAGGCTATTCATATTAAAACGTAACAAAACAACTACTTACTTTCATTCTCATATCAATTCCCATTTGCTGAAAGAATGATCTTTGCGTCACTGGTCCAAACGTCTGAACTATCAAATGAAATCAAAGGCAGAAACGCATCGTTGGGCTGGAAATTAGCAATGGTGCAAAACGGAGGCAGCTTACCCACAGAATTAAGACAAGCGACTTCCTTAAGCGAGTTTAAGACAAAACTAAGTCGCCATAGTTTTTAAGTAAAGTTTAAAGGCCCATGTTCACCCAATCTGCTTTGCGCGCCCGGGCTGATTTTTGCACAAACGGAAAATCGAAAAATCGACGTGCCAGCCAACCATAACGCTACTTTGAACAATTGAACCGTTTCAAAACAAAAACACAAGCGCGCAAAGCAGATTGGGTGAACATGGGCCTTTAAAATATATTTTTGAACACGGCCTCCATGAAAAGCAGTTTTTAGCGGAGCTCTGCGGGCCGAAAGGCCCGCGCGGAGCCCCATACTCATAGAACCTATGCCCGTCATTTTTCATGGTCATGGCTAGCGGAATGTTTCGCGGGCGCGCGTGTACCGCCGCCGTGCGCCCGTGTTAGACAGGGACAGTTCGCGGGCGCGTATGTCGTCGCAAAACATGCGTATGAAGCCACACAACATCCGAGATGTTTGTTTTTATTTGCTACGGATTTCACAACCAAAGAAGCGGAGATTTAAAGAATTTCCAAGCAAGCGAGGGACTAAAAGGTAAAACAGATTACATTTTCGATGGGAATTTATGTTGATATCAATCTGTGATTGACTTTTTTTTTTTAAACGTGCTTAAATTCAGTTGTATCGATTTCTTGAATTTCATCCAAGGCAGCTCGAACTCGATCGATGCGCTATAAATGGTACGCGTTTTGCTTTTAAACATCATTGTGTTGTGCATTTTTATGTGTTTGTTCATTCATTACATAGATTGTAAAGCGATTTTATAGTTCTGTCTTCACTCGCGTCGCCTTATGCAAATAAGTTTGTGTATTTTTGCAATTTTGATTTCCAAATCAGTTTCTCTGGCAATTTTGACAAGCAACAATCGTAGTTTATTCGGAAAGTAGTCGTACTAGTTTTTGTTGACGGAGAAAAAGTTGTTTTTGTGAACTTTTGTACGGTCTAAATGTACTGTGCAGACGGTCGCGTAATACTGTTTTTGAGAATTGCTAAAATTGAAAAATAGCCGGTCGTCAACCTTAATTCTTGTGCTTCCGACCTTTCACCTTAGTTAAGTTTCACCTTAGTTAAGCTTGTTAAGTGAGCGACGCTGTTGGGCTCAGCCTATCTATATATATATTTTTTTATGTTTTTTATTTGTTTTCTATTTGTTGTTCAGTGAGCGACGCTGTTAGGCTCAGCCCATCTATATATGTTATTTTTTTTTTGGTTTGTTGTACCTCTTATTTGTAGTTAGGAAGATAGGTAGCTAGCTGATTATGATGAATAAGCTGATGGAAATACCGTGTATAAATAAAATTATCTATCTATCTAATTCTAATGCATCAGTCAATGAATGAATGAATGAGTCTAGATTCAAAGAATTTCCTTCTATTTTCTACTCTACCCCCCCCAAAATTTTGGGTACTCCCCCAAAATACCTATACAGGTACGTGCCGCCCAACGGGGTCGTGATTTTGGGACTCCTGATCTAGAACAGGGTATCCATTTTAGAGACATTTCCTAGAACGGGGTATTAATATTTCGAACGCACGAAAGCTTCAAATTATCAGCAGCCATTTTTTCTAGAACGGGGTATTAAAAATTGACCTATTTCTAGAACGGGGCATCATTTTGAGTGCAAATTCTTTCTAAACGGGGTCCAAATTTGGAGACCCGGGCGGCACATACCCCCCAAAATATACCCGAGTATACCCCCCTCCCCCCCCCCCCCCACCCCCCCCCCTCCCCCTCCCCCCCCCCCCCCACCCCACCCCCCCCCCCCCCCCCCCCCCCCCCCCCCCCCCCCCCCCCCCCCCCCCCCCCCCCCCCCCCCCCCCCCCCCCCCCCCCCCCCCCCCCCCCCCCCCCCACCCCCCCCCCCCCCCCCCCCCCCCCCCCCCCCCCCCCCCCCCCCCCCCCCCCCCCCCCCCCCCCCCCCCCCCCCCCCCCCCCCCCCCCCCCCCCCCCCCCCCCCCCCCCCGGGACTCTCCCAAGCAATTATTTCAGGCTTATTTACCTCTTCCACGGGTAGCATTCCTCAGGTAGGAGAAATCAACATTAGCTGTCACATCAGCGCTGCCAGGCTCGTCCAAAACTTCATGCAATTTATGCTTCTTGAATGCCTGAAATATAAATTAACAGGAAATGTTAGGTTGTAAATAAAACTGTCTGTTTCCCCTCTGAAAATGGCAACTTGAACAAGCAGGTTGGGCAGCGAATACCACTCCTGTGGTAATTTGGCTGTGCACATGTGTAAGGCCCGAGAGAGCGACTTCCATAATAAAAATGACGAGAGTGCTCGTCGTACCTTTTAGGGGTCAAAGTTTGTAGATGGGTACCGCTTAGGGTGCTAAAATCTAAAATGACCACCGTTAGAATTATCGCGGTACCTTTTAGGGTATTGAGCAGAAAAATGTGACAGAAATATGACGTGTTGTTTTCGAATTGGTACCTCTTAGAGGTAAAAATCCATTTGAGCCATGTCCACCAAACGAGATTCTGGTACATTTCAGGGTGTTTTTAAAAAAATTGCGACGAGCACCCCTGTTATCTTTATTTGAACAGACATTTTTCAAAATTGGTCAGATAACCTTTATGTTTATTTTTTCTTGAGGCACATGACCCGGCGTAGCGTGACGTGACCTGGTGTGGCATGACGTGACATAACCTGGCGTCGCGTGACGTGATATGGCGTGATGTGCTATAAGAAGTTTAGCAGATTACAATGCATTATAGCGTGATTTAAAATCACAATGCCTTTTCTGAATTTTGTTCGAATCTAGAGAGCCTTTTTAGTTTTACGTAAATAGAGGATATTACATGGCCGCGCGAAGATACGAAATTTCTCTTCGAGTGTTGAAAAATATTTCATGAGTGAGCGCAGCGAACGAGTGAAATATTTTTCTACACGAGAAGAGAAATTTCGTATCTTCAAGCGACCATGTAATGTTCTGTTTATTATATAAACACCAATGAAATCAAACCATTTCACTTTAATATTTTTTTGTAGTCCTAAAGTAGCAACGGTGTTCTTTTCACGTGTGAAGATAACATGTTATTCTCACGTGTGAAGATATGATGTTTACGCGCGAAAGCTTACCTGGTATTTCATTGGTGTTTATATAATGATACTGTATATCAAACACGAAAAAGAGTGTTTCGTTAGGATATCCAAACACCGAGAAGTTGGTTGAAAAACGAGGCACAGCCGAGTTTTTTTAACCCACTTTAAGGTGTTTGAATACCTGATAAAACACTCTTTCGAGTGTTTCATATAGCTTCTCAAACTGATCATTAAGTAATGATCCGCATAAGAAGGAAAGTGCTGAAACGCAATGCACGATGGAATGTCAACTTTTTTCATTGTTACAACTAGTGATCTGATTGGCCTAGACTCCAAAACCGCTAAAAAGTTAAGGTTCAAGGTGCATTTTGTCTAATTATTTTGAGGTTTCAAATAATTTGAGACCCAATCGCACAACATGCAATTTTTAAAAGATATTGTATTTGGGGAACTTCATCAAATAAGCAAAATTATTAGCTATTGTCTTCTGCTATTCTGATTGGTTAAGCACAAACATTTCCAAAAATTTATTTGACGCAAATGGATTTTCTTTACTTTTATACTGAAATATAATTATGAACCATCAGCCCCTCCTCTATTCTTAAAATCAAAGATATTCTATGTGGGAAAGAGCCAATGCGGCAGAACAATGAAGTTTACGGTAGTTCTTATGCGGATCATCACTTAAATGCGAAGAAAACGAAGGAATAAATTAACCAAAATTTATGCTAATTAAGTCAAAAAGACGGGTTTCCTTTGTGTTCTCGTCATGAATTATTAATGAGTTTTAGAAAGTATAATAAATGGTACTGTCCAAGCATAATGTAAAATTAGTCGGACATTTTACAATTTTAGCCGGACAATGTCCGATAACTGTATTACAACACTACTTTCTTTTTGTCATTCATAGAACATGGAGATCCTTTAGAATATAGAACAATGATGTTGGATCTTTGTTTTTTCTTTAAATGCCTGAAAGGTTATATAGATTTTAATGTTTTGTCATTTGTAAATTTTAAGACACCCAAACATAACATCAGAAATAGTGAAGCTACGCTGGTGAAGGGCCTTTTTAAAACCAATGTTTTTAAGTTCTTTTTTTAATCGTATTGTAGACCTGTGGAATTGCCTACCACTAGACATCAGAACAATTGAACATATATATCTCTCATCATTTAAGAACAGTATTAATAATTTTTATCTTAATAAAGTTAAAGTAAATAAGGATAGATTTTTATAATTAATTAATAATATATTGTCATGTTATTTTATTTTATACTATTTTAGCTACATTGAGGCAGTTTTTTTTATAAGGAATCTTTGTATTCTGTATAAACTGACCTAATTATTCAGATCTTGTATTTTTACATTTATTTTAATTGTCAATTTATCTTTAAATTGTATAGAATGTTAAGATCTGTATAATTAAAGTTGAGTAAATAAATAAATAAACTGTCACTCACCCTCAATGTGTGTCTTGTGCTGCCATCTTCACCATAATCCACAATCAGAGCACACCCTCCTTGCTCTGCTATTGTGGCACTCATGTGTTCCATAATAGCTCCACCCTGTGCACACACCTCTATCTGGCTGCAGGAGGTTCCAGGAGGCACCAGTGTCTGAGAGGCTGGTGTGGGACCTGGGGCTAGCACAAACCTTAGTTGAGAGGACCTAAAATATTGAACCATGAATATGGCCTTACAACGAAATTCATCAATAAAGTCACAAGGAATCTAATTAGTGCAATTATCAGGTTAAAAAAATCAATCAACGTTTTGCAATGATGTAATGATTTGAGCCACCCAGCCATTTTGTACAAGGTCTTAAAAGGATGTCGCCCACAGAACTTTAAGGTCTATTTAATCTCATGTAGCTGCCTGCTTTGACTTGATTTTCACTTATTAAACATCTTCAGACCACGCTTTTTGGGGGGTCTTCTGGGACCAGGGGAGGGTATTCTGTCCCCCTCCCACTCTCCATAATTACAGGCTACTTATTAATTTAATGTAGTATCAAGAATCTGTTACTTCTCGAGGTGAACTTGTTTTTCTTTCAAGTCAAGCAGGCAGTTGGTGAATGTCGGACTGCCATCACAACTGACTATCACAAAATCATGACTGTTATTTCTTTTGAAATCTCTGTACAAACCTGTTGCCTGGGGTAACATCCACAAGCATTTCTCTCCATCCGTGGTCTGTTTTCTTCACAAGAATAAAAAGGAAACAACATTATTGACATGTTGAATGTCATGAAAAATGTTGTTTTGGAAAAACCTCTTACAGGACAGCAATGTACAGTGAAGCACCGTTAATCTGGCCTCAATTGGCTCACACAAATCTGGCTGTATCAAGTTAACTCTTTAACTCCTTAAGAGTGCTAAAAATCAAAATTCATTTTGTAAAATATTGAAAAACAAATGGTACCACGCAAAAGTACTGCCAAAGAGGTTTCATTTGAATGGTCACACCATAAGATTTTGTCTACAGACTGAAAACATTACATGTCTGCATAATCCACCGTAGGAAAAAATATGACGGCTGTTCATTTTACCACAATACCTTGCGGACCAGCTAACACAGCACATAAGGCACAAAGAAAGCCAAATTTTTACAATATTTGTTCCAGTGATAAGGACAATGTGTAGACTAGGTTTGAAGATTTTATAACTTTTCTTTACATTTTTATGAGCGTTGTTAAGGTTTTTGTGTGCTAAGAATTATGGGTAAATGTACCAGTCGCCATCTTTTTTCCTACTGAGAATTGACTCTGGGAGTGAAAGGGTTATGTGGATAAATGTAAGTTCATACAACGTATGGATAAGCTTTTATGAACCCTTTACCTCCCAAGAGTACCAAACATCAAAATTCAAGAAAAATCCCAAATTTCATTTTGTTTAATTTTGAAAAATAAATGATACCATGCAAAAGCACCGCAGCAGAGGTTTCATTTGAATGGTCACACCATAGAATTTCGTCTACAGATGCAAAAGTTAGAACTACACTACATGTTTCCATAATTGTTAAAAGTCGGGCAAGAGAATAAATAAATTAATGTAATTCGCCGAAATTCAATCTCCTTTCTTTTTGCACGGTACTGTAGCCTCAGTTAGAATGTGGTGTGTAATGTTAAATTTTAGGAAATCTTACTTTATGGTTAAAATGATCAGAACAGAACCTGAAATTGGTGAACTGGAAGAGCATCAAAAAACTCATGAGCCAAGAAAAAACAGTTTTCTCCAATGGAGACATCTTCAATTGCTCTGTACCATGCCACAGGGACACCAGTCTGGCTGATGCACCTTTTGTAACACAACCCTGATGGCTCCTAAAATTTCAAAACATCAATTTTGTTTTATATTTAACTACAGAGCAGTCATTACTTTATTTTAACAATGTTATATAACATTATATATTATGTATATAATAATACTTTGTGGTTGTCGTCACTGGGACAGAGAGTGCTCGATACATACAGTAGAGCAGGAATGTGTCTTTTACACGATAACATCTGATGTTACATGATTGTACAAAATAGTAACTCAAGTTTAATGCTTAGTGGTGATCACCACTGTGTGTGAAACTCAAGTTACTACTTTGTAACATCACATGGTGTAAAAAACATATATATAATAATCACAAGCATCCAATAATTGTCTGAAAGACATTTCCCGGTAAAAAATATGTAGACACCAAGGAAAAAGACTTCATCAGAATGCAGAGCTGTTAACCTTGTTTGTGGTGGAAGACAGAGGGGTGTAAACTCCCACTTAACAAACCCTTTATTCCTCTCTCCCCCACCCCTCCCTTGAAGGTCCCCACTCCATTGAAGTTTTTAATTTATCCCCTTTTTTCTGCTGGCAGGCTTCCCACCCCAGCCCCTGTCACACCCCACTTGCCTCCTACATCTTCTACTAATAAACAGTGCTAGCTGTCCCTTTTTAGTCAGTCGAACAGGCGAATCACCAAAGCAAGCTCAGCGAGACTGAAGCGAGCGAACGAGCCAAGGGGAAACTTCACTCACTTGGTCGATCACTGATTACATATTTGTTTACTATTTTGACTATCCAGAGGGACTGCTAGCAGTCTATACTAAAGAAAGCTATACATCTGGTAAAAAAACACCACAACACTGTTCACTGTTGCCTTCCTTAATTCATTCATCTAAATCTAAATTGAATACTGTATTAAACTCCTGTGTGGGATATGCAAATACAGGAGCGTGATCAGCAGTCATATTAGTCATAATAGTGACTAGTCAAGTTAATAATTTGGGAAATGTCCAAGTGTGATAAGCCATGAGTTGGGAGGGGGATTAATAATATACTCAGCTGAAAGTGGTTACCTTGTACATTTTATTTTCCATTACATTAACTCCCAAGAATACCAAACATCAAAATTCAAGTAAAATCCGAAAGTTCATTTTGTAAAATATTGAAAAACAAATGGTACCATGCAAAAGTACTGCTGAAGAGGTTTCATTTGAATGGTCACACCATAGGATTTTGTCAACAGACTCAAAAGCTAGAACAGCACTACATGTCCCCATAATAATTGCCTTGGAGTGAAAGGGTTTAAGTGTATAATGTTGTGGTTCAATTTTATCCTTGGTTCAAATTTTATTTTCCTTTATTTTTGGCTATGGTAATGTATGATAATGAGTTTTAAACAAAGGAAAATAAAATTTGAACCAAGGATAAAATTGAACCACAACATATATATGACAGAATTTTTTTTATTTGCTTGATCAAATCTACAGGGTGTTCTGATAAAAAAGTTGAAAAACGTTTTTTTAAATAATTTTTTTTTTGTCTAAAAATGTGAAATTTCACTTCCGGAAGGGTACAACATAATGCAGGAAGAACGACTGGGGAAAGTCAGCTGTAACATCAATACCGGAATGCTGTTTTCGCATTTTCTCAGTTCCTCTGTTTTTTTTTTTTTGGTGTGTGTTGCTATAACAACCATAGATAACACACCTCAATGGAACCATGTTTCTTCCTCAGGGCTAACCAAAAATACTGATGAACCAAGAAAACTGCAAAACTGGAATTCTTGTATTGATGTCACAGCCAACTATACCCAGTCTTCTTGTGCAGTATTGTACCCCACTGGAAATGAAATTTCACATTTGTAGATGGCCAAAACATGAAAAAGAAAAATTGATATAAAAAACTCAGAACACCATGTAGATTCCATCAAGCAAATAAAAAATAATCTGCTGTATACACTTTAAATGCAAGACAATAATTGAAGGGCTCCCTGCAATAACGTCCTCAGTGCGTTTTTGGAAAATTTTCACAGAAATCTTGGAATTTTGGCCTCCAAAGGGACTCACTTGCCAAAATTATGACTGGATCATGCACATATGACTGAAAGGATTTAATCCAAGTCAACAAATCTTCTATCTTCGAACAGAATAATTTTTTATTTTGAAAAGATACATAGGGTGTCCTGGGAGCCGTAGGGTGTCATAGGGGCCCAAAACATTTTCTCAAAGATGTGGATTTTCTTCCCCATTTTGGAGCTGTTTTAAGTACCTTAACAATAATAAATCATTAATTTGACGAAACTGTGCTTTTAAAGGCCTAAAACATACAATTTTAGTGAAAGTTACCAAAAACACACTCAGGACGTTGTTGCAGGGAGCCCTTCAATTATTACCGGTATAACCATCTGAGATAGTACCTTATTTGACTGTGATTTGTTATTTGTTGTTCCATCTTCCTGGACATTTCCTTTTCTGCCGGTCAGTGTATTTTCCTGGATTTCACTCAAAACTGGACTCACTTCAATCAGGTGCAAGGAAACCTTACTGTGGAGTTTGGGAAACTTTTGGAATACCTGATCACAAAACAAATGAAGTACTGAGAACAAAAAGGACTTTTGTGTATTTTTAGGTGCAGACTCAATTTAACTTTTAGGAAGAAAAATCAAACAACACTTTTAATTCTGATGCAATGAACATGAATCAGCTGTGTGAAGCTCCTTATTGCTAACATAGAATTTAATTGGGAATTTAAGCATTTTTACATAGGTTCCAAATGCTGTAACAAGCAGTAGATTCTTGTCCAGGGTCTCAAAATTAGATGTTTTACTGGATTTTTCTTCCTAAAAAAAAAAACAGGAAAATTACTCTTAAAATGCACATAATTACAGGATTTTGGGAATGCCAGGGGGTAATTTACACCTTATTCCAAAATGGCGGGCAATTTATTATTCTTTTGTATGCATTTTAATTAGCCCTCTTTGCCTCATTTTTGCGTGAAAATTCTGTTGTATTTTGCACATGCTGACGAGGCAGCACGGGCTAATTAACATATTAAATACAAAAGAATAATTAGTCAACCACCATTTTGGAATAAGGTGTATTCTGACTTGCATCAAATGGTTGTGTGAGTATGGCCTTTTGCTGAAGTCCGAAACATCTTCAAGCATGGTGGTATCTTTTTAAGCCTGGGGGCTTTCAATTTTTCGAAAATCAAGCCAGGGGGCCTGCCTGGCTTGAAAGGGCTGAGGAGAACACTGAATTATATACTAGACCCTTCAAATGCTCTTTCCTGGTTAGACTGATGGCAGTCCATTTTCAGTTAATAATCAAGACCTTAATTAAAAATATGGATTATATAGACCCTTGACATCAGTCCATGTTCAGGTAATGAGCAGGTGACAAGCTAGACCATGCAATTAGGACCAAAATAAGTTTAGCAAGGCTGCAGCAAGTGAATAAGCCAAGGAGGGACAGCTCCCCCTCGGAGCTCCCATCTAAAGATTACAGGGGGTGATCGGCCTACCTTTAAAGTTTTAGGGGGCTAAATTTATACATTGGCCCGCTTGGGCTAATAAAGTCTAAAATGACGACTGTTAGAATTATTGCGGTATCTTTTAGGGTACAGAAACAAAGCATATGGCAGAATATGATGTGTTATTTATTTGGTACCTCTTAGGAGTGAAAATACATTTGCACCACGCCCACAAAACCAGATTCTGGTACCTTTTTTAAAAGGTCTACCAGAAAAAAAAACTCAAACTTAAAAAACTTAAAGAACTTAAAAGTTCTTTTTTTTTACATTTCCAACAATCACCCCCATCATTCTTAGATGGGAGCCCACCCCCCCTGGTAGGGGAGTGTACCTTTCCATCATCCAGGGGAGAGTAGCAACACCCCTCAGTAGTACGTTCACATTTTTGAAACCACTGAATGGCTATAGAATGGTAAATTCGAGACTTTGCGAGACTGCGAGACCCTTGTTTAAAAGTACGAGACCGAGACTTTAGCGTTTCTATCAAATCCGAGCCCGAGACTTTACCTCTAAAAAATCCGAGCTCGGGACTTCAATTGCTGGAAAATGTCGGGCGGATAGTACTAAAACAGCTTAAAACGTGACTAAAATCTCCAACAGAAGGTGAGATTTACGAGAAAAATTTACGAGACTCCGAGATCCAAATTATCCAAATTCGAGACTTCGAGACTTCGAAAATTATAGCAAGCCCGAGATTCCGAGACTCCAATTTCAAATGCCGAGCATTTGAGACTCGGTGAATATTTTCCGAGACGCATCATTTCCGATAGACCATTCTATACCCCTCACTGAGGGATGATCAGCGCCAACCTGATAAGATACTTATGAAAGAGACTTTACCTTTATTTTTCCTTTAATAAGTACAGTGGCAAGCTCAATCAGTTTAATCAATGTCTGTCAATATAATTATGGTATGATTTAATTTCACTAACTCACTCTCAACATGTCTGAAGCTAGAGTTCCTCTTCCAGGCCCCAGCTCAATCAGATGGACTTTCTTTTTTCCTGACAACATCCACTGGTTTACAAACCACAAACCTACAAGCTTAAATAAATAAATATACACATAAAATCATCACAAAAATTTTTATACCAAGAGGAAGCAGAGTAAAATTAGATCATATCATTCACAATTGACACTGGAGAAGTGCCACAACTCTTTTCAAGATGCAAAATTCTCTCTAACAATTTAAATGTTTTGTAGTTGTAAAACTGTACCTGTTACACACACAGGATTTAGAAATACAAAATAAATTGGAGCTATGCCCTAAATTTAATTGAGTTTCATTTAGCTAGGGGTTCCTATTAACATTAATTTTATGACAAGCACCAATATCACTTTTATATCGGAGCCCCAGCCCACTAAGGCATACACTGTACATGTACACATGTAGAATAGTGGTATCAAAGTTTTTGTTGGCTGTTGTTCCTTCAACTTGATAAAATAAAAATTTATGAAGGGCAAATTACAACACAAAAAAGTGAATTTCAATATATTTAAATTCAACTTGAAACAAAAGACATCACTACGAGGCTTAGGGGAATAAACCATATAAATCCTACTATCATTCACCTTAAGCCTCGTAGTGATGTCTTTTGTTTCAAGTTGAATTTTAATACATTTGTATATCGAAATTGGGCTATTGAGCATGGTATTTGCAAAAGAGCAAATGCTATTTTGAGAGTATAAAACTTGTGCATGAGCAATCGTCTCAGTTCATTTTTATTTTTTTTATTTGTTTTATATCGCACTACATGTAGCTTTGACTTGAAGGTTGCATATGTACAACACTTGCTGGTGTGGTCTGTTTGCCCAATCTATTTCTTGAGGTCAGTCAAGCCACAAGCTTATTAGTTTCTCAACTCGAAACTCAAAAGA
>JAJLRJ010000006.1:45946060-45951060 GCA_024195265.1 Dendrophyllia cribrosa
TTGAATCAAATCTTTGCTTTCATTTCTATTTACATGGGATATAAAGCATAAAATTGCAGAGAGCGAATGATTTGGCTTTCATTTTGCGAAGTTTCATTCCTCCTTTCAAGTAAAATTCTTCACAACTTTGTTCTCTGTTCAGTAGAAACAATGGTCAACACTAATATAACACAGCAACAATGTCTACAACTTTTAGTAAAAGCCATTTACATTCAAGCTGTACGTTACAAGTAAGCTATTTATTTAATTTTTCATCCTGCGCTGTAAGGTCTTTCTTGCGTGTTGCACAAATTGCCGGTAACATTTTTATACGAAAACGTACGGCTAGCAAAAACAATAATACACAGCTGAATACAAGTGTTTACATTTTCCAGTTTTTAAAGAAAATGTAATGCTCTAGTAGAGCACAAATTTCACCTCATCGAAGTACAAGGGTTTTCTGCAGTCCGTTTACAAAACGTGTTTACTGGTCTTAACTATTTTTCACCTGTTCCAAGGCAGTTTATAACCGGCGCGCGAACGTGCGAGAAAAACGAGGGAGGACTGGTATGGAGACTCGCCTCGCTCTCTTTCGCGCCTTTCACCTTAGCTCCGTCAGCACTCTAAATATTTTTTCCTTGTGCGCGCCGCGTATCCTTAGCCGCCCCACTGTATGAACACCTGCAACGGGCTTTGCTGTTTTTTTTTATGGCCAATTACTATGAACAACGGTTCACGGAAAGTGAAAGTGAGTCGGAAGCATTGGATCTCTCTTGTAAGAGGCTTTGCATAAAGAAAATGAAAGAAGTGGCTTTTTTTCTGATATTGTCTCGGTAGGTATTTTCGTCTGGCTACGGTTCTGTAAGCCTAAAACCCATGCCCCGCACTTGGGGGGGGGGGGGGGGGGGGGGAAGGGGAAGGGAGTTATTCTTCAAATTTTAAGGTTGAGATGTGCGGCCCGTCCCTTAAAAACCTGACCACTTTTCAGACCAAAATATGAAATCAGTTTCCCGTTTCTATTTTTCAGGCCTGAACCCTAAATGGATACCAATTTTCAGATGTGAACCATTTATTGATACCCATTTCAGACCACTAAGCGGCTTAAAAACCATTCCCATTGCGTCCGCACATACCTATATAACTACAATAGAACCCTGCTAGCTCGAATTCCCAAGGGAAACAAAAAAATAGTCCGAGCGAGGTTGGTGTGGAATTTCAAGTATCCTGTTAATAACTAATAAAGTATTGTGGTGTTATCACTCATTGACAATCACGAGTCATTTTGGTACAATTAGTTTGTTGCATAACAGCATTCGTGGGCTTGAATTATGTTCTGACACTTTGAGGGTCACCGCCCGACGTTTATAAAACAGAGTGAAGTTATCGAGATAAATTTGAGCGATGGGATAGTAAAATTAGTTTGAGTTAGCGGGGAAGTTCGAGTTCGAATTATCTGATAGTAAATCATGACTAAAAATTTGGGGTCAAATCCAGGGGAAGTCAGGTTTTGTTCAAGTTAGCGGGGAGTTTGAGTTGACAAGGTTTCTTCTTTATCACAAAGGAAGTACTCTCTGGGAGGGAGTGAGGGAGGGATCAAGGGAGGGGTTCGCATCGAAACTTTGGACAGAAATATATAATTTGTTTGCAATTAAATAAGAGAGAATAATATTAAAGTTCAACATTTCTTGTCTTTCCATCAATTACGTACCCTGTCTGTCTTATAAAGTTCTCTCTAGTTTAAAAAATGTAACGTCACCCAGGTTCTTTTGGGCGTTGACATCCCATATGGTAGCCGCCATCTTGAATTTGAACACCCCGGCCCAAAGACCCTGGAGGCGTGGCATATTGCAAAACCCTTGCTATCAACTTTGTGTGCCAAATTTGAGTGAAATCCCTGGCTTGTTTCCGGGATCTGCCCCACTCTCACACAGTTTCAATTCCATAGCGTTATAGGCTCAAGCACAAGCACTTTAGACGCTGCAACAAAGCTTAAACGTTGAGAGATCCAACAGGAGGTGAAAGTAAATGAGAAGAAACCGCCTATTGTAACACCAGCAGTGTGTGGTTTATTAACCCGTGAATACGCGCATGCGTAATGAACGGGTTATCGGCAACGGAGACAGACATGCAAATGAGCACTCACTCACTCGCTCACTTACTCGCTCCTTCCATCAGCTGTAAACTTAGTGACGTAATGCTTTGTTACGAATGCGTTTCGTAACAAGAGCAGCGTGAATACAGCGATAACAACTAATTTGTTTTAAACGAATATAAACAACAATAAGCTTAAAGATGTTTCGCATTTGGAGTCTTTAATGCGACATAAAATCGATCTAAAAGGATTTTCTAATCAAGACACGCGTTTTAATGCGATTTGCACTCGGAGGCCCGGGTTCAATTCACGCCCGTGCCTCTTTTTTTTTTTCCCTCGAACTGGACATTATGAAAGTGATTTCCCTTTTTTTTTGCGTTCGCCCGTGACTCTTCTTTTTTTTCCCTCGAACTGGACATTATGAAAGTGATTTCCTTTTTTTGCGTTCGTCAAAAATCCTTACGGTAAATTAAAAAAAATATATCGAACCGTGATCAGTGTGAAAATGTAAGCTTACCGAAATATTGCGTTGCGTGTAAACATTTCTTATTCACGGGTTGGCTCTAAGGAGCCTTTGATAAATTTCAATGCAACAACAACAACAACAACAACAACAATTTATTTTCCAAATAATTAAACAAAATATAGTAGCAACCCGCAAAAAACTAGAGTTAATCGTGGCGGGTTGCTGAGCACTAAACATTTACAGAAGCTTAATATAAAATAAATTAATAACAATAGATAAGAAAATAAGGAATGGATAATTTATGATTAGTTAATTACTGATTACTTACTCCTCTAACAAAAAAAGACTTCCCTTCGAACGCACTTATAATCCCTGATTACTACTAGTAATAGAAATAAATTAATTAATTAACTTGTGAAATGCAAGTTATGTAGGGTATACACTCAGGGCGGCATACACCAGCACGCGGCTAAACATAACAACCAGTCATCTTCCATTGGCAAGCACTTTATAAACAAACACTGTATTGTTCCGAAAGACCTTGACAAACAGTTTCTCGTTCTTTAGAAGTGCAAGAATAAGTTTTATTTTTTAGTGTACGAAATGTTGCTAATTAGAGAATATACACCATCTCTGTTCTGTAATGTCTAATCGGACTCAATTCGAGCCAAAGTATTTGTGTAACATTACATTACTTATTTATTGTGTTGATCTTTAGCGAACTATATACTGACAGTTTATTCTAATCATTTTGAACTTGAAAATGGCGTCATGACGATACCGAAACGTCGTTCGATGATTTTATCGTTATTTTTACATGTTTATGTATTAATGACATGATGTCCTAAAATAGCAAAGCAGGGACATTCTGGAACTTCAAGCAGTGAAATAAAGAAATAAAATCGCGAAATCCTAAACCTTAGCTTCTTTTACAGTTTGCATTAAACAGATTTTCTTTCTTTGAATTTATTACACATATTTCTTCTTTTCTTTTCTTTGCTTTTTACTTATTACTTGTAATATCTGATTTGTAATAGAATTAATTTGGCACGCCTCGACTAGCGTCTTTTTTTTGCTAACTGCGTGCCAAGAAATTGTACATGCCGATAATTATGATAATTAATGTCTTGTCTTGTCTTGTCTTGTCTTGTCTTGTCTTCTCTTGTCTTGCAGTAACCTTTTAATAAAAAAAAGTTGCTTGAAGATCACAAGAAGATCACATGATGCTTTGCTTGCGTATTTATAAACTTTCACTTTCCTTTTCTTCATGCTTTATTATACATTACTCCGGTCAAGGAACTGAACAGCTTCCGAGATTTTACAGTGCGCTCAGCTAAAACAAAAACGTAAGTGCAGCATCTTAAATTTCATGTTATACTTTATTTATATGCGATTGAAAGTGTTTCACTCAGTGTGAGGGTGTTTCTGAACAAATGGTCAGTCGCGATGTACTCACAAATGTACGATTATGTTCAGGTAGAAATACTTCATTTATCATAAGATCTCATAACTAGATTGAACTCGAAGTTACCTGAGATCATCTTTTACCATTTTCTAATTAATTTAGCGATTCCACCTGTATTGGTCTTGTTCGGTGGCGCACGATCGTTATTGTGTGTTATCATTGTTTGCCACTGAAAGGTCTTCTTTAAACACAGAAACTCGCTCCAAAACCATGTTTTGGGATCATGTGGGCAGTTTATCGCAACACGGAAAATGACAAATTATTGTTACAATCTTCGAACTAAAAACTACAGTAACTAGAGGCCCATATAGGGGACTATACACGGATAATTACATCCCTCCATTAGACGTAAATAGTAACAACGAAGAAATCAAAACTTGATGGAAGTGGGTGGGTGGAAAAGCTTGGTAAACTGGAATATAAGACTGATAAAATGCAAATACATTAGATAGGTATATTGTGACGATAGATTTTTCACCAATGGGACGATAAGTTTTTCCTTTTCAAGCGGGGAATGAAAACTGGAACTTGAACAATGCTTTTCTGAAACAACGACTTTTACGCGGGGAAACTTAGCTCTGAGCAAACCACGCTTGCAGCGCAGATTAGGCTCGTCACAACCTCAGTACTCGGGGATCTACTAGCAAGAACTTCTCAGGACAACAGAAAATCAGTCAGAACTTCAGCCAACGCAGGTTTATTCTGTCTCAGGATCTAACCTTGATCGTAATCTTGCCTGTAACCTCGTGTTAACCCTGATAGTAACCTTGATGTCAACCGACTAATGTTTGCAAAATGACTTACTAATATAGTGCAGAGGGCACAAAGGCACATGTTTCTCTATTGTTAAAGTACATCTCAACGTGTACACGTTTCTGCTCACGAGGACAAAAGATCTACTTAAAATTCTAGGACACGTAGCGTTCTACATTTTTTTTCTATCCCCTCCCTAGTAAGTTAAATATTGTGCGTGTCTTTTTTGGGGGCATGTTGGGATT
>JAJLRJ010000006.1:45956060-46168560 GCA_024195265.1 Dendrophyllia cribrosa
CAGTATGCAGGGATTTTTCCGCTTTCACTTTCTTTTCAACTTGACGGTGATGTTTATCTGATTGGGGGTTTTTCTCGATTTGTATTAACCAATCATAACGTATTACAGGTCATGACTTTGCAAGTTAATTACTGAGGGGTTTTTCCCGCTTTCACTTTCTATTCAGCTTGACGCGGATGTTAATTTAGCTGATTAGGGTTTTTCCCGATTTTTAATAACCAATCATGGTTCATTTTGGAAGTTAACTACTGGGGGGTTTCCCAGTTTCACTTTCAATTTACTTAAGATCGATATTTGTTTTCGATGAAATCATTCTGCGAATGACACCCAGCCATTAGGTCCACTATGCAGTTTTAGATGCCTCTGGTCCTTCCTTGTTCAATCGATCAAGGTATTGAATTGAATGTATCAGTGACTGTTAGTATAGCTTGCCAACACGGGACAGGTTTTGTTTTTCAGTATCGCTGATGGATGGTTCTTCAGTCTGGGACTCGACTGAATATTCTCAATGTACATATCAAACGTTCAGTATAGTCACACCAAATATTATCAAAACCGCTTCTTTTTTAATTATTTTCAGAATGTGTGTGTAGACTTGAACCTGACACCGTTCGCCTTTTGATTGGTGAACTGATAGCTCAGAGTATTTAAGGGGTTTTCCCGCTTTCGCTTTCGCCTTTTGTACGAATCGAACCTCAAGCAATTATAGATTTAATAAAGGGGTTTTCCCAGTTTAGTTTTCAATAAGGAAGATCGATATAGTCTGTTTGCACACATCCTTATGTAATCAGTTTTGAGTAGCACCCCAAACTCACACCAACGACTGTTGTTTCTGGAGTCACGACATTTCAACACTGGTGGAAAATTTATGAATTGTATGTTTTAAACATGGCATTGGTATATCATATAAGCGTATCATGATATTTTATTAGTGAAGTTGATCGATGGTTCATAATTACGAAAAATCAGTACGCAGGGGCTAGGGGTTTTCCTGATTTTTTTACGGGTCACGATTTTGCAAGTTAATTACTAAAAGGTTTTTTCCCGCTTTCATTTTCTATTCAACTTGACGTGGATGATTAGCTGATATAAAGAGTTTTTCCTGATTTTTAATAACCAGTTATGGTTCATTTTGGAAGTTAATTACTTCATGGAGGTTTCCCAGTTTCACTTTCCATTTACTAACGATCCGGATATTTGTTTTCTCGATGCAATCATTTTCCGAATAATGACACTAAGCCATTTATATGTCCACTATGCAGTTTTACATGCCTAAGGTCCTTCCCTGTTCATTCGGATCAAGGTATTAAATTGCATGTATTCTAACTGATCAGTGACTGTTAGTATAGCTTACCAACTTAGTAAGTTTCAGATAACACGGAACAGGTGTATTTTTCAGTATCGATAATACATAATAGATGGCTCTCTCGGTTCTTGAGTTTGAGACACGACTGAATATTCTCAATGACATATCAAACTTTTAGTATAGTCACGCCGAATACTATCAGAGCCGCTTCCTTTTCCGTCATTTTCAGAAAGTGTGTATTAACTTGAAACTAACAGGATGTACATGACCGTGTATAAATGTCGCCTAGGCTATGATTTGTGAAGCTGACAGCGGTGAGCTCAAAGCATTCAGGGGGTTTTCCCGCTTTCGCTTTCGTCTTAGTACGAATCGAAACCTCAAGCAATTGTAAATTTTGATAAGGAGTTTTCCCAATTAAGCTTCCAGTAAGGAAGATCGATTATCTAGTGTTTGCAGATAGTTTTACGTAATCAGTTTTGAGTAGCGCCCTCAAAATCACACGAACGACTGTTCTTGCTGGCGTCACGCCATTTCAACACAAATGGAAATTTTATGAATTGTGTGTTTTTTAAAACACTGGACGTGGTTATGTTAAAATGTCGCCTGTGAGTGAGCAGGAGTCATTGAATATTATTAATTCTTAATTAGGGTTATTTCCCAGCTTCACTTTCAATGAAATATTAATGTTTAAACAACCACATGCAAAACAACTATAAAATTACTCGGGATAATAAGTTAAGGCACTTTTATTTCAAACTGCTTCACAGAATAGTAGTCACCAATAAAGAACTCAAACGCTTTGGGATAACTGATTGTGTAAAATGTTCAATGTGCGGTGAGAACGACTCTATTGAACATGCATTCTTCGAATGTCAGTCTTTTATCAAACTATGCGACGAATCCCTTCAGTGGTTTAATAACGTACACAAAACTAACGTCAGTCTCACCCCGCTACAGTTTTTTCTTAACCTACCAACATTAACTAACAATCTATCCAGTAATCAGATGAAAGAATTGCGTCTTCTTCTGTTATATGCACAAGAAACAGTACCACTACGCATGCAAAACCATGCAAAGGAAAGTGGTTACATCTGAATTTATATCCAAGCTCATTATTCAGCTTAAAATAGACTTTTAGCTTGACGTGGTTATGCTCCCCTCATCCTAGTTTAATATACTTTGTAGTCCAAACAATATCTGAAATATGTCCTGATTATGTATGTATATTTCAAGATAATGACCTGCTGTTAGCAATACCCTTTCTCTGTGCACATTATGTAATGATTTCTCTTTTCTTTTTTTTTTCTTTTGTTTTATTGTCACTTTGTAATTTTATATATATATCTATATATATATATATATGTGTGTAAATGGGTTCTTTTGTTCAATAAAATGTGCAAATTAAAAAAAAAACAAATATATATATATAAATATATGTTTTGAAAACGAATATGCAAGAGTTGCTTGCAAATTTGGTATTATTAGTACCCTCATTTCACCGGCAAGATTAATTAAATGCCAAGCAACAAATATTCAAATAAGTAAAGAGAAGGAAATCACTTACACAAAAGCATGTAAACTGGCAGTAAACCAGTAGTCTACTGGTTAGTTATTGCCATTTAAATGCTATTGTGAAAAAAGTTAAAATCCTTGTTTTTGCTTATTTGTAGAGGTATTAACTTTAATCACATTTAATGAAAAGTTTGAATTTCAGTATCATAATGGTAATCAATATGAACTTGACAAGTCATTCAAGGAGAACATTACATAATTATTGTAACAAGAGTCAATTGGTATTAATTGACAGCATGTAACTTAGTTAGAGTGATTTTCGTAAGACCGTGAAACAGTTACTAAGTTAGTAGGCACTAGTAGGCACTATTAGACACTAATTCCATTGTTTTCTTTTGTTTAGTTTTAGCTAATTCTGGTTAATTTTGATTAATTGCTAGATCATGTTTCACGGTCTTACGAACATCACTCTAATACAAATTGTACATGTAGTGTGAAATTGTAGTAGACCAAACAGATATTATTAAAGGGGCATTTATTTAAAAAAAAATAAAAAAATTAATGTTTAAACAAATTCTTTTGTTGAGAGCGCTTCGTTTTTATCCTGTTTATTGGCGACGGCTGCGCTGCAGCTGATCGTCTCCTTTTACTCGAAACGTATGAAAATTTAAATGTTAATTAGGGTTTTTTCGGCTTCACTTTGAAACATTCTTTTTGCTAAATTTTCAAATTTGAGAGAGAAATTAACCGCGTAGACTTGCATCAGTTTTTAAATTAAAAAGAAATTGTACCGGTCATGGAAGGTACCTAATGGGTACGGTACAAGGAGATATTTGCACTAATGCTCCAAGACCCACGTACAGAGAGCCCTGCAGGCACACAACAAGAATCCTCAACGACAAATGTTTAGGATTTGCATGGGACAGAGACAAGACAGACAAAATTATAAATAAACAGCCACTGAAGTGTTCATACCTCATTAAATGCATGTTAAATGATGTATATCTGTTAATGTTGTTTCTTGGCGGCTTTATGGCTTCTGAACCAAAAATCGCTAAAATGCCGTTCAGAAGCCATAAAGCCACCAACGGTAAACATTTTATGAGGTATGAACACTTTAATGGCTGTTTATTTATCATTTTGATATTTTACCCAACTCGCGATAAAATCCCAACATTCTTGTTATGAGCTTGTGTAAGAGCTAGCCTAAAGGCGCCTTGACACGACAAATAATTAAAGTTGGCAAACTCATTTGACAAAATCCAAAACTTTGACAGATTGGATTGCCTGCCCACTTGTATTGGTTTGGGTTAAGATTTATGCTTGTTTTGCACAAGCATCATGAACCAATTGGTCTGGCACTTGAAATGAGACTGAACACGTTTAACTGATGAATGCGGTTCATAATGGCCAAAACTGAAGGCGCTTTCTCGTTTTACAGGTGTCACAAATGAATAAAAATATTTTGAACCAATAAAATAATGATTATGACAACATGTAATTAATATATTTACCTTATTTTAAAGTGACATGCCAGTCCTTATGTTTCAGTAGAACGAATCCAAATGTTAAAACTCGATGATGAAAATTCAAACCTTGAATTTATCCGGTTTTTACGGAACATCACCGAATAATTAAAAAAAATTTAACAGATTTTACCAAAGCTTAATCCACATACTGTTGCACGGCACACGGATATTTAACTGTTATTGACAATTAGTGTCTTCCCGTCAACCACAACTCATGTCTGATATATGTTATTTGATTATTCAGTAGCAGATAGTCGGACTTCTCCGGTGGGACGGCCCCCTTCCCCAAGTGCGGGGAGGGGTCTGTTGATCAGCAGGAAAGATGGTTCTCAGTGAGCAGCAGTATACAGATGGCCAGTTAAACTACTTCAGGTTTTCAGCCATTGTCGTAGATGAATTTCCCAAGGCCTTACGTAAGACCTTCAAATTCATGTGGGACAACTTTGGACCGGGAACGGGCCCGGGACCACTCTGGGATGACTCACAAGCTGTGAGAAATTTGTTTCTGGCAACAGAGGGAGGTAAAACTAAAGTTCCAACAAATCAGTCGTATGAGAAGTGGGATTGTACCGCGTTGTTCGCAGCCACTATCTTTGCACAGTCCTTCTCTTTACCAGACAGTAAAGGTGACCTCAAAACACTCAATGATTTGTACGTGAAGCCCCATGGCATTCCGCCTCATGGAAATTTCCACCCATCGGTGATTAGCCCAGGTGGAGACAAAATGGAAACATTTGCACTGGCGATTGATCAGCTACGACTTCTCAGAAATTCATTTTCTCATTCAACCAGTTCAGAGATGGACGAAATAACATTCCATCAGTACGTGCAACTCGCCATAGATGCTTTTAAAGCTCTTGGAGTCGCGACAGACAAGATTGATTCCGTTAAAAGTTCCACCGGGTCTCACTTCCCAACAAAGGAAGTCGCCAGGTTGGAAGGGGAGAATCAGCAAATGCGAGTTGTTTTATTTGATTAGGCCGGTTTATTTGGCACGACTGCTTAGAGCGAGGTGACGTTTCATCATGTTTGTGAACTGTGAAGAGTGTCAACGATGGAAATGAAAACGGAAACACATAAATGGAACTCTTGTGTGAAAGTCATTATTTAATCTTGCTTTTTTTACAGGTAGCCTAATCTTAAATAAGAGTTATTGCACAATCTGACCTTTGCTATCAGGATGCACACAAATTTAGGTTTTGTCGGCTGATAGCTCCCGTATATATAGTAGACATCACAGGAAGTTTTCTATGGGAACGCAACGGTTTTGCTTTTTATGGTAGATTACTTAAGGTTTATTCCATAAAATTGACTTAAAGTGCCAGTGCGATCAAATTTTTTAATTTCATGTTGATGCATTTTTCGGAAAGGAACCAATGTATGTAATAACCTGTCCAAATCGTTTTTCAATCCGATCATATGGGAAAACGGCTTTTTTTCGGCCCTACGTTTTCGCATTTGCACGGCCCTTATTAAATTTGCATGTTTCTGAAAGTCCAGTCACTTTTGCTGGCTATCTTTTGGAACTTCAGGAACATGCAAATTTAATGCCGGCCGTGCAAATGCGAAAAGCACGGCCGAAAACAATAAATAAACGTTTCCCCCTGATCGATTGAAAAACGCTTTGTACAGGTTACTAAATACATTATTTCCTTTCGAAAGTTCAAGAAATAGAAATTTAATCATTTCTCGGGTGAATAAAGAATGGGTCTCGTTTGATTTAAAGGGAGGTGGTTTGTTTTAAAACATATTTGACTTATTAACGTTTTCTAAGAGGCTTCTAATCGTTGAATTTTTTTTCGCTTATATGAATGGACTTACTGCGTCAAGTGACTTGCCACTGTCACAATTTGGAATAATATTTTTCTACTCTACTTGTTTTCTATGAATAACCGTTAGCACAAAGTTTATGGAAATAATCGGGGTTTCCAAAGTTATTTGTTTTCTGCTGTAAACTATAACGTTTTAATTTGAGAGAGGGACTAGGACTAGAGGAAAACAATGAATAATTATGCAGCAATAACAGTTGTCGAAATTCCCCGTTTAATATTAGGGGACGCTGAATAAAGCTAGAAAAATGATCAAAACCCAATATTACACGAGGAGCCATGTCCATGTCGTAGGAGGTGGAAACAGGCAAAGTAGGGAATTGCTAGGCAGGGTGATGCATGGTGGGAGGTTAATCTTCCCGGGCCGCTACGGTTGCCATGAAGGCCTGTCCGGATATATCCTGAAAAGTGCTGGCTAACGGGGACTCTGGTAAAACTGATTGGGCCAATCACCCACCAGTGGATTCAAACGATTACAGAAACGAAGACAGTGCTAATGTACAACAGACACAGGGTACCATCCAAAAATGGTTTTGTTTCTGAGTGCATGGTTTTAAGATAAAATATTAGGGGACGCTGAATAAATCTAGAAAAAATGACGAAAACCCAATATTACACGAGGAGCCATGCCTTAATTCACGCGAGTTGATCGAAATGGCACTTTAATGCTTGGATGTTGTGTAGTTCTCTTTGCTGTCTGTCCGCTTCTCAACTCGATTTTAAGCCGTTTTGATGAGCAGTAACAACCTGAAAGACAATAACTCACAAAAACGGCTTTGAATCAAACTGAGGAGCAAGAAAACAACAAGGCAAACAACACAGCATCCAAGCAACTCAAGATTTTATGGCGAAGCAAGCAAACAACATTTAAAGAACACAACACAGAATCCAAGCAAGTTAATTTTATGGAGGAGCAGGCAGACAACAAAGAAAAGAACACAGCATCAAGCATGCAAGTAATTTTATGGAGGAGCAGGCAGACAACACTTTAAGAAAACAACACAGCGCCTAAGCAAGTCAATTTTATCCAGTATCAAAGCAACTCTGGCATTGAAACTTCTACCATAATAAAACAAAACTTTGCGTTCCCGTGCTCAATATTTACGGGGTCAGTGGCAGGCTGCCCACTGGTGACCTGCTTACTTCTGCGGCAAGCCTGTGTAACTTTTTTTTGTGAGCTTAATGGGCTGCCTGTGGATGCTTTTTTCTTTGTACGAAAAGCAATCGCTAAATATTGCTCTTGTACAAGATTCAGTTCTCAATTCTTCAGACCTCAGCGATATGATCTTGGGTTAGAAGCACTCTATGCAGTTATTCTCCACTCTATATCGAAACGTGATCTCGCTCGGATCTACATGTACAGTAAGTTACTGTTAAGTTAGGTTAAATATGAAACGTACCCGGACTATAAGTAAACGTTTCGGCTAAACATGGGAAGCCCAAACTCTATCGTTTCCAAATGTAGTGTATTTAGTGCCGCATATTTTACTTTAAATTGATTTTACTTCAGTCGATGGTATTGCCACGAAATATGAATGGATTTTACTTTAATGGTGACGGTTTAGGTATCTTAGTGAATGTACTGTCTTGTGTTGTCAGATTGCGCTTCGAGAAATTGACCTATTTGGGTCCAGTGAGGCTCAGGGTTTAGGTCTCTAAGTGAATGTATTGTCTTGTGTTGTCAGATTGCGCTTCGAGAAACTGACCTATTTGTGCCCAGTGAGGCTCAGGGTTTAGGTCTCTAAGTGAATGTGTCTTGTACTGTCATAGTGCTCATGCGAGGTCATCACCACGTGCAATTTGGTAGACAATTGGCGTTCGTACTGGTTGTTCTATTTTTTTTGCTGCTACCGTGCTGACGAGACCCAACCAAGTCGCTGTCCACGGTTGCATTTTGGCTTTCAGTTTGGGTACTATCGTGTCGTTGTCGCGTTAAGTGTCCTACGTCGTATCAGCCTTGAGAACACCTATTTGAGTCCAGTGAGGTTCAGGGTTTAGGTCTCTTGTGTCTTGTGTTGTCAGTTTACGTTTCAAAAGCATTATTTGAGCGCCAAAAGAGGCTGCTTAGGATTTAGTCATTTTAAACACAGGTGTTAAATGCCAGAATTGAAATATGTAGCTTGTAACCGCGCGGTCGTTGGAAAATAATTAGTAATTTAGTAAATAGTTTTATCAAGTATTATTAGTCTATAAGCAGTCATGTCATCTAAGTCGGCCCTAATCGGCCAAATTTTATTTCTTTTAGAAGCCCTATATATATATATAAAGTGCCATTAACAGGCATAACGGGCTTTTAGTAGATAGATTATCAATAGATTACATTTAGATTATCAATAGAGATTATCAATAGATTACATTTAGATTATCATTAGATTAGATAATCAATACATTATCAATAGAGATTATCAATAGATTATCAATAGAGATTATCAATAGATTACATTTAGATTATCATTAGATTAGATTATCAATAGATTACATTTTAAACATCAACTAGGTCTCTAAATATTTTTATATTTTTTCTTATTATCCTTTTTATAAATAGTTATATATACGTATAGTTTTGTTATTGTATTAATAAAAAAAAAACTTTCAGCAAAAGTAGCCATATAAGCATGTAAAGTATGTCAAGATTAAGTATGAACTTAACTTTGTTTTGTTAAAATTTTGTCTTTAAAAAAATATAGACAGTTTTGTCTTTAAAACAATTTAGAGAGTTTTGTCTGTTATCTTTTTATCGTTCGTGGTTTTCATCCCTCCACAAAAACCAACATGTCTGAATTTAAATTCGATCTATCTAAGGGCAATGGTTGTAAGAGTTATTCTGTGCATTTCCAGTACTGTTCCCATGTATTATCATTCTATTTTTATTATTTTTATTCAGCCGTATTGAGGATTATTCCTTTCATTTGGAAAATTTGAGGAAGCCTGCTAAGACAGCAGCGGTAAGTTAGGAAAGATTTCCGAATGGCCTCATGTTTGAACTCCTTTTATACTCCCTCGCCCGCAAAAAGCAGTCATTAACACTGCCCTAACTCTTCCAATCAGGAACGCAGGTGAGAGTAGCCTGCGCGCAGACATCTCCTACTGTTCCTTTGCTTCACGCGTAAAGCACCGGAAATAGGTGATGTTTGTTTGTGTGCGGGTCAGGTAAGAGTTGACTCCAGAGGAGGTTGGACACGGGCCGAAAGGCATCATGGGATAAATTTTCGTTTTGAGCGACACTCGTTCAGTTTCAAATGAACCTTCGAGCTGTGAGGACCTCGAGGAACTACAAATTTTCGTACTTTTAGCCGCCATAGATGCACAAATCGGCCTAAATTGAAGGTTATGCGATTACTCTTGTATAGATACCATTTATTTTTACAACTGAATAACTTGAGGCATCATTCTACGCCGATCGAAAGACTAACTCGTGCACCGACTACAAATTTGAGCCACAACAAGCACAAATCGGCCTTCATTGAAGTTGATAAGATTCCTCTTGTTACTTTATAGCAGGGTTTTAAGCCGGTTGATCGATCGAAAGACTTATTAAAGCAAGGCTGCACGAGGAATTCCAACCGAGGAATATTTTGTAACGAAAGCTATAAGCTTAAATCACGGAATTACCAAGGTTGGTAACCACAACAATCGATCGTTGCATTTTATATTCCTCTTGAGTTTCAATGTTATAATTTTGAAATACACGAAGGCAATTCTGTTGTACTGAATGCTGGTAGTGCTGGATTTGTGTTGTTACGAAGTATAACACGCTGGGTTTTTTTTGGGCGATTTCCGGCCAAGGTTAAACTACTTTTTACGTTTTGATGCTCTGACCATGGAACTTTGCCACAATATAACTCTCGCCATTTTCTAAAAAGTTACCGTTTTCGATTTTCAAATTTTAGTATTTTTGGCGGGAAAATGACGTCACAACTTTGGCGGCAAAATTTTAATTTTGTATTATGGGATATACAATGGCGATTTCTGAAAGAGCGTGCAACAAGGATTTCAAATCTGAAAAAAATCTAAAATACGTTGATCCAGTTAGAAGTTGTGGGGCGTTGAATTTGAACTTCCCGCCATTTTTGTTACTAAAAATAGCACAAATTGAATATTCAACGCCCTATAACTTTTTATTGGATCAACATATTTCAAATTTTGTTTTCAGATTTGAAATCCTTGTTGCACACTCTTTCAGATATCGCCATTGTATATTCCATAATACAAAATAGAAATTTTGCCGCCAAACTTGCGACGTCATTTTCCCGCCAAAAATACTTAAATTTGAAAATCGAAAACGGTAACTTTTTAGAAAATGTGGAGATTTATATTGTGGCAAAGTTCCATGGTCAGAGCATCAAAACGTAAAAAGTAGTTTAACCGTGGCCGGAAATCGCCCAAAAAAACCCAGCGTGTAAATACATAAATAATAAAACTGTAAAATCATGTGAAACAACAAACATAATCAATGAAAGTTTACATCATGTGAAACAACAACAAAAATCAATGAAATCAATAATAGGTTTACACAGATTATTCTTGTAAAAACTTCAGGAGGAAAACATGATTTAAAAACCTAATGGAAATAAAGCAGTGACTAACATACATTTTTGCATCTGAATTCAAGAACCATTCTTCTAGAAAGAAATCCAATTCTGACCATAAAGACCTCAGGCAAAAAGGAATTCAAACTTCTGGGCTTGAAAATGAAAATGCAGAGTGTTTTGGCACTCTACTATGAGTTTGTGGCAAAACAAATTAAGGTACTAAGGAACCATTTTTTCTTTGGGCCCTCTTACTTGGAATGTAATTAGACCACAACAATTAGGACTGTGCACATGAGAACAACTATATGTTCTTTCACTTGAGCACAAGTCTTAGGTAATTTATAACAAATGTGCAATTGCCTATGTCATAAGCAACCAGGAATTGGGGGTAATGTCGCAGCTCTTAGAAGGTCTCACACCACTGGCTTGCCACCCTTAGAGATAACAATAGGACAAACAACACAACAATGGACCCTAACCCTAAAAACAATAGCAGCTGTGTTTTACAAGGCCAATGAAAATAGAGGCTTCTAAGAGCTGCGACCCTACCGGGAATTGGAAAGGTGGTCGCTTAGGAAGGATGGTTGCTTATGAAAGTCAAAGTACAACAATAGAGAATGGTTGCTGAAAGGGGGCAAACTGTAGTTGTTCCAATAATTTTAACTAACAACTTTCCTATCAGACAGATAATTCTTAATGAGGTATTTATGTAAACCATTACACAATTCCCTCAAAATTTAAATGCCAATTAGTGGTGGAGCAAGGAAAGAAGTGTTGAAATGTTTCTATTTTGAAGCAGAACTATTTTCACTACAAGCTCCCCCATCCCACTTCATGGTTTTAATGGGTAATTAAAAAAGTAAATGAAGCCTTTTGAGAAGTCGATACAGAAGTGGGAAACAGAAATTTCACCTGCTGGCTTACAGCCCCCCCCCCCTCTCCACCCTTGCCATCCTTAATAATCAAGGAATACCCAGGGGCATAGCTAGGGGGGTCCTGGGGTGCCCGTGACCCCCCCTCCCCCCCCCCCCCCCCCCCCCCCCCCTTGTGAGATAATTTAGGTAAAACACAGCGTGGATGTCAACATGACAAACTGGTAAGTACCCTGGGTGTGACACCCCCTTTGAAAAATCCTGGCAACGCCCCTGCACACCATAGTTAAATGGAGTTGATCAGGAGCCCATTGATACTATAATAGAAAACAATTAATAGTAATAAAAATAATTATAGCAATTCATAAGTGATACAAAAGCTCCAACATATATCCAGTGTGCCAAAATTTCCCCCAACTACTGTATAAAGGTTATTTCAGATTTTCTTTGTGGGTGTGCCAGGATTTCTGAAGGTGACCAGACCAAATTCGAAGACAACCCAATCTATTCCGGAGATGTCGCGAAGAATTCAGAAGTTTCCATGGACCTCAGTCCTCCGTTTTATAATATCCAGCTGTAATCGTAATGTTCAGAATGATAAAAACCTACAAAAAGTGCTAAATTTTCATTAACATAACTATATTTTTAATTGGATCATGTGATCAGTTAAGGCTGATAGCTCAAATCTGTAAGTCAGGAGTGAGAAATTGCTCCATAGGCGTGAGTTTTTTGAGATTGGAGTTTTGGACTCGCAGGCATGAGACATGGCAGGTATGTTCTATGCCACCATGCAGAACTTAAGTATAAGATGTTTTCATTGTCAACTGAAGACAAAAGTAAGCAACCCGGGGCTGCTGTGCATTTCTAGCAGGCTACTGTTAGAGCACAATCCATCAAATATCGGTATAGAAAATTATTATTTATCTTAGGAATCAACAAAGAAATATATTTAACAGACTGATTTAATCATTGATGCATTTTGTCTATACAAGTTTATAATTTTATTTATATAATAACACCTTATTGATAATTATCTGCTAAAATATGAAACAACTGACAATATGGGGGCTTACTCAATGACAATAATTCACAGTTCTCAACCCAATTGTGGGTCTCAAGAGCTTTGGATTTTTGCTAATTAGAGCAGGGCTTTACAAGACATGATAATGACAGACCAAAACCCTCACTGCCATGCCTCAAGCCCCAATATTTTGGGCCAAGGAATGAAAATGTAATTCTTGTTTGGCTGCTATTTTCAGGAAAAAGAGCAGACTGAAGGGCTCCACATTTTGCTGTTGAACCTAGAAAAAGAATAGACTTCATTAGGAAGCCACTCCATAAAAAAGAAAACAATAACAAACATATAAGCCTTTAGTTATAAAGGTTATAAAAGCTCATAAATAAATTGCAATGTTCAACTCTCATGATTAGAGTGTAGATATGAATCAAATATCATGTTTTCCCTCAGAGGACAGAAACTTTAATCTCAAAAGGTCGAAGCAACCTTAGAAATTGCAGCTTATGCACACTTGTGATAACCTACGAAAATGACTGAACTTTAATCGCAAATAACAGAAAATTGGTAAGAGGTACGATGTGGTACGACGTCCTAAATTAAAAGAATAATGTTTTCTTCAAAAGATGGTGCGATTTTCGTGGCTAGAACCCACACGATATAGCGTCAAGAAACGAAAGCGTTGGTTGACTACACAACGTGGACGAAAGCCGCCATATTGGACCGGCTTGCGAGGAAGCCTAATAATAGCGAATTCTACTACAAAAGTTGTAATATAAACAAGTAAATACAAAAAGTAGCAACATACCTTTTATGAAAACTCCTTTACTGGAAAATGAAATGTTGCGTGGAGAAATTCTCGCAGAAAAGACTGTGAATGAATACGTTGATCTGATTGGTCGACAACTCCTACCAGGATACCTTTCGGCCCGTGTCCAACCTACTCCACAACGAAAAGAACGCAAAACGCCCGGTAAGTAGTCAAACAGGGGCTTTCCCGGTTTCACTTTCAACTTTTAAACTTCTAGCAATGCAATTAGGGGTTTTTCCCAAATTCACTTTCAATATTAAAGGAGCCTTGATCGATTTTTCCGCTTTGCAAATACTCCGGCTTTTTGTTTTATAATCAGTTTTGAGTAGCATCCCAAAATCAAAACAACAAAGTCAGACTGTTATTACTGGAGTGTCAATCTTTTAACACTGTCGTGAGACCGCGTGGACCGCGCGCGTGAGCCTGAATCTGATGACATACATACCTGTCATACCTGTGACATAAAAAAATAAAAAATAATAGGGTTTTTCCCGGCTTTCACTTTCGACTTCTGTTTACCGGTATCAAGAACCAATCATAGTTAACTACTGACGGGTTTTTCCGGTTTCATTTTCATTATTGAGGGATTTTTCCCGTTTTAACTTCCCAAAAGATCGAAATCTGTTTTGAAGCTATCATTCGGTGGTCTTCTGTGGACGAGACAACGCCATCGTATTCACCATAAAGCCGCTAAGGGGCCTTCCCTGTTCATTCAACAGATTCAAGGTAAGTGAACTGACAATTGTACCACTCCTGATAAACTTCACAGTGAAGCAGCATACTTTGTCGACTCCGTGAGTTGTCTAACGCAGAACTAGTTTGTAGTCTTAGTATCTCGACGACATAAATAAAAGTGGGTCTCAAAGTCTGGGACGCGATTGAACATTCTCGATGCAATTTTTAGCAGGAGTTCACGACGAGTTAAGGTGAATTAAATATTCAGTTTTGTAGCAACCTCAAAATCCAACAACTACAGGTTAAATTATGTTACTGAAATCACAAAACTTCGACACTGGTGAAAACGTAAATAAAAGAAATTGTATTTTTTAATATTTGAACAATGCAACATGCCGCACGCAGATCATTGTACATCCTAGGCTTGATTTCCAGCCGTTCGATACAGTCGGTGTCGGGTAGCCCACATACTGTTTAGTATAAATCTACTAGCGTTCTATCACGAATGCTGTACTCTTATTGGAACAAGGAGCAAAGGACCGCGAACGAAAATGCTGCTGGAGTACGTAGGATCTATAGAAGATCTGATCAGCCAAAAATAGTAATACAAACATAGTGAGCAAAGCTGATACTACGTAGAACAATTAACGCGACAACGACATGACACAATGACGCAATCACGTGACAGTGCGAATAGATGGTCGCTTTGAGAACTTCGCAGCGATTTTACTCTCTTGGATGCCCGGTGACCCCCATTTTTCTTTCCGTAGATCACTTCCTTTCCTAATTTTCTCCATTTTAACAAAAAACAGAAAAAAATCTGTACGTGAGAAGTTACAAATACTTCGCCTTTTTCTTCTCTCGTGCGACCAAAGTTTTCTTCGAATGTGGACGGGCAAGACTAATATGTTTTCTTTTTCAAGGCCTATTCTACCTCAAGGAACGACATCAGATTCAAAAGTTTACGTAATAGACTTAGTTGCGTTGAATTGAGTACGTTTATCTGATCTAAATTTCACTAAAGTAACCTCTTTTATTGCTAATAGTTGTAAGCTAAGATCGTCTTTAAATAACGAAAGCTTCTTAAAACGCATGGTCTTCAATGCGCCTTATCTCGAAAACGAGCACGGTGACCCCCCATTTTTTTGGTCATTTTGGCAATAGTTGATCTTCACCTTACTGCATTGCAAGTTTTAAAAAAATCTGTACGTGGGAACATTTTGGGCGCGAACGTCCTTAAATATCTATTTTGTAACAATCTCAAAGTCAAACAAATGCAGTTTGAAGGCTGTTACTGAAGCCGTCACAAATTTTAGACACTGGTTAAAAAAAAAGAAATTGTGTTTTTTAATTATTTGAAACATGCAAGATGTCTCCGGCAATATATAAATAATCGGCACGCGCTGCGAGCAGAAGCGGTGACGTTTCCCAATTTGGGTCTGAGGTACTACTCAAATTTAGCAATTATTAGAGGACCTTAAAGGGTTTGCATCCTCTGAATGGTTTGTTCAATCCTGAAACAGTATAGCACCGACAGCACTGTCACACAACCACCAGTGTATATTAGCCTTATGATAATCCTGTGTCTTGTTTATAGTGATTTTTATAATCGTTACACGGGACGACTCGCAACGACCATTTTTAGCGCAACGTGGGTGCGTGGACGATTTTCTTCGCAATTTTTGCGTTGCGAAGTTTTTGAATCAGCTTCAAAAACTTGCTACGCAAAAACACGAATTTTACTCAAGTTGTTTCGTGTAACATACCTGTCGTTAATTTTGTTGCGCTAGAATCTTACCGTGTAATATATCAAACACGAGAGAAAGAGTGTTTCATCAGGATCATCTGCGCAGCCGAGTTTTTTTTAACCATATCAGTGAATAATACAAAATTGATCAAAATGAAAAGGGTCAACAATAACCACAGTGGACTGAAAAAAAAACTTACATTCGATGTTTTTTTTTTCCGAAAACTGAACACAGACTGTTGCTTTCGAGTTAAGTCTCTTTCAGTTCCAGTTTTCCGAAAATGAAAAGTAGTCGTCAGTGCACATGGAGTATGGACCGCTTCACCTTTTTATCAGATTATCGTGGATCGTGGAGCTACATTAATAATACTCTATACTGCATATAAAATTGTTAGTTCAGGCTCCAAACAGTCGATCTCACTGATAGAAGGGAACGAGGATTAGGCTTCCTCGTCCCTCGTGTGACCTTCGCTTGCGCAAGAGATAAGCTTACCCACCCGACTATCAGGGACTGCTAGAAGTCTCATGCAGTATTAGTTTGTTTGTGGTTATTTAGCTTTTTATACAGTTGTGTCTCGATACGTGAGTCAGCGCGCGTAGAGTTTTGAGAAAAACAAACGTGACGCCTATTCGGCGATCGTTTTATTTTGCTCAGCGTGGATCGCGAAAGTGTTGTTCTTAGTCTTAAAATCAAACAATTTCTTGTTCGTATAAATGTTTGTTGAATCAATAGATAATATATAGAACCATTGAAGATATACACTGACTTTTTGGTCGTTTTTGTCTTTGGATCGAGAACCCAGTCAAATGCAACGCATGCGCAGTTGACCAAAAAATAGTGATGTATGTTTTACCGACTTTCCTCGGAAACGTGCTGATTTCTACGGAACCACTCATTAGAATTTTACGAAATTTGGCACAATAATAGCTCTGAATATGCCGAACTCACCTGCCATCAAACATTTGAAATCTAACAAAGGATATTTTTACAAAACGCAAACATATTAAGCCACAAATTACGGAAGATCCCTCTGTGAAAATTACATGAGACCAGTGTTCTGACATGCGAATATTTTTACGCGTTTAATGGAGACATACGATGGACAAAATCCGTTATGACTAAATTTTCTGAAAATAAACGAAACCAAAAATTGCAGACTGATTTACAATCCACCGTGTTGCCATTACAACACCCTAAAAGCTTATCAAAAATATCAAAATTATGTACTTATTGACTAATTATAAGTGGGAGGGCCAGATGGGAAAATATTTGGCTCGAGGTCATGGCGTGCGCTCGGTCCGTGCGCCATGACCGAGAGCCAAATATTTTTCCATCCGGCCCGACCTAACTTAGTCAATAAGTATTTTATCATATGACCAAATTGGAGACAAAATTACTTGAAATCTTAACGCGCAAGGCCGTCCACTTTTGTAGTAGGGCCGTACGGCTTTTTCCGGCCCCGCTCGCGCAAATGCGTACGGCCCTCATACGGGGACTTTCATCAATGGTTTTGCAAAAAAGAGGGTCGCAGGGCCGTACGGATCATATGATAAATATAGCTTATTGGTTAATCGCATGCCTCGCCAATTTTGGGTGCCCAGACGTTAGTGGTTTTAAAATGACAATGAATGATGCATAGGTACAGTAGAACTGTGTTCAGCCACCTTAAGTGACCACCTGTAGTTATTGGTCTGATAGGAATCAGAAACGTGACTTCATGTTGAGTAGGTTGCTGAAGACATATTATGAGATCTTTCAAACGTTTCCACTCCGGCAAAGATATTAACACTGAATTAGTACTTTCCTATTTAGCACAACTCACTGATGTGTGTTATTTGATAATTTTAGCAGGTATATACTTCTTTGGTGTGACGGCCCCTTTCCGCAACTGCGAGGAGGGGTCTGATGATCAGCAGGAATTAAAGATGGTTCTCAGTAAGCAGTATACAGATGGCCAGTTGAACTACTTCAAATTTTCAAGTATTGTCGTGGATGAATTTCCCAAAGCCTTACGACAGACTTTCAAATTCATGTGGGACAAGTTTCGTGGACCGGGACCACGCTGGGATGACTCCGAAGCTGTGAGAAATTTGTTTCTGGTAACAGAGGGAAGTAAAACCAAAGTTCCTACAAACCAGTCGTATGAGGAGTGGGATTGTACCGCGTTGTTCGCAGCCACAATCTTCGCACAGTCCTTCGCTTTACCAGACAGCAAATGTCACCTCAAAACACTCAATGATTTGTACGTGAAGCCTCGTGGCGTACCTGCTGGAAGTTTCCACACAACTGTGGTTAGCCCAGGTGGAGACGATAATGAAACGTTTGCAATTGCGATTGATCAGCTTCGACTTTTGAGAAATTCACTTTGTCACTCAACCAGTTCTGAGATGGACAAAATAAAATTTGTCTACTACGTACAACTTGCCAAAGAAGCATTCAACGCTCTTGGAGTCAAGACAGACACGATTGATGCCGTTTTCAAGTCTCATTTCTTCACCGCAGAAGAAGTCGCCAGGTTAATGCGCCAAAAGGATTGCGAACTAAACATTGGATTCAGTGTTTTATTTAAATAGGCCGGCTTAGATGACTGCTGTTGGGTAGGCCCTAGTATGTTTAAATGAAATGTAAATGTAATTGTTTAAACGAGTGCTGAGAAAAGGTGAAATCCCTCTGCACTGCAGGTCCTAGAGATACCCTCATATACTTTCTAGGACTTGCAGTGCAGAGGGATTTCACCTTTTCTCAGTACTCGTAACAATTACATTTCATCTCATTTCATACAGTGCTTTGAGGTCTCACAGGGAACCCAGGCTTTTACAGAGCTCATCGACAGTAAAAATATAAGGATTTGTATGGGATTTTATCGTGAGTTTGATAAAATATCAAAATTATAAATAAACAACCACTTAGGTGTCCATACCTCTATCTGTTGTTTGTTAACGGTTTCATGGCTTCTAAAAGGCATTTAAGCGAATTTTGTTTTTTAGTTTGTCTTTACCTAAAAGAAATAACACTACTATCACTTTAAGGCGGGACTTAACCTAAACGCCACTTTTCAATTCCGCCACTTGACATGGCTTTCGGAAATATCTCGTTCACGTTTCAAGCAATCCAAAAACTCTATGCTCATCCCGTAAAGCTATGTTGTGGGGTGTTTTGTTAATTTTTGGGTGATTTTGGGGTATGTTTGGGAGGAGATAAATTTTCTAGAAGGTTTGGTAAAATTAAGAGAAATACGAAATATTGAAGATTTAGTGAAGTTTTAAAACTGAAATTAGAATTTGTAGTTAATAATTAATAGGCGGACACCAATAGAAATAAAAAGATTTAAAGTGATAGTAGTGTTATTTCTTTTAGGTGAAGACAAACTAAAAAACAACACCTAAGTGGTTGTTTATTTATAATTTCGATATTTTATCAAACTCACGATAAAATCCCATACAAATCCTTCTATTTTTGCCGTCGATGAGTCCACCTGGGCTCCCAGTGAGAGCTCGCCTAATGGTTATGTACGTTGGTTATGTTTTACGTCACGGCGTAAGAGAAAACGTAGTTTGTTTTTCTCTTCCTGTAAAGTAACATACATAGTCGACACATTTAAGTCGGCCCTTATCGCCGAATTATTGTAAATATGTACATTTATATTTTCTTTCTTATTATTCAACTTATAGGTTTTAATCATCTTATAAAGTATGTAATTTGTAATTTTGCTTTAAGGTGTTTCGATACAGTTTTCAGGAGACCATACCTACATTTTTCGATCGGCTTGTAAGCGGTCTTTTCCAAGTCAGATCAACGTGAAATTTTTACCACTAACTGGTTTTGAACTGAAGTTTGGCTAAATATATATTCTGGTAAAATCGATATTACCATGACGACGATAAACAAGAAACTTCGAAACTGTAAAATGTGAAATTTTGCGCGTTTAAGATTTCGCATTGAAAATACCACATAGACATCTTAAAATATGGTATATGACATATATATTTTGCAAGAATAAAAAAATTATGTTTGTTTGATTTCAAATAAATCGCAATAACATTTCAAACCTTACTATTTGTATACCAGTATTAAATTAATCGAGAGATAAACACTGGTTTTGTGAAATTACTTAAAGATAGTGTCAAAAAGTAGCTTTATGTTATGTTTGTACACCTTCAAAGTTTTGTTTACTTTCTCTTTTGCGATCTTGAGAACTACCTTTTTTCCTAACATCGCTTCATGTGCAATTTTGAATTTTCGATTTTAATCGCTTTTGCAAACATCTGAGAAACGGCTCGATGGATTTTTTTAAAACATTCACTGCGCATGCTTACCGATGTGCAAAATATTATCTGAAAGTTTCATTGACATTGATTTACTGGAACGCCTTTCAATTTAAAGATGAAGACGACGTACGAAGCGGCCGAAAAATTTGCGTTACATGTTTACTTTTTCAAGTTATGCTTAATAATGATTTCAAATAAATACGCATTGCATTCCTCCGCGTGATTTATACATTTCGTTGTGATCTGCTGGGCATCTATTATTATCTGTATTCGAGCATGATTGTACCTTATTACTCTCCTTACTACTTTCCAGTCTCTTTTCAGGATTATTTTGAGCAATAAATGCCCTTTTGCGTTTTAAAAGCGTTTTTACAGCAGGCGTTTGAAATGTTTCAATCACGGAGGAATATAATGCGCATTGATTTGAAATCATTACTGAGCATAACTTTAAAAAGTGAATTTGTAACGCAAACGTTTTGGCCGGTTCATAGGTCGTCTTCATTGATAAATTTAAAGGCGTTCCAGTGAATCAATGTCAATAAAACTTTCAGGTAATATTTTGCACATCGGTAAACATGCGTGGTGAACGTTTAAAAATAATCACGCCTTTGCGCCGTTCCTAAGATTTTTGCAAAAGCGATTAAAATCGAAAATTAGCCATAAATTGCACATGAAGCGATGTTAGGAAAAAAGGTAGTTCTCAAGATCGCAAAAGAAAAAGTAAACAAAACTTTGAAGGTGTTCAAACATAACATCAAGCTACTTTTTGACACTATGTTTTAAGTAATTTCACAAAACCAGTGTTAATCTCTCGATCAATTTATTACAAGTACACAAATAGTGAGGTTTGAAATGTTATTGCGATTTATTTGAAATCAAACAAACAGATTTTTTTTATTCTTGCAAAATATATATGCCATATACCATATTTTAAGATGTCTATGTGGGATTTTCAATGCGAAATCTTAAACGCGCAAAATTTCACTTTTACTGATTTCGACGTTTCTTGTTTATCGTCGTCGTGGTAATATCGATTTTACCAGAAAATATATCTTGCCAAACTTCAATTCAAAACCAGTTAGTGGTGAAAATTTCACGTTGATCTGACTTGGTAAAGACCGCTTAAAAGCTGATTGAAAAATGTAGGCATGGTCTCCGGAAAACTGTATCGAAACACCTTAAATGTATACATCATCATATTCTAACGACCTTATAGTTTTTAATTCCTAATTTTTATGTACGTTATTCATTCTTATGTAATTCCTATAACTGAACTTTCTAGTTTTAGTGTAAGTATTTTAATGATTGTTAGTGTAAGCACTTGTGTTAGTTATTAATGTTCGTAGTTTGTATTACGTTACAAATTATTTTGATAAACAATAAACAATATTTTAAAAAGTTTTTTAACTATCTTGTGAAATATGTTAATTTGTCATTTTTATGCTCGTTATTCAGTACAATATAATTTTTTCATAGCCTGCGAGCAGGCTCACTTGTTTGGGGTATCGCGCGAGTGTCTTGGCGGCGGCAGCAGGGTGAGTCGGCGAGAAGAATGGGGCGAGTGAAAGTGAGCCTTTTGAATTCCACCCCTTGTGAGGTGTCAGCTCGGCATTTGACATGCATCAGATATATAACTATCCAAAAGGAGCGAAGCAAAATGTGAACAAACATGACAGAAAGTTGCACGTGGAGAATTTCACGGCAGATTGCAACATTTTTATCATGGCGCAGAAACCCTCAAGAAAGCCATGAAAAAAAAAGCGTGAGTCGAGAGAACGATTGTTGTCGAATGTGCAAATGTTCTTTCAATGTTAAGTATGGAACTGGAAAATCTGGTTGAATGCCACACAAAATTTATACAAAGCTTTAAATCGCGACGGCAGCCGTGGTGAAGATTTGGCCTCGATGTGCGAGAACATCGGTGTAAGAACAGCTGGAAGATAAAACTCCTACCGAAACCAGTCGGCATCACAGCAAAACATCCCTCCCTTCCAGTAAACAATTCACAGCTTCTTTCTGGTCAGGTTTTAGATCAAAACTAAAGTCAGGATTGACCGAAAGCTTAAGAAACGCTGCTTGAACATAGTCCACAGACTCCATTTTGGAAGTGTGATGTGAAATTGCCCTGGTTTTTTTCATAATTATGAAGCCTGTCATTTTTAACCAATCGGATCGCTGCATTCGTCGGCAAACGCGGTGTATTAATATATCAAAAGCCCGCGCGCAGGCTCACTTTTCCTCGCCCCATTCTTCTCGTCCTGGCTTCGCCGCCAAGATACTCGCCAAACAAGTGAGCCTGCTCGCAGTCTAAATTTTTCAAAATTAAAAGAATTAGTACCTCTAGAGGAAAAAGTTGGCATGAGCCACACCCACAAGATGGGTTTCTGATACCTTTTATGGGTTCATTTCAAAATTTCCCTGGGGTGTCCCCCCCCCCCCCCCCCCACGGGATTTGAAGCAATGTCCACTTTACGACTATTCCCCATAAGGCGTAGATTTTAACCTGGCGTACATCGGACGTCAAATTACGTCCAAACTGGCACAATTGGCGAAAAAATGTCCGCCCGACTTAACGACCGACGTTATGGTGCTTAGTCCTGGCGCAACACGTTTATGCAACCGTCCCCTGGGCAACACTTAGTTACTGTCGCCAAACTTTCTCCCACATAAATGGAATATGTCTTTCAGTTGTGCATGACATTAATTTATAAGAAGAGGCTAAGTGTAGCCTATACTCGTGCCGGTAATGTACGTTACTCGCGGGGACGTAAAACAGCAATAGGCAAATTAACAAAACCAAAATTAGATTCGCTTCTGCTTGCATGCGTGCTTATTCTCGTACCCAGATTTAATGCGATGTACAAATGAGAGACGAAAACACGAAGAATAAAAAGAAAAACGGAGGGCAATCCTTACCTCGTTGCCGTATCCGGCACGAGTAAACAGCAACAAACAAAATCCAAATTTGTTTCGCTTCTGCTCAGTATCGTGGGCTCAAAATTTTCTCGCAGTGCATGCGTGCGTATTCTCGTACCCAGATCTAACACGATGCACAAAAAAGTTAATACGAAAACACGGAGAAAAAGAAAAACGAAGGGCAATCCTCGACTCGTTGCCGTACCGGCACGAGTAATAAAAGTAATAAAAGTCATAAAGCTCGAACAAGATAAAGACGATAAACTGTTTATTAAAACCATATTCCTATTTCTGGTTTAATACCTTGTTATCATAACAACTCTGATGGTGGTAATTTCGATTCAGACACCCTTAGTGCATGCGGTACCGAACCACCAATTTCATCCTGTAAAAGGTAAGACAATCATCCCCGTCACTTTTATGTGGGAGCGGCACGCCACCCCGCCTGGGCTTCAAATGTCACCAGTTACTGCTACAACTCGAGATATTTTTCAAATCAGTTGTCATGTTGTTGAGTTTATATCAACCTCGTTCGGCCAGAAAACCGAGAAGACCCTGGGGATGAGGTTGGAGTTTATATAACAAAACAATTTTATTTTGTTCATTAAAGTCGTTTAGGAATTTCAGCTTTCACTTCGATTTTGTATCTGTATATTTTGAAAACATCTTGCGTCAAGTCCGAAGTTCGAAATTTGGATCGGATTTGATGCGTTTATATGACTGAATTTATACGTGAAAGTTGGATGTATAGTTATAACGACTAGCTGACATAGAGCTTGTGCAACTCACTCCAATATGTCAGAAGTACGTTCAACGTTCGTCGAGACTATAGTTACGCCTGACGTGCTGCCTGCCTCAAGTAAGGCCAGTCAATCAGTGGCCTGGAGCTAGGCTATATATAGTGTAAGCATGTGGCCAATAACACCATGACGTGAGTTACCTATGCCAGTAGACCACATCGTAGTGGAAAATCCATACAGCTGTAAAGAGCACCTTAAAATTAGTAAACGAACTTTGCATACCAGGTATGCAAGAAATTGCTACCGCCAAACAGATGTCTGTAAAATCGAAGATAAACACTTAATGTGCGGTCTTTCCAGCAGTTTCGATGGTTTTTCTGTCCGAGACGAATTTAAAAATTTAAAAAACTGGATGGTTGAACAGCAATTGCCTAGTCTTTATGATTATGCATTTCGGTGACGTGCGGCCCCGAAAATAATTGACCGCGACGAAATAATGAGGCCTAGATACTAGGAAAAAACGGCATGGGGTAGTTTCACAAAACCTCAACAAATCTTTCAACAAAATTAACTCGAGAATTTTCCCGTGGAAGCGCGCGCCTACACGAGGACCTAAAACGACTGCTTTTATTGGCTTGTATTTTTGATGTAGGGGGGGGGGGGGGGCAAATGCCAAAAAAAAACCTGCACAGCAGAAGTAAAGAAAAAAATTCGTGCACAGCGAGCCAAAGAAAAGAAAAGTATGGAACCATCTCTAAAAAAAGTTTGTACAGCCTCAAGACGAAAAAGTAATCATGCTTAGCAAAATTTCCCAACCTCCCAACCTCCCCCCCCCCCCCCCCCCCCCCCCGAAAAAAAATTAAAATTAAATGGTCTATCCCTTGTGCTGTATGTGTGCCCAGTTTTCACGAGCATAAGAAGAACAAATACTTGAAAAAGTGCGCATTTGTTGAGCCCATATTCATGTTGACATGCGTTTTAAATTTTAACTCAGCTCCTTATTGGCTTCACAGCAGGTAGGCTCGATTTCCGCCGCTCTCTAGAGTCCGAAAAGCGGCTGGTAATCTAGTCTATACAACAAGGTGCAATATTTACAAATATCTAGCTGCATTCATACATACTTACAACACTAGGAGACTTTACATATAGGTGACATACAATACATCTATGCTATTTATCCTAAAATTGTATACTATTAATAATTTATATACTCAATTTCATTACTTCAGTAACACATGATCTCTTATCGAAGTTCAAAACTCAACCAACAGTTTCGTTATTCACTGCTGCAAATATCATAGCGGACGTCTCAGAAAACGACAATGCTTTACGCAAAATGGTCACATGGTCATGTTTGTGGGTTGTGATTGGTGGATTTAGATTCATTTTGTCAGTTTCTATTTTCGGGGATCCAATGTTTGTCACCATAATTATGATTGACAGCAGCGTTAAACGTGATTCTGAGTTGGGCTTTGAACTTCATAGTTCGCGTGTTAGACATAACGTGGTAATGGTAATGATAATGTCGTGGATAATTAAGAGGACAAAGATATATGTTCTCTTTTACAAAATTTTGCAGTAGGCTCGGACGTCAGTATTATTGAAAGGCACAGTAAAGAGGTCAACAAAAAACACTTTTTAACTTCATTGCGTACTTACGCATAACACTATAAGACAAAAATATGCAGTCCGACAATGGCTGCGGTCACATCTACGACGTAACTAAAGTTTAACTTAAGTTAGTCTCAAGTTACGTGACGTCATACCTAACTGTAGTTAGTGCTTTCGGTCGACTTTTCGGTCACACCACGCAGTTAACTATAGTTATCCCCGTCTTAACTATAGTTAGTAGCCCAGATGTGACCGCAGCCAATGTAAGCTACAGGGGCGATTAAATTAACTATTTATACTACCATCATGCATGTTGACATATGTGCTGTTATGCTTGCGCTTATGCTCACGCTTGAGCTAATCAAAACCTGGAAGCTATAGCTAGGCCCCTTTACGATTTTATACAAAGTAAAGCTAATAGAGTGAACTGAACCCATTAATATCTGCGCGATCACCTTTTGTTTGTGGTGCTTTGCGTTATGAATATTAGTTTTATGTTTGTGGTTTTTTCTTTTGCGTCACGTTTTTATTTTTTTACGCATGCGTATCCTCACCCCCACCATTTTCTGCGTTTCGGTTTACACGCTGGGTAGCCCCTGAATCGAGAGCATGTGATACCGACTGGCGCGAGGCAGTATGAACTAAAGAAGTTGTAGTCACAACACAGGTCGTGCTCATAACAGCCCCGATGCCAGCAACAGTCGCCACAGACCCACCTCCAACACGTACACTTTCGTCCGCACATTCCCAGACAATTCCTCCTCCTTGGTCTTGAGCAGCGCTTCTCTCGATCATGCTGGTCAGCGATCTCGTCTTCCATGTCAGGCGTAGCTCTAAGCTCATCCAGGATTTCTACGTCTGCCGCCTTCAGCAGATTAAAGCACATGGCGTGGAATGGTTGGAGAATGTCCAGGCGTGTGGAGTTGTCGCCTAACCCTGCTGACACTCGCTCCAGCAGCTGAACCTCAGGGGCGTAGTGTAGTTCGCTCATGGCTGCTTGGTAGTGACTTTTTAGGTCTTCTTGTTGTGCGATTTCATCCTCAGATAAGTCCTTCACCAACCATCGCAATGTATCAGTGGTTCTAGGAACGCCGTCTGGGACATAAAACATTGAAGGGCCATGTCTGGGGAACAACACAATAATAAGTTATTAGCTAAACTCTAAGGGTCCTCTAAGCTCTAAGCGGTCAACTCCAGAATGAGTGTAACTTCAGAAGCCTCGTAAAGACGTCAGTCGGATACAAAAAGAACAAACCCGCCAGTGTGAAAATATTTAATTAACACAATTCAGTGCTGAATAAGGCGAATAAGCTTACCCTACGAAAGACTGATCCAAAACTTGGTACAAAAACATGTTTGGGTCAAGCTGCAGATAATGCACAATTCCTTCTCCTGAGGTCTTATGAATCTTCAAGGAATCCTTCTTCACATCAAAGCAAACTCCCAAGGTCTGATTGTGCTCGTAGCAACCTTTGACTCCGTCCTCCGAATAACTCTTCAAACGAAGCCCTTTATCTGCGGCTATAGCGCACATGAAACTTCCAAGTGTGGCAACCATCACCGTCAGTGTTAAGTGAGCCATCTTGACAAAGCTTGACTAGGTCGCTCTCACTTCTCTTGAACGCTGGATGATCAATGAGCCCACAAAAAATTGGGGTTATATTTATATTAATTCAATGGCTGTCAAAGTTAAAATTTCGTCATTACTCTAATTGCTGTGGTGGTATGATAAGTGATTTTTGCTTCTAGGAATGTCAAGCGATGCACGCAGCAACAAATACTAATATAAAACGCTGAAACATAATATCTGTTTGCAAAAATAGCAAGTATAAGGAAAAGCAATATTCAACAACAATGGTCAGCAAATATAACACAGCAACAATATCTCACAACTTTTGGTAAAAGACATCTACATTCAAGCTGCACGTTACAAGTTAGCTATTTATTTTATTTTTCATCCACCACTGTAAGGTCGTCTTTCACGCGCGTTGCACAAATTGCCGGTAACATTTCTATACGAAAACATGCGGCTAGCAAAAGCAATAATAAACAGCTGAATACAAGTGTTTACATTTTCCAGTTTATAGAAAAAATGTAATGCTCTAGTAGAGTATAAATTTCACCTCATTGAAGTACAGGTGTTTTCTGCTGTCCGTTTACAAAACGTGTTTACTGGTCTTAACTGTTTTTAACCTGTTCCAGGGGAGCAGCTTATAACCGACGCGCGAACGGGCGAGAAAAAATAGGAAAGACTGGGATGGAGACTCGCCTAGCTCTCTTTCACGCCTTTCACCCTCCGTCAGCACTCGAAATATATTTTCCTTGTGCGCGCCGCGTATCCTTCGCTCCCCACTATATGAACGCCTGCAACAGGCTTTACTGTTTTGTTTTATGGCCAATTACTATGAATAACGTTTCACGAACGTTTTTATCCGTTTAAAGGAGGTAAAACTGAAATTGCTTCAATCGTGACAACGGTACAAAGTTTCTTCAGTGTAAAGTTTCCTGTAGCATTTTTCTCACAAAGGTTTATTGAAAAGCGGTTTAACGTACTTAATATAATAATTACTTCCTGATTGCACTGTCATTGTGACAAACGTTTCAAAGTGCTTATATCTCGCTTCAAGTGTTCAGTAAAATGAGGGTGATAACTTCTCGGATAGCCTCTCAGTCCAATTTGGTTCACGTTTAGTTCTAATAAGTGCGATTTTCTAAAAACAAGAAGAGTGTAAAATAGAAGGCGATTTATTCTATTTCTAACAAAACTCTATGTTTTTTTCCTTGTTATCACCGTTAATTAATTCAGCTTCAATTGGCTATATATGCGGGTGTTATTGTAATTATCGTCTACACAGTAGGGGCAATATTTTTAAATCCCATGTTAATCAGTGTCATATTTACTGACCGTGTGCGGGCACTAAATTTTTGTGGTTCTAATTTTTGCGGTTTCTTTTTTCATGAACGGCAAAAAAATGTTTCCGCATAAAAAAATTCCCGCAAAAAATATCTCCGCAAAAATTTACTCCTCTGTCGAAACTGGATATAAATACAAACACCATTTTTACGTACCGCGGTAATGTCAAATCGTGTTGGTGCCCATTACTTAAAACTTCTTTTCGCCGGTTCAGATGTAATATTGTAATAGAGTGTCAATGATTTAACCCTTTTAGCCCTAATATCAAAATTTAAATTCTCATTTCTTGTCCCTATACATTTCCAATAGAAGTAGTGGGGAGAAATTGTTTGGATATCAAGAGAATTTTTCTTGTGTGATCATGTCCTTAATTCTCATGCCCTTTTTGATTGATAAGGCATTGATATTACAAGGAGAAATTTGATGCTGATCACTGTTAGGGCTTAAAGGGTTAATATAATTGTTTTACATCTGCATGTTGTGTCACCTGTATTTCAGATTGCTTGTACTCGAATAAAAAACGAAAATGTTGTAATTCCAGTTAAATGCGACTTCCTGCAAATCGCAAAACTTAATTCCCATTAAGCCTGAAAACTAATCTTTGCATGCCAATCGCAAAAAAGTAGTTCCCGTAAAACACAAAAATTTGCCAATCCGAAAAATTAAACTCCCGCAAAAATTTAGAGCCACACAATATATCTACATTCTATTTATATGTGGTTCTTTCACTAAGCCGACGGAAGTCAGGCAAAATTCGTGCCCCCTTCCCCCACTGAAGCACTACAGCAGGGTTGTCTTGTCTTGTCTCAAAAATTAACTTTTGAATACTAGTTGGAAGCATTGGAGTCTTTTGTAAGAGGCTATGCATAAAGAAAATAAGTGTTTTTTTTTCTGATATTGCCTCGGTAGGTATTTTCGTCTGGCTACTGTTCGGTAAAGAAAATATTGGAATTCGGAAGTCGGATTGCTTCTGGTGTTAAGACAGCGACGTTGCAATCTACAGCGATCTAAAACCCATGCACCGCATTTGGGGGGCGGGAAGGGGGTTATTCTTCAATTTTTTAAGGTTGAGATGTGCGGCCCGTCCCTTAAAAACCTAACCCCTTTTCACACCAAAATATGAAATCAGTTTCCCCGTATCCATTTTTCAGGCCTGAACCCTAAATGGATACCAAGTTTCAGAGAACCATTTGTTGATACCCATTTCAGACCACTGAGCGGCTCAAAAACCATTCCCATTGCGTCCGCACATACCTATATAACTACAATAGAAGTGTAGGAGGCAAGTTTAATGGAAGAAGAAGAAGTAGAATCCCACCAGCTCGAACTCCCAAGGAAAACAAAAAGATAGTCCGAGTTAGCGGGGTTGGTGTTGAATTTCAAGTATCCTGTTAATAATTAATAAAGTATTGTGGTGTTACCACTCATTGACAATCACGAGTCATTTTGGTACAATTAGTTTGTTGTATAACAGCATTCATGGGCTTGAATTCTGTTCTGACACTTTGAGGGTCACCGGCCGACGTTTATAAAACAGAGTGAAGTTAACGGGATAAATTTGAGCAATGGGAAAGTAAAACTAGTTTGAGTTAGGGGGAAATTCGAGTTCGAGTTAGCTGATAGTAAATGACTGAAAAAGTGGGGTCAAATCCAGGGAATTCGGATCTTCTTCGGGTTATCGGGGAGTTTGTGTTAACCGAGTTTCTACTGTATCACCAAGGCGTACTCTCCGGGGGGGGGGCTCGCATCGTAGCCGGAACCCTGCCTCGTCAACACTTTAGACAGAAATATATAATTTGCTTGTAAAGACAGAATAATATTTAAGTTCAACATTTCTTGGCTCTCTCATTACGCACTGGGCCTGTCTCATAAAGTTTTCTCTAGTTTGGAATATGTAACGTCATACTGGTTCTTTCAGGCGTTGACATCCTATATGGCAGCCGCCATCTTGAATTTGAACACCCCAAAGACCCTGAAGGTGTGGATGAATAAAATTAGTGAGACACTGCGGAGTTTGTTTTTGAAATATACATTTTATTTGTAATAGAACACTCGCTTTGAAATATCAATCGAGAACAAAAAATATCGCTCTAATAATATATATAAATTGTCTTTTACAGCTATTAAAAATCAATTTCATATTCATCGAAGCTACACGTAATTAATAATTCTAATATATGTAGAAAAATCGCACCACAAATATAACACAATTGTCCACTAATTACGTCTTTAACTAGAAGAAACAATTCAAACACATTTCACTTAGGACATAATTTATATCGCTTCATTTCTCCAACCGGAGGACAGCATGGTTACCCTTTCACCTTTTCTCTTTTTTATCCATCGCTAAACTTGCCTGCGCGCAGAAATCTATAGACGTCTGTGCATATGCTAAGCCGAAACCATATTGTTACATAATTTCTAAGAATATTTGTTATTTCTTTTTTTTATGAGATTTGCAAAAGCACTTTCAGCTGGTTTTCTTTGTAGTATTGGCAGTCTTTGTTTATATAAACCCAAACAACTTTTAGAAGAAAATATCCTAGCTTTTGCTATACGCTTCCGTTGATTTCTCTTATGTTGTTTTCACCAAGAAAAATCAAAGGCTCTTGAGCTAACTCGTGAATACGAAACGCTCTAAACAAAAGATTCTGTACACCTGCGAACCCTCCTTTCTACTAGGCGTTTTTCTCCACCGACCCTCCTCCCCTGCGTCCAACTAACCACCCTCCCCTCCCTCCAAATGCTACAATTCACGTGTTCACGAGTTAAAAATACTGAAAATTCAGCCTGAGTTTTCAAGGCTTGATCCTAGTAGCATTTTTCTTATCACTGCATTAAAACTACCGAACAGTCGAATATATAAAGCTTACATGGGACTTACCATGAGAAGTGATAATTCTTATGATTATTAAAACATCATTTAAGAAATTACTCTTATATGCTTCAGCCAACTAAGCGTTGAAATGCTTTACTTTTCTTACATTTGAATGTTAACCCCAATTTGGTATTTTTACGACCTTTTGCCGGGGACACTTTATTCAGTTCGCGCTTGCCACCAGCCGATGAGTGGTAAAATGGCTTCCTACGCCTTCAGTTGCAACGGACAGATAGACGCTTTCTCGTTAGTCATTGACATGCAATAATGCATCAGTCACTGATATACAAGACCAAATAAGCTCCCATGAGAAGAGAGAAGGACGACATGATGTGCCACAAATCGTGATAGTCAAAAAAATCCAATAACGCGCAGTCTTGGTTCAGATCACGTGATATCTCGGGGGGCTTCGTCTTATCAGTTGTTGCCTTGGCAGTGAAAACCCAAACCGCAGTACCCATAACTCCTAGTGTGACAAGCACATACGACCCTTGGAAAATCCGAAACGCCACTTTTTGTAAGGTCCAGTGGGATCGCTCGCTTTTCCAGAACTGAATGAGAATTTGACCGGAAATGGCGAACAGGGATGTTAAGATACAGGCAAACAAAAAGATGTTTGGGATGTTTTGTTCAAACAACACTGGGAGAACGATACTGACAATTGCCAAGACCGCAATGAAGATAACAGTTTTGGTTAACACGTCGCACTGTTTTAAATCGCTAAAACGCGACACGTTATGAAACAGTTTTATGCCCGCCCATGAAAAAATGAGGATGTAATACACCACTAGACAGATTATAAACAAAACCTGCATGACCACACTTAGACTGTTGGGGTTTACGGAATATAGCGACCCAAAATAATTGAATACATATAAGGGGACTATAAAATAAAGAAAAAAGTTGCTGGATTCTACAGGTAGATGTGTTTTCCCATCCGTTGTACACTCCTTATAGCTGATTCCATTGTACAAAGATAGAACAATCAAGCCCGCAATGACAAACATAAAAGCTGTATCGAACTGGTAAGTCAATTTAGTTGGGCAAAAATGATATAGCATTGAAAAACAACCCTCAAATATTAACGCCCAGGCAAAAGCGTAGCCGATAGAGAAACTGAATTTTCTTTTATGGGCCTCGGCGTGCAATAATATGGCGTCTTCACGGTTGGTTCGAAAATTAGGGACAGACATGTTTGCTAAATGGGCATTAATGTTGGGGCATTTAATGCAATGGTTAGGAAGTTCCACTTGGCCGATAGGTAAGCGAGTTTGCGATTTTCTGTTACGCGAGAGCCTGTTACACCAAGCTAATAACTCTGCTTCCATTACCCACACGGACCATGCAAGAATTAACCCGTGAATCATGTACACTAGGTTACTTATCATCAAGTTAAATGGAATATCATACTCATTGCTTACTCTATAACAAAAGTCATTGTAATAACATTTATCCCGATCGCCGTCCTCAATCATCAGTTTCCAGTCTTCGAAGACGAACTGGAACGCGCCCACCAAGAGAACAAAACCAACGATGCACGTGGTATAGGAGAAAGTCTTGGGGCCGCGCACAAGCCAGTGACCAAACACAACATCTTTCATGGCAACGAAAAGTTCTTTCCAGCTCAGTGGCTTTTTGTCACGAGTTCCGCGAATCAGGGGTCGTAACTCATCGGCTTTGCCAGTTTCCTCCCTTTTCCAACAACTAGAAAACAGGCTTTTCAGATTGTCTTTGAAAGTTGAAAATGTAAAAGAATTAGACGTCAAACTTAAGCTGTCATCGATGGGATTGTCCTCTTGTACAAGAATATACGGATCTCTAAAACAGAACAAGGCCCACAGGGATACCAAGATTCCGCCAAACAGAGATAATCCGATCAGAAAATAGAATGGTTTACTATAGTTGTAGTCAAATGAGCTCTTAAGAGTTATTGTTACAGTTTTTGTGTCGTTAGGATCTTCAGGATCTTTAAGTGCTACTCCAATGAACCACCCTGAGACTGAGACTAGCGGCGGATCGGATACTTTTGATAGCGTGATTCGCCCTCTTTTAGCAAATGTAAGCCGTAGCGATTTTCCTTCGTAATCCAAGTACTTTATATCCTTTGAGACGTCTTCGCAGTTTTGTGACACCTTTAGGTAAGCTGACATATTCGACTTTGATTCCACAGTAATGTCGAGCTGTTTATCGGAAATTCCCTGTGTTGAGTTGAACTGAAATACTGTTGGAGTCTTCCTAGCCTCGAAAGTCTTTCTTTCGTTTACTGTTATCGTTGACTTGTTATCAGATATCTCAGCAGCATAATTCAAGTTTGGAGTTCCTGTAAGAAGCACAAGATATTTCCTGCTGCAGTTTTGTGGACACAAAGTCAAAGTGTCCCCTGATCCATGCATAGGTACATCCAGATGACCTAGCGATGTCTCGTCTGTCCCAAACACGGACACGTGAAGGGATCCTGTTGAATAAAAAACAGATCGGGAAGATTATTTCTTCAGAACCTTTTAAATGTAATCGATGGGTAAAGAATGATTTCTACTCGTAGGCAAATTCTATGGGTACGTAAGGAGCAGAATTTGCAGAAATGCTACAAGTTGCTGACTAGATTTAAAACTGAAAAAAAAAAAATCAAAATGGCGGCGGTCCGAACCGATTTCCAAGCCTTTCCTCTACACGCACAGTACACGCACAATACACGCGCAGTACACGCACAGTACATGCGTGATCTCGCAAATTCCACTACGAACCTGATTTCCTACGCGTTTTTCGATATCAAAACAAACTCAGTCGAAACGAGCCAGCAAATTGGAGAAAATCTACAGAGTTACGAACTATACCGTGCGCCAAAGTAAAAAAAGATTGAACGCTGGTTCACTGCAGAAGCATTCGACATGTTTCCTAATTTTATTTAAGTGTGGCAGGTGACGGATTCTGGGGCACAAGGGAAATATAGAGCCAAATTTTAAGGACGTACGGCTTATTAAAATTCTTAGCGAGTTCTCAAATTTTTGCCAATCATATTCTCAATCTTCTTAGAAAAAAGGTTTTCGTGTGAAAAAAAGAAGATGTATTTGTTATGCAACCAACGGCATACTGTAAACCGAGGACTGGACTGGACTGGACTTGTAAAACGCGGACTTGTAAAACGAGGACATGTTAAACGCGGACTTGTAAAACGAGGACATGTTAAACGCGGACTTGTTAAACGAGGACTAGTAAAACGAGGACTTGTAAAACACGGACTTGTACAACGCGGACTTGTAAAACGCGGACTAGTAAATTATACTAGTCAAATTGTACTAGTAAATTAAACTATACGTTCTTTGAACATGTAAATCTTCAGCTCTCAATGGTGCGTAAACCTGTAGTAAACGTGGGAAGCGCAGTAGTCTCATGCAAGGCAAAACGGGGCCCGTCCAATAAATGTCATTCAGAGTTAAAAAGTGTTGATGAGCCTGCACGACTCCAGCAGTTCACAAAAATAATTATTTTTAAGCCTTCTTAGCTTAGCCTTTATTAGAATGTATTTTATGGATTTTCCTTCGCGATATGATATGTGGGGAGGCTCCTTGAAGATTTCTCTTAGATGTGGTTGATTCTGAAAAATGAGCCATTTTCCCATGAGTACGTCCTTTAGTCGGGGCAACGCCGGGTGGTATTGCATTACAAAAAGCAGTATTTTTTACGTGCATTTCTGTATTTCTGTTGTAGTGACGTTTTTCTATCGGAGAATTCGCCTTCTGATAGGTGTTTTTCCACAGTCCCAGCTGGGTAACCTCTGTTCTTCAGGCGTGTGTCCCTTTGATATAGCCTTTCGCGACGCCTGGTCTCTGTAGGTTTGTAATGTGTTCGCACATCAAGGGTAGACTCCCTGTGGAATCTTTCACCTTTGTACACTTCCGTGTCCAATAATATAGTTTATGTTTCACTTCGGCTAGCTCGGTTACATTCTCATTTTTCATTTTTTTTTTTTCCAGAGATCTACTCAGACCAAAATCTGCAAGTTTGCAGACGATGGGGCACTCGGCATATAATTTGACATAATCCCCATCCTTTGTGCTGTAACGCTGGTTGGAAACTAAAGTGTTACCGGGCTTCAGGTCTCTGTGAGCGATGTTGTGTTTAAATGCAAATATTCCAGTCCAGTCACCACGTCTCTTGTACATAACAATAACAACTCCGCGAATGAAGTGAAATCAAGCTCAGCATCAATAAAATGCACACGGCAAAGTCTTCAAGATAACTCACTTTTCTGTCTAGTCCAAAAGGACTAAAATCAAAGCATGAATACTCCATCATGATACAGTACGGGTCCTGACAGAATCTCGGATACATTTCTGTGACCCTTCTCCGTGTTAAGGATCCCGGCTTCCTTTAGAAATTAAATCGTTGCTTTGATTCGGCCAACTCGCCTTTCATTTTAATTACAACATTTCGGTCCTCGTTTTTGTATCTTGCCAGATAAACAGAGCTAAAAGTTCCACCTCCAAGTTCCGCTTCTACTCTTACTTCTCTCCATTCAAATTCTGCGACAATTCCAAATGCAAAATTATTCCTATGATTGGCGCGAATCTTTCGGTCAAAGGTTAACAAATCCATTTCCGTTTCCGGTTGCGTATCGTGCCATTGTTCCATTTTCAGAATATGTAAATTACGTACCGTAAAATGCCGGTTATAAGCCAACCCCCCCTCCCCCACCCCCCTCCCCCACTCCCCCTCCCCTCCCCCACCCATCTAGCTGTAATTCTCTGGTGGAAGATATCATATATATCAAATATCCCGAATTCGTTTATTTAAATGCTAATAACAAAATTGTTTTTCTCTTTAATAGCACCGATGCTTTTATTTGTAAAAGATTAGGTCACTTCATTTACGAAGCTTTTTCATTAAGAAATGAACCATTAGTTACAAGAATTGTAAATTAACCGATTTTGTTACTTTAATTTTATACTTTTGTTTTTGTTTTTATATGCAATACCATTTGTAATTGGGAATGCAAATAAACTGTTGTTGTTGTTGTTGTTGTTGTTGTAAACGGAACAAAGGTGTAACCAGGACTTTTTCAGAGGTACACACAATCACTGTTTGAAAACAACCTCCTCCTCCCACCCTCAAGTCCCAAATGTTTCTTTTTTTTTCCAGGTACGCACATGCGTACGTGCGTACAGGTAGCTACGCCCCTGCGGAAAACTATTGCGGTTATAAGCCCCTTTTTCGTTTCCTTGTTTACTTAATATAAACACTTTTAAAGAACACTTTACAACTACGAAGGGAAAATCAAATAACCCGTGAATAAGAAATGCTAACACGCAACGCAATATTCCGGTAAGCTCCTTTTTTTACACACTGACAAGGTTCGATATATTTTTTTTTTAAATTATCCGTAAGGATTTTTGACGAACGGAAAAAAAAAGAAGGAAATCACTTTCATAATGTCCAGTTCGAGGAAAAAAAAAAGAAGAGTCACGGGCGAACTCCAAAAAAAAAACCACGTTCGGGAAAATAAAAGAAAGGAGACTCACGGGCGTAAATTGAACCCGGGCCTCCCGAGAGCACATCCGGCGCCTTAGCCCCGAGGAACACATGCTCAAATAAGACTAAATTTTGTTATTTAAAGGTAGATAGGAATCAAAACGCGTCTCTCGATTAGAAAATCCTTTTAGATCTATTTTATGTCGCATTAAAGACTCCAAATGCGAAACATCTTTAAGCTGATTGTTGTTTATATTCATTTACAACAAATGACCAGAAATTAGTTATTGTTATCGCTGGATTCACGCTGTTCTTGTTACGAAACGCATTCGTACTGAACAAAGCATTACGTCACGAAGTTTACAGCTGATGGAAGGAGTGAGCGAGTGTGCGAGTGCTCATTTGCATATCTGTCTCCGTTGCCGATAACCCGTTCATTCGGGTGCAGAACAATAAGTTTAATAATAGCTTGATTACTGTTTTAACCAGCATTTTACGGTATTCAAATATAGATATGACGAACAAGCGCTCTAAACTGGAAATGTTATGTGACAGGAAAGCGACAAAAAATTAAACCAAAGGCTAGTGTCTCAGCGAGTCAACGCATTTTACAAGTCCGCGTTTTACAAGTTCGCGTTTTACAAGTCCTCGTTTTACTAGTCCTCGTTTTACTGGTCCTCGTTTTACAAGTCCGTGTTTTAAAAGTCCGCGGTTTACTAGTCCTCGTTTTACTAGTCCGCGTTTTACAGTATGCCGCAACCAACTGTACTAGGTGTAGCCTAAAAAGATGCGTGACCAAGCGTGATTTAGTGATTCACCGGTTGAAATAACACCGGTCACGCTACACACACCTTTATCAACAATGAAAGTGAAAGCTTTCCGGGATTGTTCATGAGCTGAAAAGACTTTCACATTGAGTACGTAGACCCAAACAGTGACGCTTGTTGAATGTGATATTTCATATAAACTGATTTTTAAATCAGTTTAAAAATATTAAAATATGTGGGCAATACTCAATGAGATATAATAAATATCCCGTGTTCATCTGCTGGTCAAAAATTGAATCTTTTTCGGTCCCGTTCAAATCAGAGATCTAGACTAGAAAACATCCTTTGTTCTCATGTATGTTGTATGCCTTGTGCTGTTGTCGTTTTGCATGTTTGATTTCAAAATTGCCTTTCTCACAATTGATGCAAGTCGGCTGAAATGATGCATGTCACCGACGTCAATAGCGACTGACATCCAAGTTTATATACTATAGATATGAAATATTTAGTCTTACCACTTTTTTCTTCAAGATGACCAAGGGTCTTTGCTTTTACTCGCAAGAAACTGTCCCTTTGGCCTGTTGTTACGATGCAAGAATGAGAAACGGTTCTCGAAGAAGGAAGCTGCTTGATAAATTCCAAAAGTGAAGTCGATGAAGAGGACAGATTTTGTTGTGGCTGTTCGTTCAAACTTGTTCCATCGAAATTGCATTCATAAACTAAGCCTGAAACTAATAAAGGCCAAATCAAGCAGAAAAACTGCACAAAAGCGGAACGAAACATGTTTGATCGTTTGGAGAACCGAAGTGACTTATTACATGGAAGAAAGGCGAGAAAGACTGATGTTCGGTGGATCATGTGTGATGCGGAAGCATGCAGCACGTGACCCAATACAATACAATAAAACCACTACGTCACCTTTCAATTTCTTCCTGTTTTTCCGAGAAGCCTGGATGAATCTGCTTTTAAATGAAAACTAGAATGTTAAAGGATATCGTACGCTTTATTTATTTAATTAACTTAAAATGCTTTCAAGAACCTTGTTTTGTTCTTAGAGTTATTGGTACATTGCATGTCACGAAATCTTGGACGACTGACGTGATGAACTAAACTGAGAATATGCGAAAGGGAAAATCCCTAGAAGCTTTACACTGTTTACACATGATTCATGACTATCCAACCTTAGGTCTAGAATGTCGTCTCCTGACCAATTAACGTAGGTAAACCAACTCCAGGTAAACCAATTATTTCTAATTCTTTGCCTATTACTCATGGTCACGCGCCGCTGTGACGTGGGTCAATTGGCAAACATTTGGATTCGAGCACTCTTTGTTGCCATCGCCACGTGCGATTTGGTAGAGAAATGGCGTTCGCGCTAGTTTTTCTATCTTTTTGCTGCTACACCGTGCTTACGAGACCCAACCAGGTCGAAACAGCTGTCCACGGTTTCATTTTGGCTTTCAGTTTGAGCTCTATCATGTCGTTGTCGCGTTAATTGTTCTACGTATTAACTTTGCTCACTATGTTCAATTTTGGCTGATCAGATCTTCTATAGATCCTACGTACTCCAGCAGCATTTTTCATGATTTTTGTTCGCGGTCCTTTGCTCCTTGTTCTACTATTGTATTATTTGGGACCGTAGGTGTTTTCAGATCCGACTATGCTGCTCATTTTTAAGACCTTTTAGCATGGTATTGGCAAAGGAGGATTTTTCAGGTATCCCATGACGCCTAGCGCGTAATTATCGATCCTGATGTGTCAAATTTCCTGCGATGGCGAGTACACATGGTGAAATTTTACTGATCTTCGCGAGACGTTTTATTCGTTTCCAACGCGATAAAAGGTGAATCAAATCGTTATTTGGTTTCTATATACATTAAAGTTTACTTAGATATCATTTGATCCGAAGCTGTTTGTCTATGTATCGCAATATTTTTGTCTTTGTTTCGAGTGACATGCATGGCTGATCCGCTTCCTTTCTTTGTTGTGTTTTAACCCTTGATCTGTTTTGCCGTGTTCCGTTGTTAATCCTGGGGACATTAGCTTATAATTACGCCTGATAGTGCCCGGAGAGTGACTCTTTTAAATGCAGTACAAGGTCCCCTTAAGTCCCCACGTTTTGTAGGAATTTATGACCGTTGAATTTTGGTCAAAATCGGCGCCAAAACGTTGTTGAAATTCGCTTCGATCGCGTAGATTCTTTGTTTAGGTTTATATAGTCGAAGGAAAAATCGTATTTAGTGCAATTGCAGCTTCCTTTTATGAGTTTGGTCAAATCATATGATCGTTTGACACTTTCCTTTGCTTCGAAGCTAATAAATCGCTTGATGTTCATGTTTTTACAAGTGATATGGAAGATGGCAATATTTTTTTATCTACCGGAAATCGAAGTCTAAATTGTCATCGATGCCTTTCAATTTGTCCGTGTTCAGAAATAGACAAAGTCGCCGCTCTCTTTACTTTTTGGGGAGGCAAACATGTACTAAATACCGTTAGGAACCTACAACAAGCCAGATTGGACGATGTGATATATGTTTAACTGCTAAAATCTACGCAGTAAAAGTTGCGCTCGCTTCGAGCAACTCCATGGCAAATGACTGGTCACACAATTTTCAGTTGATAATATAGTTCATTCGCGTTGCATCATGGGATACCTGAAAAATCCTCCTTTGGTATTGGCCATGTATTCGCTGAGGGATAGTTTATGTCTATCCTCACTTTCTTTATCGCGACAACGACATGATATTTCTAATTCTTTGCCTATTACTCATGGTCACGCGCCGCTGTGACGTGGGTCAATTGGCAAACATTTGGATTCGAGCACTCTTTGTTGTCATCACCACGTGCGATTTGGTAGAGAAATGGCGTTCGCGCTAGTTTTTCTATCTTTTTGCTGCTACACCGTGCTTACGAGACCCAACCAGGTCGAAACAGCTGTCCACGGTTGCATTTTGGCCCGGGGGGGTACTCGCAGAAAAATTGGGTAGGGGTGTGCGGCCCGCTTCCCAAAACCCTTACCCTATTTATGACCAAAATCTGCGATTTTCCCTACCCTATTTATGACCTCACCAAGAATTTGATACCCTATTTATGACCTGACCCTTAAATCAATACCCTGTTTCAGACCTGCCTTATAATTATTTCCCTAGTTCAGACCAATATTAAAGGCAATGTTTATCTGCTTTTATTAGGTACGTTATAAGATAAGGAAGTACCTTCTTCTAAAAAAGTGCATTCAAGACTACAGTGCAAAAATCGTTACCCTATTTATGACCAAAATGGCGGCAAAATAGCCAAAATCGATACCCAATTTATGACCGAAACGGCTGAAAAACCCTACCCTTTGGGGCCGCACATACATATATAGCCCATATTAGGGAGTACCCCCCCCCCCCCGGGCATTTTGGCTTTCAGTTTGAGCTCTATCATGTCGTTGTCGCGTTAATTGTTCTACGTGGTATCAGCTTTGCTCACTATGTTCAAGTTTGTATTACTATTTCTGGCTGATCAGATCTTCTATAGATCCTACGTATTCTAGCAACATTTTCGTTCGCGGTCCTTTGCTCCTTGTTCTACTATTGTTTAAAAAAGAATTAAAGCAAACTGAACATCGGATGTCGAAAAAGCGACATACATTTAATAATTCTAGCCTGCGAGCAAAGGGAGAAGGGGGGCGGGAGAAGCTCTCTTCTCCTCCCCCCCCCCCCCCCCCCCCCCCCCTTCTCCCTGTGTTAGACCCTTTCAACTTGACTGTCTTGCCTTGCAACGTTGCGAAAAGCGGAGAAGTGTTCACCTTTTTCTGCAACTCCCAACTCTGCAACTCGCAATTTTTCGTCGCGAAACAAGTTGCGGAGACTGGGTGTTACACGCGCAATTTCATCCGCAACTTGTCTCACAACGGCGCTTTCGTCAGCGTTGCGCTGCAGAGCAGGAAAAATTGCCTCATGTAACAGCTCCTTTAGGTACGGAAGGTTCGACTCATTTTTTTTCGCCGTGGGGTGTTTGTTTTGAAATCAAAATTTTGCGGGGAAGACATGCTTCGACTTTTTTCATACTTCACCAAGTTTATGAAATTTTGAAACAGCCAGCCGTTAAATTAAAAATTGTCCTGAACTTTGCAATCATTATTTTAACTAGTGACACATAAAACTTTGATCACATTCATTTCATAAACTTGGTGAAGTATAAAAGCAATCGAGGCATGTCTTCCCTACGAATTGTTTTTAAACATATATAGTGCACGGCGATGAAAATTATATTTCAATGATCAAATTATTATAACGGAACAGACAAAATCCTAAAATATGTGTTCACTGATTTGGATAGTTGTGATAGGATTTCATGTCATTAAATTTGCATTCATTACGTCTTACGGATTTGGCAATGATTTGCTTTTAAGTCAAAATGACTTTAAGGTGGCTGAACACAGTTTGCGCGCGCTCTTCAATTTCAGCTGCTTACGTAAGTCAGCGCGCGCAAAGTTTTGAGAAAAACAAATGTGGCGCATATTCAGCGATCATTTTATTTTGCTCAGCGTGGATCGCGAAAGTGTTGTTTTTCGTCTTAAAATGAAACAATTTGTTGTTTGTAAAAATGTTTGTTGAATCAATAGATAATATATAGAACCACTGAAGAAATACACTGCCTTTTTGGTCGTTTTTGTCTTTGGATCGAGAACCCAGTCAAATGCAACGCATGCGCAGTTGACCAAAAAATTGTGGTTGGATGTTTTAGCGACTTTCCTCGGAAACATCCTGATTTCTACGGAACCACTCATTAGAATTTCACGAAATTTGGCACAATAATAGTTCCGAATATGCCGAACTCAACTGCCACCAAAAATTTGAAATCTAACAGAGGAGATTTTTACAAAACGCAAACATATTAAACAACAAATTACGGAAGATCCCTCTGTCAAAATTACATGAGACTAGTGTTAACATGCGAATATTTTTACGAGTTTACTAGAGACAAATGATGGACAAAATCTAATGACTAGATTTTCTGAAAATAAACGAAACCAAATATTGCAGGCTGATTTCCAATCCACCGTGTTGCCATGGCAACACCTTAAAAGTTCAACAAAAATATCAAAATATAAAGCGTGTTGCTTAATCTTATGCTTCGCCAATTTTGGGCGTCCAGTCGTAAGTGGTTTTAAAATGACAATGAATGATGGATAGGTACAGTAAAACTGTGTTCAGCCACCTTAAGTTGTGTTTTAAGCGCATGTTCTTCAGTCGAAATTGCTACTAATAACAATATTTACATGTTACCCGTGGCAAAAACTTTTCCTGTTTGGAGACTTGTCAAAAGAAAATAAACAAGCGTGCCATCCCCCCCCCCGGGCAACCTCCGGGACAAAGTCGGCCCCTGTGGCCCGGGGTGGGGAATTTTTCAAGTAGTCTTGTCCCGGGGGTAGGGGGTGGGGATAATCTAGGTGTGCAAGGAATTATGGGGAGAAAATTTCGTCGAGGCACATGGCGGACGACATGACTCAAGAAGCGGACTACTTTGCTAGGAAATCCTTACAATTTGTTAGTAATTGGCTGGAAGAAAACAATTTGGCAACCTCACCAGCAGGGTAAAGCTATCAGAGCGTTACCGCCGGGTAAGTTAATCGGTGATGCCGTGGCAAGCGAAGAACTCACCGATGATAGGACGAGAAATCTTGCTAAGGAGTGTTGCCTGTCAGTGGATTATATGAAGTGTTGGGAAGAACACATCCTCAGTACACGAAACAACCGCAAGAGAGGAGGGATGAAAGCCAAAGAAACGTGAGCAAGGAAGAAAAACAATGGGAGAGATGCTTCCTGATCTTTGTAGCCATACGAGTCTCGTCCATGCAGTCCATGGGGTGTTTCTTGGTGTTGCGGAAGCCATTGTTGGTTAGCTTTTGTGTTGTGGTTTGGATATTGAATCTTTTGTTTTACGTCATTTGGTGCTCACACCATCCGCAACACCAAGAAACTACCAGTCCATGTCTATTTTGTAAACTGTTCGATGGATCAGTTTAAATAATAAATATTTTCTGTCTTCTTGAGAAACGGTGCAGCTTGCTGTTGAGTGGCCCGGGGGTGAGGAATTACCTCTTTCTTTGTGCCCGGGGGTGGGGAATAGGACGCCAAGTAAAGAAAAAATGGCAAATCCCCGGGGGTGTGCCTGGGGGGGGGGATGGTAACTGTAGGAATTGAACCATGCATAACTAACAAAAGGCAAATAAAAATAACGATTTTAAATTCAGCTGTTCTATCATAAAAGATTACTGTTTTCCTGCAAGTTCTCAATTGAAAACCGAAATAAGCTTACTCAGTAATTGCGGGGAAAACGACGATTTCAAATGAAAATAATAAATCAGTTTCTGTGGTTCCGACTCCGGATGAACATAAAGTGAGATTGGAAGAAAGCAACTTTCTTCGATGAAATAAAGAGCGGTTTATCTATTCAAACCTCATTGAATATTTTTTACCCCTCGCGCCCTCGCGATGATGTCATTGGCATTATGTAAGCAACTTCACGGGGAATACAACTCGCCCCATCCTCCCTCCCTCACTTTGCCTCTCTAGCACTTCGTGGAGAATAGGTTGTTTCTTGTGAAGTATTTCTTGAATATTAGGTTAGTGCTGGGTTATAGGTGATCGTGAACGGGACTGGGGATTTATCTTTGTCCCGATTATGTTCCAGTAATGTCTCACTTCTGGGTATTTGTTGGGCTCTTGAGATTTGCTCTCTCACAAAACTTTCTTTATAACCTCTTTTTTATTAAATATGAAAGTAATTCTGCTGACCGACGCTCGAAGAATTCGTCTTTGGAACAAATCCGGCATAAACGGAGGGCGAGGCTGTAGGGGATGGCTCTTTTTGTACGATAAGGATGACTTGAGGAGTGGAGTAAGTACTGGTGTTTATCTGTAGGCTTGCAAAAGAGGTCGGTTTCAATTTTTCCATTTTCGAGTAGAACATTGACATCCAGGAAAGGACTGATTGAAGATGTGGACCGTTCACTAGTGAATTTGATAGTAGGATGGATGTTTTTGAGGTATGTGATGAAGTTGTCTAGTTTTTCTTCTCCGTGTGTCCATACCATTAGAATGTTACTATGTATCTGAGCCAGAGAAAGGGTTGGTCAGCGTAATCTTTCAATGCTTTCCTTTTCGAATTCCCCCATAAAAAGGTTAGCGTAAGCAGGTGCCATTCTAGTCCCCATTGCCGTACCATGTTGTTGTATAAAATGTTCGTCATTGAAAACAAAGTTGTTCATAGTCAGAAACATTCTTAGAAGATCACAGATAGATTCAGAGGGGACGGTTTGTCAGTTCGTTGGCTAAGAGCTATATTCTACATGCGTCGATTCCTTCGTTTGCAGGAATGTTCGTGTGTAGAGAAGAGACGTCAAGGGTGACAAGCATGGCATTGCTAGGGAGTACATTGATTTCTTTAAGTTTGTTCAGAAGGTGGATGGTGTTCTTTACATAAGATGGGAGTGTCTGCACCAGAGGATTAAGATGAAAACTAACGAACTCTGATATTTTTTCAGTAGGATGTCCATTTGCTGAGACAATAGGTCGACCTGGGTTTCCAGCTTTGTGAATTTTAGGCAGGATATAAAAGCGACCAGCTTTTGGATCTTGAGGGGTTAAATAGTGGTGGGTTTCCTTGTCTATAATGTCCTCAGATAAAAGCCTTTTGAGGTAGAAACGGACTCTTTTTAATGCTTTCGGTGGGATCTGCATTGACCTTCTTATAGAACTGTTGGTTGTTTAATTGTCTGTAGCATTCGTTTAGATAGTCTTGTCTGTTCATCACCACAGTACCAGATCCTTTGTCTGCAGGTTTGATGATGATGTCTGTCCGTCGTTGTAGTTTTATTAGGGCGATTCGCTCTCTGCGGGTTAAGTTGTCACGGACACGGGTGGGTTCGGCGTTCATTATGTCACTTTCTAGGGTATCGATATAGATGTCGAGAATTGGATCACGGTTTGATGGAGGGCACCAAGTACTTTTAAGGCGGAAGGGATTAGGTGTTAATTCACATGTGCTGTCTTCGCTGTAGAAGTACTCTTTCAATCAGAGTGCTCAAAAGTGGTCAAAAGGCCAAAATTTAAATGTCCATATCTCCTGAACGATTTAAAGTGCCCCTGTGATCAAATTTTTGATTTTCATTTTTTTACATTTTCTTGTACAATTAGACTTTCTTACTCATCTTGCCAAATTTCAATTCATTACGAATGATCAGAAGTCGTTTTATTTTAACATTTATTTCCGAGAATTTACGGCCGAGAATTTGTTTGGGGCCTATACCCAAAAGATTCATTTGCTGACCTGAATTCTGTGGAGACAGCATGTGCCATGGCTGTAGCATGCTTTAATGATGGTGCACACACCACTGCAAACATCATGAGGTGTGACCTCAATCCAGGACAGTATGTCTCTGAAGCTGTCGACAAAGAAGACAGCAAACGCATTTACCATGCAAGGAAAAAGTCACGAGTGGGTGCCTTGGAGGCAAGACAGCAAAGGAGGAGTAACAGAGTGCATGAGGAGGAACTAAATATTGAAATAGAGGGAGACACTTATGTTCCTGGAGGATTTTGAGAGACACTGTGACAAGAGAAATATACCCTGGGCAAGTACCTAACCACGTTTTGCGACTGAAAGACGCCTTTCAAAATTTGTATTTCACACCCAAAAGGTGTGAAATGGGAGAGGAGCTAAGCCTTTTATACCGGAACTTCGTGTTTAACCTTTTCAAACCAGCAAGTGCAAAACCATTCAGATGAATGCGAGTTTTCTTTCGCATGCAAATAAAACTTATCTGAATGGTTTTGCACTTGGCCTCGGTTTGAAAAGAAGGCTAAAAGCAACTCGGAAATAGGCTATTGTTTTAGTATAAATCTACTAGACGTTAATTAACAACAAGACAGGCTCGCGTTTTTATTGAATAATGACATAAATAACAACTGCACACTGACAACCACACACACTCACTTTCTACAACTAGCCTGTGAACAGGCTTCTTATTTGGGGAATTGTCTTTCCCAGTCCTCACTTCGCTCGCCGATTTTAACCTAACCCAATTCCCCAAAAAGAAGCCTGTTCACAGGCTATCTACAACAGGATAGGTAGTGAGTAGCGTAGCCGATAAGAGAACAGCATTCGTGATAGAACGCTAGTAGTTTATACTAAATGTTTATGGTGATTTGACTCACGGGAAATAATTTCACTCGTCAAATAACGATTACGGTATACAATGAAATTTTTCCGTAGAAATACATGTATCTCGTTCACATTTCAAGCAATCCAAAACCTCTACGCTCATCTCATGAATCTATGTTATGGGATTTTTTGTAAATGTTTGGGTGATTTTTGGGTATGTTTTTCTCAAAGGTTTTGTAATATTTAGAGTAATAAGAAATGTTGAAGACTGAATGAAAATTGGAATTTGTAGTTAATAATTAATAGATGGACACCAAAATAGTTCACTAGCAACCTGGGGTACTCTTGCGTGGGTATCAACTGTCTGTTGGTGTTCCAAAAATCATTTACTTTCTTCTATCCTTTCTTTAATCCTCTTAAAATTTCATTCCAATTTGGGTTGAGTCCCGCCTTAATCAAAGCAATCGAGGCTATTTTGTTATCTAAATCTAAATTGAATACTGCGCAAAGCTCCCACATGGGATATATGTGCACAGGGAAACGGCTTTTACAGATTAAATCGTCAATGTCTTGGTCTCGCATAAGGGATGACTTAAAGCAGTCAACAGAAGAAGCGTTCTGAATGTGAGGGGGCAGATGGTTCCACTCTGGGACAGTGCGAGCAAAGAATCATGCTCTTGTAACAACTCTTGAGCGCTAGGATATTCCTGAAGTGGTGTTGACCTTGGGATTGTCTAGTTACAGGCCGAATTTAGCGCAGCCTGTAACCTGTAATGATAAGCTCCTGGCGTAGTCTACGGTGGTGGATACAGACTCCATCGAAGGGGGGAGGCGATAATTTAAGGGTGGGGCCCTTCCCCGGATCCCTCCCCTTGAACTCCCACTGGCCTATAAGAGCATCCAGAAGGTGAAACAAGAGCAATAAAAAAACGTTGCTTTCGCGTTTACATTTGGCATCAATGAAATGGGGTGGGAGGGGGGGGGGGGGGGGGGGGGGTAAGGTAGGGGTGGAGGGGGTAAGGTAAGGGCGGGGCGGGGCGGGGCGGGGCGGGGCCCGAGTCACCCGGGGGCCCCGGTCCCCTCCCCCCTCTCCTTGATCTCCCACTGGCTAACAAGAGCATCCAAAAGGTGAAACAAGAACAGGAAAATAAAACGGTTGCTTTCGCGTCTACATTTGACATCAATGAAATTAAATATATAGATCATTAGTATTTTAACGATTTTATTTTATTTAAACATTCGTTCTTTACATCTTCTTAAACATCACAATTCGGCATGGCTGTAGGCGATTCTCGCTCAAGATTAACTAATAGTTTACCCGAATGGGGTTAGTTTCTAGAGAAACTGTGGTGCTGCGTCGGTGGGGGGTTGAAACACGAGAATTTAGTTTTATCGACTGAGTCGATAAGGTAAATTGACCACCGTAAAAAGATTCAAATGGCTGACGTTTCGAGCGCTAGCCCTTCGTCGGAGCGAATCAAGGAATTGTGGGTAGTGTGTGGTTTTATATGGTAAGCGGTGGAGCTACGCTATTGGTGGAAATTTGGTGACGTGAAAAACAAATGTAAATTAGTTGAATGAAAAGCGTTCGTTAATTTACATTTGTTTTTCACGTCACCAAATTTCCACCGATAGCGTATCTACCACTTACTATATAAAACCACACACAACCCACAATTCCTTGATTCGCTCCGACGAAGGGCTCGCGCTCGAAACGTCAGCTATTTGAATCTTTTTGCGGTGGTCAGTTTACCTTATTGACTCAGTCGATGACTAAATTCTCGTAATAGTTTACCCGGTTACTTTGTTTGTTTGTTTGTTTGTTTGTTTGTGTCTTTGTATCTAAAATTAACAATTAAGGATTCTCTCATATAATAGCTTGTGGAAAAGTATAAGAATGTAGTTAAAAATTTAACATATTTAAGAAATATTTACATTCATAGTGCAAGTTGATATAAAAGTTCTTTTACAAAGAACAAGCTGCTTGTTGACACTCAGTTGGGGTGGAACTCGTTGATTTTTGCATGGTTGCTAAGTAACATTAGTGTAGTCATGGTGACAAGTTTACCTTACCACATTCTGAATATCCATTCATGCCTATGAAAATTTACAATATACAGTATTTCTTAACACATTTGCGATGCAAAAATTTTTAAATGTCTTCTTAACCAATACTAGTTTCCACGCGTGAAAATTATACTGACTGATGTATACATGAGGAGGGAATGACTTTAGACGTCTGTTACTTCTGCTTGCAGACATTTTTCTGTGCTACCTTGGTACATGCCAGTCCAATTAGGATCATTCTTGTTTTTACACAGCCACCAAATAGCAAAGATACAAAATGCGACAAGAAGGGTTCCCACAACAATAATGCCTGCGATCAACGCCCACTTTTTACCGCTGTCCTTCTTCACACGTACATGCGCAGCTATCTTAGTATGATTGTTGGTGCTTACAACTGGCGGAAGCGTGGTAGTTGGTGACGCACTTCCGGCGGAACCGATTTCAGTGGAACTCTGGCCGGATTCATCATCTTTGTCGCACCCATCTTCGTCATCTTCGATGCAATTTGTTCGCTCAATGTCGGGCTCACCAACGATTACATTTTCAGATTCCGAAGAAGAATTATTTACTGGAAGTGGTTTAATGGGCTTTTTAATGCTGTTGTTGGTTCCAATATTTGGACTGTGCTCGTCTGTATAATCCCCTGAACTTGAAGAGCTTTTATCTCCCGACGACTGACGATTTGCGCCCGAGGACTCTTCGCCGTCGCCCGATCCAGAATAGTCGGAATCACAGTTGTCTTCGTCAACCGAGCACGGTGTCACAGAGTTTCCCGAGAAAATCTCCGCATACGACGTAGGGACTTGTTGACTGCCATGTGTATATGAAGTTGGACTGCTAATTACAACAGTGGTTGATTGTTCTGTTGTTGTTGTTGTTGTTGTTGTTGTTGTTTGGTCCGTGACAATGCGTGTGGTTGGATCCATGTCTCTTGGACGTTCACAAGTTGATCTCGGGCGGCCTTGCGTTGTAAATACCTCTTCTCCATTGACAACCCCTTGAACAATATCCACACCATTAAAATTGATCTCTTGAAGACACCCATCAAAGCTTATCCCCGACGAACGACTCTTCGAAGGAAAGCCATTTGTAGGCATACCACCTATAAAGAGATTCCCTTCGCCTTGTTTCAAATCAAAGGAAATATAACTCCCAGGGAAAGGCCGTGAGATGTGCAGAACCCCATCGAGGGTCAAGTTGAGGTGGCGCTGATTCCTTACAATGCGAACAGAATGCCACTTGTCATCATTGCACGCTTTGTCAAGCACGTGTAAGTACATTTCACCCGATCCGAGATTCCATCGTAGCAAAATAGAACCGTGCAGAAGTTCAATCACAAGATAGTCTCCTTCACGACCGCTTTCCAAAAGTGAGCCATTTTGATTGGTTGTTTTGAATCTGAAAATGATCCGATCCTGCTGTGTTGAGAAGGCTTGGTTGATGCGGTTGAAAATCACGTAATCTGATTGGCCAAGCCCAAGAACAGGGAGTGCTGTGAATGTAAGAACGAGAGCAATAAGAGATGCGCGCGCAAATTAACATGCAGTAGTACAAGTCAAACCAATTGAAGGATTGACTGATGACGTCAAAGAATACTAGGTAGGGGAACAAAACCATCATCTACCATCTTTACAATAACTGGAATTTTACGCGAATTTTTATTGGTCGTCACTATTGGAGGAGATGCATAGATGACGTCATCGAGACGAAATTTTCAGTGAACTTTGAGACTTGTGGTGTGATTTCTGTCAACTAATCACAGCTGTTTGTGGAATTTCGCGAGCCAATGAGATTGCTTTATTTGTATAAATCATAGATTACGCCAGATCGCTATTTTCGTCTTTCGATTCCTTAAGGAGAACATGCTTTGAAATGTTATTTTACATTCCATTAAATAGATATATTCCATTTTGCGCGCGTGCCGTCTGTTTAACAAATAGATTCCATTTGGCCGTGCGTCTGTTCAGTTATAGATCACAGATGACGTCAAAATGTGGTAACAACAAAAACTTGGCATACGAGCCACAGGCGAGTGTGTCAGCCTAACCCTGCATTCCGTAAAATCGTAAAATCCCGGTTATATGCTCACCTCACTCAACTTCTCACTTACGGAGAGTTTAGACTGAGATATTTATCAAAACAAAGCGTTGGGTAAAAGGAGCTTTAGTTTAAATAACTTTTAGCTTAGCTATACATAGAGGACAATCTTCTAACTGACTTAACGAAGGAGACAATGTAAGCTATTGATGAAGCGCTTTTTACTTTTAGCTTAGCTATACATAGAGGACAATCTTCTAACTGACTTAACGAAGGAGACAATGTAAGCTATTGATGAAGCGCTTTTTACTTTGAAGACAACATTTTTATTATGTGCCCGTATAAAAAAAAAACCGCAATCGCGTGATGTGTTTATCGTCTGTACACGAAATGTGTGGAAACAAATTGAAAAGGTTTTATCATGGCTTCCGGCCAAGTCTGTCTGTAGTCCTCAAGGCGAGCGGATATAGTTCAAACGCATGCAAAAACGTATTGGGAGAGCATATCTACAGTGACTCGAAAAACAACCATGTGGATAAACAAAGATTAAATTACTGCAATAACAGAAGAAGGACTTTGAGTTTTTCGACCTCTGTGTCATCAGACACAAACATTACTCAGGCAGACACTGCGTATATATAAACGCGTTTCTAGCTTTTGGATCTGAAAAACGAAATCCTATGGTGTAAGCATTCAAACGAAATCTATTCAGCAGTACTTTGGCATCGTATTGTTTGTTTTTCAGCATTTTACAAAATGAAGTTTGTGATTTATGTTATTTTATTTTTATTTAAATTGGCAATCTTGAGAGCAAAGTTGCATGTTCCGGTCCTCGTTCACCGAGTAGTGAAAAACAAACTTTTTATTTACGGTTCAGAGTAAGAAGGGTTTCCAGAAACGTAGCATAAACGCTAAGATTATTTCGCAGCACTGAAGTTTATTTTAAAATAACAAAGTTCATCAGACATTCTTTCGTCGAGTATCGTCACTTCTTCGATTTGTGTTTATTTTTCTTTACTTTGGGGAGAAAAAATGTGATTACGAGAGCCATGCCACGTACAGCGCACAACAAGTGCCAGTGGTGGTCGCAGAATGGCTCAGAGTATCGTTATAAAAATAACTTTAGAATAGCTGAATATGATTGACGCGGCTTTTTTTAAATTGAAAAATATATACTTAAATTGGGAAAACTGAAAAGCGGACAGCCACATAGTCAAAGAAAACTAATCAATAGCTTTAAGACTCTATTCCGATTTTTTCTGCAAACTCAAAAGTAAAAGATTTGACTCGATGTACCTCCGCTTTCTCGGAAACTGGAAGGAAACAAAATATTGTTCGAGAAAATGGAAAAACGTAGACGCCACTACAGTGAGGGTTTTTTGTTAGAGAAAGCGAGAAGTTTAAGTTAGAGAGTATCTAATGCCATATCTAGTTTACTAACCTTCGTTGCAAGTCTTCCCTCTGAATCCTGTAGCCGTGCAATCACATGCAGTTGTAGTGAATTTGTTCAAACACGTCCCGTTATTTTGACAAGTATTATCTTTGTCACACATATCAGTACATCCGGGAATAATGTCGTTTGAGTCCTCTTCGATCGCTTTTGTTCTTTTCCCTTGTCCCGCCGAGCGTTCAAACATTTCAATATCTGTAATACATCCCACAAATCTGTTCAAAAGTGTAACTGACGGTTGAGTAACACTGTTCGCGCTAAGCTTGGGAGGTAATCCGCCAAAGTACATCGAACTTTCAATGTTCTCGCGACTCTTGACTGTCCGCGACTTCGGTGGACTGTCCAGAGAGATTGTCATTTTACCTTTGTTTTTCTCTAAAAACACTCGATGCCAAACTAAATCGTTCAAATTTACTCCGACTTCCACCGTCATTACTCCGAATTTCAAGCCGTGGCTACACGTTAATCGAAGCTTCCCTTGATACAGTTCAACACGCAAGAAATTTGTATTTCCTCCGTCATCCATGTAGAGAAGAAGCGCATCTGACAGAAAGGTCTTGAATCGAAATCCAAGCGTTCGGGTTTCGGAAACATTCCATTTCTTCATCTGAAGGAATGAAGTTTCTTCATTTGTGAATGTTACTGCAGTGGTCTTGTGAAGCGCAAAAGAAACCCAAACATAAAACAGCCAGCGAAAATTCCAAAGGGTATCCATCGCTTTGCGTGATAAGTTATTCGAGAACCTTTGCAGGCTTGTTATTGCGGGTGCGAGGGATATCTTGTTTATGTCAATTGTCAAGTATACGTGAGAGCTAATAGATAAGCTATTATAATCTTAATTGTGATTACCAGCTCATGCCGAATCTACCAATGGTGAAACTGCAACGCAATCAAACAAAAATTCCAATAAACCACTCCTTCTATTCTTCTCTAATGACATCATGGCATCTTTCATACACTCAGCTAGCCTTTTGCTTGCGCGCGCGATGCTGAATTCGCGAGCGGCAAAGCCACGAGACAATACAATACAATACAATCTTTTATTTAGACACAATAAAAATTAAAGCTGACGCTTGTGGGGTCGTGTTACAAAATATTAAAAAGCTAATTTACATAAACTAAAAATACTTAATAAAATGACTCGATTTCCTACTGATATACATAATTAAAAATCATCCTCAATGTGTCTCATGGTCTGAGGGGATTCAATATTAAAATCAAAATTTTTCAGTGTGCAAAGCAATGGAACTAAAACTCACGCTATATATAAACTTTCTCTCTAACATAGAGAGAAAGCTTTGGAACTAAAACTCACTGGAAACGCTCTAAATCGCCCCAAAAACCACACATGAGACAAGGAAACACACAAGCGAAGTAAGGTAGGCAATTTTTATTGAAATCTTGTTCGTATTTTGTAGCTCCTAGAATAGACCGTATCCTTATAATTTCGCTCGTAACGGTTACTGTGGCACATATAGCTTGGGCTACCTGCGCGAGGGGAACGAGCGAAGGCGATTGATAAATAAACCGGCGCCTACTACGTCATAAGCAGGCTAATCTGCATAATACGCTGATAATACAGGCCGGAGATTCGATCACAAACCAAAGAAGCAAATTACAGTTTATATCAACTACAGATGTAAGACACATTGAGTATTATTATATATTAATTACTATGTAATTTTACGGTTGTTGTTGTTGTTGTTGTTGTAGTAGAGTAATGCGCCATAAAAGAACCTAGGTAAAATTAGTATTGTTATAGTTATAATTAACTGATCTTGCACCGTGACAGGAGCATGGCGAAAATGCAAACATTTCTAAGTTTTGAGGATTTAATACTGAATATCTGATCGTCTGTAATTTTATTGTTATCCATCGTATTCAATAAAACTACAACAGCTTGAAACAGAAATAGAATACCCTTGCCCCCCCCCCCCCCCACCCCCCACCCCCCCCCCCCCCCCCCCCCCCCCCCCCCCCCCCCCCGGAGTGGACTCCTGCTGATACCTTTTATAGCGTATTTTAAAAGCCGGAAAAAAAAATGCTGACAGGAACAACTGTTCAGCAACAAATGGTATCTCTTAGGGGAACAAATTGATGCGACCAACATGCCCACCCACAAAACGGGTTTCTGGTTCCTTTTAGTTTTCCTTTCAAAATTACCGATGATCATCCCCGGGAAACTCCGGCTTCAACTGAAAATGATAGCGATCGATTGCATTCAATTTACACCGCTAGCGGACCTAGCGCTAGCTGTCCCCATCCCAGTCAGTAAATCGAGCGGGCGAGCTGATCACGAAAACAAGCTCGCTTGCCGCTCGGATCGCCGATCGCTTATTTGCTCGCCCGATCGACTATCCAGGGAGACGACTGCTGGCAGTCTATATTCAATTTACAGGTGATGTGTTGATCCCCCGGGAGGGGGGGTACTCCCATATATGAGCTATATAGAAAAACCTTTGAATGCAGAGGTCCACACGACGCAGAAATTAAACGTGCTGGTAGTTGCCGGATCTTCCTTGTGAAAGATCTCGTGCCAGGCGTCACTTGAATGTAAAAATACAAAACTGAATGCAAGGCTGGCACTACGTCAAAGGACAGATTTATTAATGGCCAATATTTCGACTAATAGTATTAGTCTTCCTCAGGGCCAGGGCTGTACAGCCCTGGCCCTGAGGAAGACTAATACTATTAGTCGAAATATTGGCCATTAATAAATCTGCCCTTTGCCGTAGTGCCAGCCTTGCATTCAGTTTTGTATTTGAGCTATATAGGTATGTGCCGCTGTGAAGGGTATGGTTTTCAGGCAGTTTAGTCTGGGATAGGGTATAGTAATCACAGATTTTTGGTCTAGAATAGGGTATCATTTTCTGCGAAACTGATCAGTTGCGTGTAGAATTTAGTCTAGACAAGGTTTTACTGGCAAATGGCATTTAAAAATCGGTACGGCGGGCAGTACGGCATTTTTACTGACCCCTGTTAACTAATAACTGTGATAGTGAGCGAGTTTCTGGAAAATAGCGAGTCTGGAATAGGTCTATGATAGGGTAGGGTTTTTCGGTGTTTAGTCTAGAATAGGGTTGCAAAATGCAGCTAAAATGGTCTAGTATAGGTTAAGGGTCTTAGAGTCCCAGCGGCACACCCCCACCAAAAAAGTTGCAGAGTACCACCCCCCCCCCCCACCCCCCCCCCCCCCCCCCCCCCCCACCCTCCCGGGGTTGATCCTTCACCAGACAGTACAACTCAGTAGACGCACTCACTAGACCGAAGTTCAACAACTAAAAATTAAGTTTGTCAAAACTGAATGCTTGAAAGAAGACCAAATAAGATATTAAATTTAAGCCACAATAATTACTCAGTGTAAACTTCAGTGAAAAACAAGGATTTCTCCCACCGCGGAAAAATCATATCTCGACACTGTGAAGATATCAATTTTATCTCCACTGTGAAGAGTCAAGATATTAATGTTTTCACGTTAGCTACCATGTTTACCGTTATTAAATGTCACAAAGGTGTTGGTCTACATTATCGAAACATCTTTGGATCTTGATAAGAAATAAAACACAGTGGTGATAAACATGGCAAACCAACGCATTTTTATAATAAACTTGACGTTTCGTATGCTAAGCGTTGTGTTTTATTTCTTATCAAGTTACGATGGCCTAAGAACAAGAGTTTATCTTTGGATCTTCCTCGGAAACATTCGGACATCTTTGGCAATCTTCGGAAAATGATACAAATCTGTTTTTTCTTGGGCTTTTGAAGTCATACTAAAAATAGGTGACATTGCCAAAGAAACAGGATCATTTATTCTTTGCTTTGGTCTTTCGCACGAGTGTCTGTCAACAAAGCTTTATCGAGATTAACTCCTTCGTACTAGAATGTCAAAACACTCGAAACTGGCCACTGAGGCAGTGTAATATTACAACAGTAACCAAATCGCACCAATAAGAGCTTTTTATAGTTGCAAACTTCGATCGAAAATTATCTTTTCCAACGAAAAGCTGTAAATAATTAAGACCTCGTCAGTTGTCCTTTCCTGGAGTTGTATGGATAGCCTGCGAACAAGCTTTCGGTTCGGGCAACCGCGAACGAAAATGCTGTTGGTGTACGTAGGATTCGGAGATCTGTTGATTAAACCTGATATTGGGCCGATCCCTAGAGCTTGCTCGCAGGCTATGTACGGTGGGGACTTTTAACGAGGCTCCTGTAAACCGCTTTTGACGAGGTAGGGAAGGGGGATGGGGTCAGGGTTAGGCAAGGCTACGACAAAGTATTAGAAAGAGTAGCACAAACAAGGCAGAAATTACAAGCTCGTATGTACAGTTCTTTTATTTTTCCTGCTTCACACCATTTATGTCAATGGTCTTCTGTCTTTGGCTTGCCTTTAAGCAGAGGTCTCCTACTTTGAGACATAAGAAAGGGGTACAAATTTTTGTTGTGTATGTGAAAGGGGTATCATTTCGAGATAAAAGTTGGTGGTGAAGGGTTAAAGGGGTTGAACCTCCAGGCGGTATGAAACTTTTTTGAGGACCCCACCCTTCCTCAGGAATGATGAATGGTCAGCGTCGATCATGAGTGTTGCGTGCGCAGTGACGATTAAACCTTTTTATTCAGACCGTTCACAGCTTCCCGGACACTTCGCAACTTTTCTTGCAACGTTGCGCGCATCAATATTTTTTTGTGGGTGTCACACGATGCAAAAGTAAAACTCGATTCTACTTCTTCAGAGGAGGGGTGGCGGGTGGCGTGCTCTACAAAAATTCATACGAGAGGAAAACTCCTATTTACGGAGACACCAGCATTTCGAGCAGTTAGGAGCGCGAAGGGTTATTGGAAAGGGATGGCGTGATCTGAGCTGACGTACTGGGAGTACGAGGAAAACCAATCGCAGTGAAGGTTAACGGGTTGTCTAACGCAAGAGCCGATTACCTGTCTAATGGAATTTTTCCTTTTTGGATACCAAATGTGCTAGAATTAAATTAATAAAAGCAAGGTTTATTGTCATCCCGTGTTATTTTCATTTCGTTCTTTTTACAGGTCGCCATTTTGAAGCAGTTCCGTGAAGCAAGAAGCCGGGTTAATCTAACTTGCACATGTTCCATGGTTTAAAGCGCGCTTGTGTTGAGAGATGAGCTAAGGTAAAGCCACAGGCAGCCCACGCAGCCGAGGCTTAAATTCTGGTTTCCGTAGCTTAAAGTGAATTAGGAGTATTGCTACTCCCTCCTGGATGGGATGCTAGTCCATCGCAGGGTAACCTCCGGCATTATTTTTGCTGGTACCCAATTATACACCTGGGTGGAGAGAGACAATGTGGAGAAAGTTTCTTGTGTCTAAAGATTGACTTTCAGAATCAACGGGGAATGAAACCGGCGATTCGAGCATTAATTAAGGTTTCATCCTCTTTTCATAGTAAACAGTTGCGCTGCTAATTTTAAACATATTCATTATATTTTGATAATTTCATTGTCACAAGCCCCTCCGTGGAGTGTCAAAAACGTGTTGTACGCTTTTGCGATTAGCATTTGATGCTCTTAGAACAAATGTTAGCTTAAACACTGTATTGTAATACAGTAAATTAATACAAGTAAAGTATCAGTAAAGTATTGTATTGTACAATGCGAATTCTGTTTTTTAAAAAAGAAGATCTGTAGGCTAGTCATGACTTCAATCATTAAAAGAATATCTTCACATAAAAAGAAACTAAAACTACAATAGAATTTTCTTGTTCATGAAATAACTCGAAACTGGTTTAACAGTTTAGTTTTTCGAAAAATGTAAAATTCAATCCAGGTGTAACTTGCCATGCAATTATTATATTGCCCAAATTTATACGAACGAAAAAAAACGAAAAAAAAAAACATTCAATAGATAAGGACTTTGGAAATCACGATATATAAAAAGCAGTAGTCCGCATAGAATTGCGTTTTGATTTGTATTCAAGTAAAATTGTTAAACATGAAATCGTTCTATCTTCTTTGTCCAGGTTCTATCAAAACATGCCTCGCAGCCATGCCAAGCTGTTAGATGACTATTTACATAAAAGAATTTTTCATCAGCCCACATCTCGCTGGAGGCCTGGACCTTAGTGTCCCATGGCTGGCGCCCGCTGTTCTCTTCATCAGCAGATTCGCCCTCTCTTTTCATTGTAACCTGGCCTTGTATGGCGACTTTGGCTGTGCTTGGCTCGCTTTCTTTGATTGTGTAGATTTCAGTGTTTGTTTCATCATACACTGTGTTTGTATCTTTTAGCAGGACACATCCAGCATCCATGGTAACGGTTAGTTTATACTCATCAGACAGCTGACCAATGTGCAGGCTCCTTAAAAGACAAAACAATAAAAGTAACTTCAGTTAAAAAAGTCTTTTAGGCGACACCCTCTTAGAATAGAGTTAAATCGAGTTGATTCATTCATTCATTCATTCATTCGTTAGGAGTTTTTAGCCACCACACGAAATAAACGACCGTTGGACGATAACAAAGTGAAATGGCTTTCCGTGAAACATGATCTGAGCATGACATTTTCTCATTTCCTTCAGGGTGTACAAACTTCCCGAGCTTAAACGTATTTTAATGGTCCTTATGCACATTACGTCACTTACTCAAAATTCACCCCAAGCCTCGTTTGTGAAAAAAAAAGTATTTACATATACACTGTTTTTTCATGGGTAATTCTTTTCAAATTTACTGCTTTGGAATTCATTGTTGTGAAACTTCACACGTTTACAATTCCAAAACGAGGCTTGGGGGTGAAATTAGCTAGTGTGACGTAAACATACATAAGGTTATTGACTTACCTCGCTTTATGAGGTTTTCTCCTCCAATCAACAGGTAAGGTCACATGCTTATACACACCAGGAGCTTCAAATGCCCTCAGCTGAGAATCCCTCCCACTTATTTTTTCATTCGATAGTCGAACTGGAAGCAACAGCTTACTCCTACTTCCTGTAAGCACAGACAGGCAGGTCACGTGAGGCGAAGGCCAGGCGAACGGCCATTGGACTGAAGACAGCGCCAGCCGTATTTTATGACCAGCGGCTACTGTATACGCTGTGGAATCCAGACTCACTCGGGCTTTAAAGGTTTCATGCGGTATTACAGGCTGAACAGCTTCTGTTGAGTGGCCGTGTAGACGAGTCAAGTTTAACACACCTGCAACAACAAAAATGCATGATTTTTATTAAAGATGTGGTCATTGTTTATCGTGGTTTGTAAGATAGAATAGATGAATGTTTACTCGTTTGTCTCACGATAGAGTCGCGATCAACATTTCAAAGTGACTCCATCGACACAAATGAATAAACATTCATCAAAACGCACGATAGTAAACACGCCATTTTTTTTTACAAATACTAGCTTGCTATAACCGTAAGAGTTTAATTTCACGAAATACAAGCTTGTACATAACAGCCAGGAACATTCATTTGATAACTTCTGTGGTCAAGTTAATTTTTGTGGAAGATATTTTTATGGGTCGTAAGAAATCCGTAAACATTTCCTGCCAAAACAGCATTAATCATACCTCTTGTGATAAGAGAAGACTCGTCATTCGGAAACACATCGCACAATCTTACAGCTACCAAGGCACAGGATCTGTCACAGCTCAGTTGTAGATCAACCTCGGGAAATCCCACAACCGAGACAGGCTCTTTAAGCGTTGTTGTTGCCCAACACTCTGACAACGTGTCCTCTAATCTTTGATCCACTGGAAGCTCTTCAAGGCTAAACGCAAGCGGGAGTCCACCCCACGACCCACTGAGAAAAGATGATTTAACAGATGCCTTAGTGATTGGTTCATTGCTGGTAGTTTTTTCCTTGTTCTCTGATGTCGGTGCTAAACTTCTATCATGGTGCAAAGTGAGTTCTTGAAGTTGTACATTGGATGAAGGCCAGCAATCTTCTGCTATCCACTTCCCAGGCCAAACATCTTCCTTGTGCGCGTTTGAAATGCCTTTTAACAAAAAGTACAGTGTACGGAGGGGTTTTTAGCTGAGTGTCAAGTATTTTTGCAATTGCTTTGGTTTTGCTTTGCTACACTTTGTGATTGGCTAAAAAATGTCGCGCCACTTTTCCAACCAATCAGAAGTAAAACCAAAACCAATGATGACTTGCTCGCACGCGTTTTCCCGCGCTTGGTGCCGGCTACATGTTTCAGCTTTGAGTTCTCATTGGTTCATTGGATTGTCTGCTTTGTTGTGATTGGTCAAAGTGATCACTTTGGTTTTGGTTTTAGAGTAGTTTTCAATTGAGCGTGAAAAGTAATTACACAATTGCTTTGGTTTTTCATTGCTACGCTTTGTGATTGGCTAAAAAATCTCGCGCCAGCTTTCTCGACCAATCAGAAGTAAAACCAAAACCAATCGTGACTTGCTCGCACGCGTTTTCCCGCGCTTGGCGCCGCCGACATGTAATTGCTTCGAGCTCTGATTGGTCCATTGGATTGTTTACGACTGCTGTGGTTGGTCAGAGTAATTACTTTGGTCTAAATTTTACCACATTCAATTGAAAACTGCTCTGCAACACCAGAAACCCATAAGTGGGTTGAAACGTGTAACGCGCATTCATAGCTTCTGAATTTTCATTTTTTGCTTAGTACCATATTTGGAAACCCCTCGGTCCAGGAAGATTGGAAGCAAGTTGTTCTAGCGAATTGATTGGTTAATATTTTTATCTTGATTTCCCAAATATGGCTGTAACAACTTCTTAGCAAATTGAATAATCGGAAGCTTGTTTTGAAGCGTACAAGAGACAGTTGCACGTTTCAACCCACTTATGGGTTTCTGACAACACTCAATTGATAATCAGAGTGAGCTTCTGGGCCCGGTTGTTCGAAAGCCGGTTAACGCTAACCTGGGATTAAAACTTAACCGAGGATTTAATTTCTCCTGTTAGAAATAATTTCAAAAGCTTATTTTAAGCTACATTCGAAGACAAGTCAAAGTCAAAACTAAAGGGCACAAATACTTTGAAAAAATTTCCATTGATTAATTATTTAAGTGGAATCAAAATTGACGCTAACCCTGGGTTAACTTAATCGTGCTTTGAACAACCCAGCCCTGAAGAATAGCAAACCAATAAGTATTTCAATAATGAAATACTCTTGTGAGGACTGGTGCACACTAGCGACAGAAGTGACAAAAGCGAAAGCAAAAACTCAATCGGAGAAAATATATATGATCTAGGAACATTGTCAAAAAGGAATCAGAAGCGAAAGCAGAAGAAACTAATTCCGATTCCACAAAAACGTTGGAGAACATCGGGAAGACGTGAAGTGAGGCCGAATTGATTGCGAACAACCATAACGACACAGTAACTTCCTTTCTCCGAACAGGTAGGATGAGGGGGATGAGGAGGGGCTATAGCTACCCCTTAAATATGTACAATATACACTTTGGCTGTTTGGGCTTTAATTTGCTTTGCTTCAACCCTCATTGATAAACAGGTTTGAGTTTTGGCTTAGTATTACAATTGTTACTAGGGTATATGTCAGAACATTCAAGCCAGTTGGGGCTATCCAACTTTTTCTCTTTTATTTCTTTATTTATTTGGCTGATTTATAGAAAGAGCCTATTACTTTTGACAAGAATACATTTTTTAATCCATTATTTTATTCAAGGATAACGCATGGCAGTAATTTAAAGCCACAAAAAACGCCTGAGTGTACCAAAGTCTGGTACTTTCACACAAAGTTGTCAAATTCAAAATAAATAATCCTGAATTTTGTAAACATACCATTCCTCAAGAACAGCCGTAACACAGGCTCATCCATGATGCCAGTTGACAGGCCTTTCAAATGGCAGTCCCACCACCTAAGGCACTCTTTTAGGTGGTCTATCCTTGGCCCTGGCGATGAGTCCATGGGCCAAGAATGAGACCATGGGCCAATTAGCGCACGGACTGGACACTTCAGGTGTTCCACCATACGGAACACAGGGTCTGTGTAGATATCAGAAAACCCACCAATCAGGAACACAGGGCATGTGATGGAGGCGTAATCTTCAGCGATGGACCCATGCTGCCAGTATGAGTCACGTGTCTGATGTGACAGCCACTTGTGTATCCAAGGTTCACTGGATTTGTTCAAACGATCTAGCCATACTTCTTTCCATCTGGAAGTTGAAGTAGAGGACTTATTTAAATATTAGTTATTAAGTAATATTTCTCAAACTCATTAATAATTCATGACGAAAATACAAAGGAAATTAATGTTTAATGAGTGTTTGGAAATCAGTTCAAACACTCCTCATTTTTGCATTCTTAATTTCTCCTTCTAAAATCATTTTGTTTGAGAAGTAATATCAAACATTCGACACAGTATTTCATCAGATTTCCAAACACCTTGAAGTGGGTTAAAAAAAACTCGGCTGCGCCTCGTTTTTCAACCCACTTCGTGGTGTTTGGAAATCTGATGAAACACTGTGTCTCATGTTTGATATATTACATCAAACACAAGAAGGAGTGTTTCATCAGGATATCCAAACACTGAGAAATGTGTTGAAAAAATGAGGCGCAGCCGAGTTTTTGTTAACCCACTTAAAGGTGTTTGGATACCTGATGAAACACTCTTTCCAGTGTTTGATGATAGCTTCTCAAACTCGGAGTAAACGAAAGAATAAAATCGCCAAAATCTATGCAAATTTAATCAGAACCAGGTATCCGAACCTCCTTCACGGTAGTGATTTCTTTTGTGTTCTTGTCATGAATTATTAATAAGCTTTAGAAATATAAGTGAAATAATTGTAATGTACTGTGGGAAACTGAAATGCAAGAGAAGAAATGTAAGCGCATAAAGGGCTGGTAGCAGTTTCGTTTACTTTAATTAGATTTAACTCGCTTGGATGGTCAGTGACCCCCATTTTTATTTTTTTGGATAGATAATTTTCTCTGCCAATTGTCGACAGATTGTGAAAAAATGAACAAAAATTCAATGTTATTAGGAAGTTTAAATTTTTTCCATTTTTCTACCCGCGTGACATCGAATCATGCCAACTTGCGGCTGTCAGAGTTTGCAACTGCTGTCGTTTAAAGATTAGATTTTCTTTTAGAGACGTCACCAGTTAAATGAATTTGCTTAACAGACCTACTCGCATAACATTATTTTGGGGAAGAAAGTTGCATTTCAGAGATTCATTTGCGATATTTTTAGACATCTAGCAGACATTGGGGTCATATCCAGTAAGGAAGACCAATTTTTCAAATTAGAGTCGACTTTCAGATATCTTATCTCAGAAACAAACTCGGTGACCCCCCATTTTTTTCCATTTCTGACACGAATAACTCATAACCTAGCTGTAGCAAAAGTTTTATAAAAAAATCAATGTTAGAAGATTTTCACGCAAACGTCCTTAAGCATTCAAGGGCTTTCTGGTATTATTTGAGAACTTCTGGATGAAATTCAAGGACTTTTCCAGGGGAAAATCATTTTCAAGGAGTTTTCAAGTACATGACAGTTTTTAAAGGACTTTTCAAGGCACATGTGAACCATGATACCAGTACCTTGGACCCAGGCTTTCTGGGTGAGGAGGGCGCGCATTCCAAAGGAACATGATGTGAGCCCATGATGGCATTTCCCTTGCAAGAACACACCCACCACGATAGTGTACGTCATCAGCATACCGATCATCACTAGAATAGGTAGAAATGATGGTCTTTAGAGCAGGGGGCTGAGTAGCAGCTACCTGAAGACCATTAAATCCTCCCCAACTCTTGCCATACATGCCTGGATGAATAAAGGGGTTAGTTTTTATAGCAACTGTGGTACTGTGTCAGTGGGGGGGGGGGGGGGAGGGGGTGAAACATGAACATTTGGTCTTATCAACTGAGTTGATAATTAGGTAAATTTGCTGCAGTAAAGAGATTCATGATCAAAAGCTGTTGAGTCGCTCTGATGAAGGGCTTGCACTTGAAACGTCAGCTTTTGAATCTAGGTTGTGGTGGCCTAACTCAGGCAATAAAACCAAATTTTGACATGCTTGGAATATACATTACAGTTGCCTAAAAAAAATAATAATAATGAGTGGGCCAAAACTGTCATATCGCTAAATTGAAGCTTTTTTCTTTGATATGAGAATGGCACAATAGTCTAATTATTAATTATTATTAGTAATAACTTTAGTTCAAAGTATTATGAGGTTTTTATAGGTGGGACATACATGCAATGGTGTGAAAACCTTGATGAAATTATAAGGGGGCACAAAAAGGAGAGGTAGCAGTAACCATGATTTCCATGATTGGATAGGAACTCTGACTCATGCAAAAATCTTCTGCAACTCAGATTTTTTTAAATTTCTGCAACAGTCAGATTATGAATCATCCTTGTTAGAAATGTTAAAAAAATGGATTTTTCTGGTCACTGACTCTGTTTGGGAGATAAGACACATGGAAACTAACCAGATTTGAAATTGGTAATTATTGTAACTGGACATGGACTCTGACAGTGGCTATTATAAGGAGAGGAGGGGAGGGGAGGGGAGGGAGGGCGTTGTGCCACCCCAACCACTCCATACTAAAGCTATGGCTGTGAAACTTGAAGGATTTATAGTCATTTTACGTGATGACATCATATTTCGCAGGTTAGGTTAAATGGTCTTAGGACAGTGCTGTGTGTGATTTAATTGGTCTAAATGTAATGGAGACTTAATTAAGCTAAGTGAACAGCACCTAATTGTTCATTGTAGTAACAGCTTAAAATTATATATGTATATATGTAAATTCATCACAAATGAAGAAGAAAAATTTCCTTTTTAACAACACCTATGTTTTGACCACATTCAGCGAGCTTCTTCAGGATGACTCAGGAAGACTACTGGATGTGGTAGAAATATAGGTGTCTTAAAAAAATGGAAATTTTTTGTCTTCATTATATGTGATGAATATAATTATATATAAATATTATTATTATTATTATTATTTGTGATGAATATATATTAATTTTTTTAAAGGACAGGCAGAGTGAATGCTTGTGTAATGTATATATTAATTATATATAATTTTATAAGAAAATGATCACCAAAGATAAAGAAAATTGTACTGATGTTTAACAACTTCTCTCAAGTGGATCGAATCATAAGAAATATGTGTTGACCACTGCAGAGGAGAAATTGCATGTTGATATGGGTGATCCACTTTGGCAAGAAAAGAGATGCCATTTTACCAACACTTCCAGTACACCATTCTTGGTGAGAAATCCAACTGATGACATCACAACAGTCCTGCTGTTCTTGCTGTTCATATTCATCATAATAATACCCTTCTGAGTCCCCAGATCCACGCATGTCCACACGCACACATACATAACCATGGCAACAGAAATATGAATGGTTTTTCTCATCTCGCTGAGCTGTCCAGTCAATTCGACGATACGGAAGAAATTCTACAAAGCAAACAATACAGCTTTATTCTAAATTGGAACCTATCTGCATGATAAATTTTTATGAAAAATGCGGTTGTAAGTTGGTGCATTAAGTCTCCAATTCCAAACAATAGAGGGGCAGGCTAAAAAGTTTGAAGATGGAGATTAAACCAGTACAAGGGATTCTTGATAAACTTATTGTGAGTGAAGGGACTAGCAGCTCCTTCAACACTCACCTTGAGATCCAAGCAAGATTGCCCTAAGGTAATTATAACCACAAATCTGCAGTTTTATTTCTTATAAAGCCATATAATTAAGTGGTGGATCTAATGGAGTGGCCCATTATCTTGCAAAAAAATGAGGCCCTGGGCAATTAAGCCAAAAAAAAAACATTGCAGTCTCTAACATTTTCACTTTGCGCACCCGTTAGTCACTCCATGCCTTTATGATGGGGTATGGTGTGAATGCACCACTGATATGAGCAATTAGCGCAAACAATGAATTCTTACCTAGAATAGCAGGGTATTTTTCTACTTCTTCAGATGTAACTGTGTTTTTGTCAACCAAAGCTCCTGGAATCCACAGTTTAGCTGCTAGTTTGGTACCATCACGCATTGGGATCCAAACCAAAGGTGCACGATTCACAGTGTACAACATATTGGTCTGTGTAAGAAAGAACAGGAACTGTACTGTAAAACAAGCTTCTAAATTGGTTTGAGTATTAAAACAATGGTATTTGTATCCCATCAGAAGTTTAATATCATGTATCATTGTTTGTTTACATCCTTCGCAGCAACAGGTTTTCCGTAACACTCGAGTGATGGTCATGCATGCAATTTTATTTATCCATATTAGGACGTTATTTCTAATTAGCTCCCACATTTTTTAAAAATTCCCCAGCTGTACGTGCACAGCCACTAGTTAATTGCTTTAATTTTCTCTTACAAGCTTAGTGGTATCGTATAAATTCATAAATGAGAAAGTTTGCAAAGTGGGTAAAAAAAATTATAGAGGCAGTCAACTGTTGATGAAGTTCATACTGTTTAAAGTTGGGTGTCATGCAGGGCCATTATTTAAGATTTGAATGTAATCAGTTATCAGTGATACTCTGGCCAGTGCTTATCTCCAGAAATAAATAATTAAGCTTAATTAGAATAGGATATGTTATATTGTATAGCACAAACACACTTTCTTTTTTATAATAACATTTTAAGAACATAAGAGCTTACATGTTAATACATCTTAATTTTGATCTTAAAAGAAAATTCTGTCAGGGCCTCTTATGGGCTGCATCTCAGTTACTGAGATCTCACCTCACTCCTATTTCCTTTGTAAAGTTTTGGATGTGTTCATATGAGAAGGCGGGCTGGCCTGGTTACCGAGATCTCGCCTCACTCCTACATTGTGTATTTCCTTTGTAAAGTTTTGGATGTGTTCATATGAGAAGGCGGGCTGGCCTGGTTACCGAGATCTCGCCTCACTCCTATTTCCTTTATAAAATTTGCGATGGGTTCATGAGAAGGCGGGTTGGCCCGGTTACCGAGATCTCACCTCACTCCTATTTTCTTTGTAAAATTTTGGATGTGTTCATATGAGAAGGCAGGCTTGCCCGGTTACCGAGATCTTGGTTTGTCCAACCAAGATCTCCGTAACCAGGCTGGAAATTTTCCCATATGAACAGGCCAGTCAGCATTGTTTTTCAAATAGGGATCTCTCTCAAAGGAGGACGAGTAAGCATCATTTCAACCTATTTTTTAGATTTTCTGCAACCATTCCCTAAGGATTTAAAAGAGAAAAGTGCAGCGACTATGCTGGTGGACAGAACAAAAGAAAGCAATAGATGCTAATAATAGAAATCTTTTGTTTCGTACACCAGCATGATGTCAGGTAAAAAAGGTCCTACAGGTAAAGATATAAGAAATTTAATTACTGGAGAAAAAAATCATGAGTTAATACCACAAGTAACCACAAGCACGCTGCAATTTTCCATATGAACACACAAAATAATGTGTCCCGGTAATTGGGCGGGCACGTACTTGGCCCTCAGCCACGTACTTGGGGTAACCCTATTCTGAAGGCTAAAACAGCAAAATCACATGACTGATGTATCTGATAAATTACAACCTTCATTCCTCTTATTTCAGCCGTAGAATAGGAGGTTCAATAACTCTAGTTTGAAATATATTAACATAGACAATTTTTTATTTGAGTCAAGTGATCCTTGCTTCGATCGAATTCTTTGGATAGCTGGTAGCTGTTCACAGAACGTACATTATTCGCTGATTATTCAATCCAGTCAAGCACACTGAAATCAGGATACTTTCGCTCTACTAATTTCAACAGCGTCCAATTATTTCATTTGGATACAGATCCATAATGCCGTATTCTAAAGAAAAGACGAATTAAAAAATGTTTTTACTCACCATTAAATTAAACCTCTACAGGAAGCAGCTAAAATCGATAAAAAACCGGTCAGAGTGTTTTGGATGTCCACCGGCCTGCGAACGAGCGTGGAAAACGAGGGGAGACTGGGGAGCTGGAGGGTCTCCCTCGCGCGAGCTCGCGCGCCCGACTGGCCAATCATACACGTCTCGCTCTCTTTTCCTTCTGCGCGCCTCCTCTCCTTTGCTCACACTATCTGAAGTAATTCTGAACGCCTGAAACATGCCATCCTCGGAGGCCCAGGGGCAGTTAATCGGGGCGGGATGAAATAAAAACCCGCCCCTGGGTCAGATGGGATCAGGCTAAACCTCGTTTCAGGCCCCGGGGGGGGGGGGGGGGGGGGGGGGGGGGGGTGTACTCTGCAAATTTTTGGGTGGGGGTGTGCCGCTGGGACTCTGAGACCCTTAACCTATGCTAGACCATTTTAGCTGCATTTTGCAACCCTATTCTAGACTAAACACCGAAAATCCCTACCCTATCCTAGACCTATTCCAGACTCGCTATTTTCCAGAAACTCGCCGTACTGCCCGCCGTACAGATTTTTAACCCATTCGCTCCTACACCGGCCAAAACCGGCCGTACAATACTCCACTGCTTTAAAAAATTGCAACTTTCTCAATCGCGCGAACATTGCCCTAACTAGCAGTTCTGAGCATTGACTAGAAAGTCCCTCAAATTGAGATACCCAATAAACACAAAAAAGTCAGCGATTTTTGCAGAATATCAGCGTTTGAATTTGGACAATAACAAAAATGACCGTTTTTAACGTCATAGAAAAACAACAAAAATCACGTTTTTGCCTTTAGTTTTTTTTATTCAAATCATCATGGCAAACCCAAAAGTCAACATTCACAGCAAAATTCAGTCCTAGTCCTAGCTTAGCAGTGAATTTTTTTGCTCTTATTCGTTGCTCGGGCCGAGCTCTAGCCTCTCGTTCTAATGCATACTGACCTTGCCTCGATTTTCAATATCACCACCGCACTGCATGCTGGGAAATAGCCAAAAATTTTGACAGCGTTCGTTTCTTTCCGCACACATTTCATATTTATACTAAGTCCACAGCCACTCCGACCCACCGCCGAAATTTCGCGCTTGTTGTATTCTCCTGTGGTCGCAACTTCCAAAATATGCCGCGGTAGGTCGAGAAATTCATCCAGAGTCGAGTCCCAAAGCTACTTCGTTTCCAGGCGGCCATTTTTCCAGTTCAACGAGCAATGAGCCAAATTAGTAAACGAAGTACAACACCTAACTCGCTTCATTGAGAAGTGGACTCTGAACTACCTCCAAGCTTAATGATGCTCATCAGGCAGCTACTAAAGATGAAAAATGGCTGTGAACTTACCAAAAATCGTAGATAATTCATATTGGACCCTTTATTGCAAATCAACCAAGCAAAATGAGATCGTCACAATGACGTTTCCAGTAAACTCGAGCCTTCAGTGTTTTAGAACAGCAGCACTTTCAATGGTAACTTTAAATATGGAGTCACGAAATCCTATGGGGCGTGTGAATGCAGAAAATCGCTCAAAAACGTAAAAATTCTCAGGAGTGAATGGGTTAAATGCCATTTGCCAGTAAACCTTGTCTGGACTAAATTCTTCACGCAACGGATCAGTTTCGCGGAAAATGATACCCTATTCTAGACCAAAAATCTCATATTTCTATACCCTATCCCAGACTAAACTGCCTGAAAACCATACCCTTTACAGCGGCACATACCTATATAGCTTATATATGGGAGTACCCCCCCCCCCCCCCGGGGGTTCAGGCCGGGGGTTCATGGGAGAAACGGAACTCGAAAAGGGGTGGTGCCACTGTTCGTGTGGCTTGCGCAGTTGTCGCGGGCAGATCATAGGAGAACGAAGCCGCCTTGATATTTTCCATTTCCGCAGTTAATAGACAAATTCGCATCGACATGGAAATTATATGGAAATACTGTGAACAAAGGATGTTATTCCTAGAAGGTTTGAATTGGGTACAACAATGCGTTGGCCGAATTTGTCTATAGATGTTATTGAACTAGCGTAAGGTCCGTATTGGGAAAAGAACGAGACCAATATTTCCCAATACGGACCGAACAAGCTAGTTCAATAAAGTTTTTATTATAATGGCGTTTTTAAGCATAAGCATATTCTTGCATTTTTTAAGCGACTTTGCGAAAAGTTTAACTAAAATAATTTGTCCGCCAAACATGAGGGAAAATGTTTCTTCTTAATGGAAAACAGTTTTCATTTGTTCATTGTTTTATAAAAGGAATTCGGCGAAATGAGTTCGTAAGCGGTCCATCTAAGCGATCCGTATTGCAAAATTCGGACCGCTCAGGGAACCAATCAGAATGCTCCTTTTCATTGTGGACCAGTTCGCCATATAATAAATACTAAGGGACCGGTCATAAAGTACAGGGGGGGGGGGGGGGGGGGGGGGGGTGGGCTATGAAATTTTTTTTTTAAGTACTGGTTTTCAGTGGCCCACCCCCGAGTTATTTGACAAAATTGGGGCGGCCCACCCCTGGAGTGGCACAGAAAAAACTGGTGACCCACCCCCAACCAAAACCAGTAACGCTGATGTGGATAGGTACATTAGGTTACATTGGCTTACCACTTTAGTCAGAATCTCCAAAAAAAATTCGAGATCGAAATGTTGTAACACGTCGTCCCACTCTTGAACAGAATTCATCTTCTATGCCATCATTCACTTCTTGTTCATCGTCATCATCGTCTTCCTCTTCTTCGCTGGAACTTCCAATTTCTTGGAGAACTACATCGTAGTTTTTGCTGCTGCCATCATACCTTTTGTCGCCACAGTCATTGTTGTCATCACCATCAGTATCATCTGCGTGAACACTATCATAGTCATCGTCATCGTCCCCTGTCTCCTCCCCGTGTTCGCCATCATGAAAATCTACATTTTCTTCCACGTTAACCTTTCTCGCAGCTTGCTCAATAGTTGCTTTGTCAAGCTGGGCTTTGGCTAAACAAGCTGAAATTAATACTAGCTTCTCGTTTTTCTTCATTTTCTTATTTTCCATTTGGTGCTCTTCCAGAAAGAGATTCAGAGCTGATACTTTTAGCTTTTTCAGTGTCCCCGCCATGAACATATCTTCCCAGTTGTAATCAGCGTACTTCTTTTGGGAGTCAGTTTCTCTCTGACGTTTTCTATCATCTTTTCGTTTCGATTTCTTCACTTCAAGATACTGGAGGTGCTCGAGGTACTTTCGCACATGTAATTCCTGAACAGCAAAGGTTTTGGAAAACTCAACAATTGAGTCACTGTCTTCCAGGGTTAGTTTTCTCTCTTTTACATGCCTTTTAATCTGAGCCCTTGGTTGATAATCATCTATCTCTCTGGAATGTCCTTCTGGTGAAGTGATCGGAGTTTCGTCAAATGATAAATATTTCAGATCTGGTAGAGCGGTTTCATCAGGTTTTGGACGTGGTACCCGGTGCAATAAATCTCTGGAAGGAGGGAATTTCGTGCAAAACTCACACAGGACTCCACTGTTTTGTTGGCAATCACCTTTGATATATTCTAAGTATAGTTCTCCGACGTGAACGTGCTGTTCGATGAAGGCATTGATTTTCTTAAAGTACGCATGGCCTGGTATGTCGTTTTGTTTAGATTCTGCTGTTGATACAAACTGCTTTAGTTGTTCAGTATTGAAAAAAAATTGGTCTTCTTTTTTAGGTGTGACGAAGGGGTGCATAAAGTCTCCAGCTGGACCTGGCTCCCCTTGTATTCGTTTAGTCACATCTTTTGCAACACACCATGCATTTCGTTCCATTGCATTTTCTTCAAGTTTGTTTAATTCATCAATGGAAAGGTTTTTGACTTCTTCGTTGTCCAGGTTGTCCAGAGCTTCATGGTATTTCCACTTTAAAGCCCCTCCATCAACAATAGCCTCTCCAATACAGGCATTCGATCGCTCTGTTTCATTCTGTCCACTGTCGTCACGTGCTCTGTGAATGCGGTTTAAGCGATCAAAATTGAGGATTCGTGCAACTTCTGCATCTCTGAATTTCTATTGAAGAGCCAATAGAAAACGAGGAAATTCGATCCACACCAAGGGTATAAATACATGTTTGAAAATTATGCCGAGCAGAATGGTTTAACCGTTCTCAACAAAAACATGCGTTGCTACTTAAGGTAACAACTGGCAAATACAAACCCGGCAACTGATGAGGTTCAAGAGGAGAACCGAAACCATGGTCTTGCCTGAATGAAATAGTGGCATAAACGAAGCAGTCGCTAGACTGTGAAAATTGACAACGGAGGAGAATTAGCTCCACGCTGCAGCTATACAGTTTAGCGAATGGAAGCTAAAATTACAGCCTTGACTGAGACAAACTTCAACTCTCTACAAGTTGAATAGCTTATTAAGCTACAGCTCTCTCTGCTATAAAGCTTGGATCCTGAAAATTCAAATCCTGCAAAGACCAAACTAAAATAGCTGGGCCCAGCGTGACATTAATAGCGGGAAAGACATAAACGGCCAACAGATATTTTCAGATCCTGTCATGTCCGGTATTTCAGAGAGATATTAAAGTTAGAGAAATTCAAACCTTTCCTACATAAATCTACATGCCAATATTAATGGCGAAAACAACACAACAACCGCCAGGCAAAAAACCGGACGCTAAAATGAGGTCAAAATCTACAAGCGCAACACGCCACGGGAAATCACAACCGATAGATTTGACCTCTGGTCCGTTGCACGCGGCTTCTTATAAAGGTTTAAAAACTCAGTCTAAACTAAAATCCTCTTTTACAAACTAAATGTAGAATACCCGTTCAAAACATATAGAAGCAGAAAATGGCATTAAAAACATGAGGTAAGAGTCCGTGTAGGCCTGCCACCCCCATTTCACACTTGTTTGATTGTTTGAGAGAATGTATCCTTTTGCAAAAGAAGCATTCGTCTCGAAAAAGAGAAGAGTGAAAGAAAATAAAGCAAAAGCTAGGAAGCGACGCCGTGAAAGAGCAGAGAAAAATTGCGAGAGAGTGTTCTCCGCAATCAGTCACTCATCATCTTATGGTGAAGTTATAACCTCCGATCATTGTAGTGTGATAGGCCTTAACACCTTAACAAAGAGAGATAGTAGGTGGTTAAAACTATTAATAAGTAAAGGTAAATTTACAGTGGATGCTATTGAAACAATCAGAGCAAACGTGTCACCAGTTGTATTGAGTGCTATAGATGATAGTGATGATGATGATGATGATGATGATGATAATGAGAAGGAGGAGGAGGACGAGGAGGAGGAGGATAGTAATGCTTCTGAGGGTGATGGTAATGGTGAAGATGACTAAGGATGACAAGAAGAAGATATTAAAAAATATGTTAACATAAGTTAGGTTTATGAACACACAGTAAAGCTTTATCTAGATTTTATACTATAAAATGTTTCCCGCGTGACTACTCTTCACATTTAAAGACTGTACATAAATAGAGACAAAATATTTAATATGTGAATTCCTGTTGTCATATAAAGTTGGATTAATGTGGAAAATTAGATTTATTATTAAAAAAAAGATTTTACTAGCGTTTGTACGTAGTGATATGTGAATAATTTAACATGACCCACCCCTAATGCAGTGCATTATTTTTCCTGACCCACCCTTTTTAACGTGTTAAAAAATAGTGACCCACACCCAATTTTTCATAGCCCACCCCCCCCTGTACTTTATGACCGGTCCCTAATATCGAGTAATCATTGATCACGGGTAGCAATAGAGGTTTTGCACGGCAGCCATGTTGCATGGCAGGAACAATAAATTATTTTCCCTATGAGAAAGAATGTTCTTTCTAATGCAAAACATTTTCATTGGTCCTGCCATGCAACATGGCTGCCGTGCAAAACCTCTATTCAGAGCACCCAAGGCCTACTTTATTCACAGGACACCCAAGCGTAATGTTTGCATATTAATGATATTTGAAAATACAAGACATTGTATGGAATTTCGAATTGAACGTTTTTAGTAATATATAAAATCAAAATGCTGAATAAAATCGTTGAAACACGTATTGGTGTTGTGTTCTTTTATACAGTGTTTCTACGCTATTTGAGCGATTTTTAGTCCATCTATCTTACCTTGAATTGTATAGGGAAGATATCAATGACGTCACCAATTGTTATTAATGTGCCAACCTGGGGCCGGATTCACGAAGCCCTCCTGGGAAAGATTAGGTGGAAACTGGTCTCCATTCTCGTCCCCAGAGCCACAATCCTTTTGGCCAGCACCACGTATCTCGAGATCTGTGGCACTGGCCAAAAGGATTGTGGCTATTGGTACGAGAATGACTGGACTTCATAAATGGCTGGAAATTAAGTCCAAGTAAGTTGAAAGGCTCCATAGAGACAAGGAAAGATAAACTCGCTTTCAAAGAGATAGTGCAGAATTCTGCATGGATGAGGCATCACGAATCAAACACAAACAACAGTCTCTGCACACTGCTGGTTTTATTAATAATTTTGAAAGTTTATCTTAAATGAATTTGAGAATGTTGATAATTTAAAAGCGACTTGTCTTTAAATAACCTGCGATCACGTCCTCTCTGCTCTGAAAAAAATGCCTGAATACTCAAGTGGAGGATTCCTAAAGAACTTCAATCTGTAATCTTATACACAATAATAACAACGTTGACATCCACTGACTTATATATTTTTTTTTACTAATCAGTCTTCTTTTCTGTAAAACAAAGAGAAGAAAGAGATAAAGAGAGTTAGTATTATTTTACTACTTCATCCTGAATTGGAAGCTACTGCGAGGTTGTTGATAATTTTGCATGTTACCCAGCTCAACTCCACCTATTTGTGGGTGATGGAGATGCGATATGGTTGTCCTCTCTCCTTAAAAATGCCTGATCATGTTTAGATTGCGAACAGTCTCTCGTGTTTCTTTAAAGGCAATAGGTCATGTTGGGCATCAATCTAAAGGCCAATGGTTTAAAGTCCTCATGTCTACCATAGGCAGATTTATGGGGGGGGGGGGGGGGGAGATTTTGCCCTGCACCCTTGGGTTGTTGTGGCTATGGGGTGAGGTTGACACAGCACCTTGATTCTGTTTCTTCTCGCATTCTTCTTACTTGCTTCATACCCACACGCTTGGCAAACCTAAAACAGGAAAGGGTTTCAAAAAGGCCATTTAAACTTTCAGAGAAAAAGCTTCCAAGGAATGAACAAGGAGATATTACTGTATATGATTTAGTCTGATCAAGTAACACAGAGGTTTTTATAAAACCATTAGGCGATAAAGCGTCCGCTACTTCATGTGGTTTCAATTAGCCTGCATAGCAGTCATTTCTTTTCTGCGGGAGGCAAGTGAAGACATGGACATGAAAAGGAGCGCTCCGCCTCTCCTGTCCCAACTTGTTTTGCTTGTTTTTGTGCCATGCCTTTATATGCCTACTGTGCTCTCAAAAAGGAAACAACTGCTTGGCAGCATGGCTACGTTTGAATTAGTAAGAAGTTCAACTTATGGGGAGTTCATTGAGTTAACAAGATTCTACTGTTGATGATGACATCAGATAACCCAATTTGACTTACCAGTCATACAGAATAGGGCAGTACTGACTGACATACACAAACAGCAGGACTGGGTTGGGAGAAATCCACACTTCGTCAAGCCTGTTAGCCATTGCTACAGCCATGAGGTGGGCACATCTCTCTGGAGGCATTCTTTTACTATCATGTTGAACACTGGCTTTCTCCTTAAATTGCTGTACAAAAAACACCGGTTAGCATTCTACAATAAGCGTACTCTACAAAATATATTTTAGTTTAAACAACAAGCTGATGGAACAAAACTAAAGTTCTGGCAGAAATTATGAGTTTGATTCACTTTGAATTTTCCTGTTCTTAATACACCAAGTAGTACAGCATGATTTGACAATTTGGAGCAAAAATGTGTTCCCAGTTCCTTCAATTCTCCTCGTTCATAGTAGGAACTCACAGAAACCCCTGGACATCGGCTGTCAAAATACCTCCAAGAATTGTGGTATGACAATTCCCCTCTTGATGAATTGCTTATTAAACTGTAGGGTGGTTATGCCGCCAGCCCTTCAAATATCCTGTTCACAAACTTTTGTAATGTCAATATTAGCAAAACAGGGAGAGAAGGGGTGGTATAGAGAGAAATAAGTTTCCATCCTTGAAATAATTGAAGGGCTCCCTGCAATAACGTCCTCAGTGCGTTTTTGGAAAATTTTCACAGAAATCTTGGATTTTTGGCCTCCAAAGGGACTCACTTGCCAAAATTATGACTGGATCATGTACATATGACTGAAAGGATTTAATCCAGGTCAACAAATCTTCTATTTTCGAACAGAATAATTTTTTATTTTGAAAAGATACATAGGGTGTCCTGGGAGCCATAGGGTGTCATTGGGGCCCAAAACATTTTCTCAAAGATGTGGATTTTCTTCCCCATTTCGGAGCTGTTTTAAGTACCTTAACAATAATAAATCATTAACTTGACAAAACTGTGCTTTTAAAGGCCTAAAACATACAATTTTAGTGAAAGTTACCAAAAACACACTCAGGACGTTATTGCAGGGAGCCCTTCAATTATTCCCAAGCTATATCTGTTTAACTATTTCACTCACCAGAGTCAATTATGGAGACATGTAATATAGTTCTAACTTTTGAGTCTGTGGATAAAATCCTAGGCTACAGTGTGATCATTCAAATAAAACCTCAGCATCAGTACTCTTTGTTTTTCAATATTTTATAACATGAAAATTTAAGAATTTTTCTTGAATTTTAATATTTTTTATTTTGGCACTCTTGAAAGTTGAAGGGTTAATAACTGAATGTCTCCTGCCTGTGTTTCCCTAACATGCTGGTGTACACTGTACCTTGTTAACATCTTCAGTGAAAGCATTTGCCACGACGTCCGTTTTCACAGGTCCCGGACAAACTAAAGTCACTCCAATATTATGCTCATTCACTTCCATGCGCAGTGTGTTAAAATAACCCTACAAAGTCACAACGGCATGTCGCAGTAATGTAACCCTAAATCTGGTTAATTCAAACAGTTTTAAATAGTTTTCCTGATAGTTTGAGTTTTTGTGGCACAATAAATTATTATAAAAAAATTTATTCTCAAAAGAAAGAATCGTTTGGCAATACCAGTGATAGAGACAGTGTGAATTTTGAATGTTGTAATAAAAAAAAGAAATTAGAAAAACATTGGTCGATCATTCTGTCAAATCTTAGCTGCAATTAATTTGATGTCGTAATAACTACAAGAGAGCTATTGGAGTCAACCTGGTAACTTATAGATTGAAGTAAGAGTGCTTATTTACGAAAACAAATTGTAATGGATGAATCATAAAACAGAGAGAGGGCTTAATTTCAATCAGTAGTCTAGCTGTTGTTTGTGATCGTCTGGGTGAGTGTAAGTTCTAAAAAGAACTGTTGTTGTTGGCATTGACTGACGTTTTGACAACCTGAGCGGAAGTCATCTTCAGAGTCACGTGAATTGTGAATAGTCAGTTGATGTTATATACGTCTGGTTATAGGCATCATTGGTCAGTTTAGCCATGATGTTATTGTCTGTAGAAAATCAAGTCAGTAATAGGTGCGTTTCGATCTGTGTATTGTTAGTGAAATTTCTGTAGTCGTATTGTTAGTCAAATTTGTTGGTGAGTTCAGTCTATTGTTTGTCTGTTTTGTTGACACGTCGTTTGTAGGCCTGAAGATGACTTACACTCAGGTTGTCGAAACGTCAGTCAATGTCAACAACAACAGTTCTTTTCAGAACTACACTCACCCGGACGATCACAAACAACAGACTACTGATACTCCTGGGTTCAAACCATTTACAATGTTAATTTGCAATATAACAATAATTTACATTAATTCACTGTAATTTACATTGTAAAATTCATTAATAATTCATAAGGGTACTAACAAATAGAAATAAGCCATTCCAATCACATGGTTACCCTGTAAATCAGATACAACTCACTAGTGAGTTGTATCTGGAATGTAAATTAGACACAACCACTAGTGAGTTGTATCTGGAATGTGAATTTCACAAGTTGTTTACTACATTCGCGTCCGTGTTGTATCGGCACTATACATTCACTCGGCTGCGCCTCATGATTGTATAGGCCGATACAACACTCCTGCTCATGTAGTAAACATTACTTAATTCAGCACTGAAAGACAGTAATGGTTGTCATTTTCAGTATCTTTAAATGTTTTATTTTACTGCTGTGACAGCTGGATGTTTTGTTAACTAAAAGTTTTCAAGTTCTTGTCAATATCAAGTGCAAAAAGCTCTTATAACAAACCTGAATAGCAAATTTAGTTGCACTGTATGTAGCCTGACCAGGAGAACCTAAAATTAATAACGTATTTAGTTAATTTATTAATATAATTTTTATTTTATTCACTTCATTAACTATTTTGGAAATTGCCCATGGCAGCAGATAAAATTTAATAAATATTTATAAACCTCAAAATAAAGTATAAAATGTTCTCACAACCTAAAAATGACTTGAAGTTCTATTTAAATCCATGAACACCAAAAAATCTCAATTGAAGGACTCAAGACACAAACCTCTCGAGTGACGTTTTGGCACTAATTAAAATATTGTGGTTTTGGGCCTTAAACAAACAGCACAATTTTGTCGAAATGATGACAGTTTATTAAAATTGTTTAGATGGTTGAAACAGATCCATCCCAAGGTGAAAATGCCACATTTGTGGTCCTTGCCCAGAGCTGGCCTTCAATATTATTAGTAGCTGAACATGGTAAAAAATTGCTACACATTGCATTTTTAAAGCCAAACCACCCAACTCTTGTATTGTTGTACAAAGAATAAATTGTTGTTGTTGTTGTTTTATTTATTGTTTATTTATTTTTTTTTTTGTAAATTTTTTTTTTTGCTTTCTTATATGTTATTTTACTCGAAGAAATTAGCTTCACAAGCTACACTTAAATTCGAGTTAAAATAAAGTTTATGTATGTATGTATGTTGTTGTTAAAAAGCAAAATAGTTACCAACTTTGCCAGCGACACTGCTTGTGACAACAATTTGTCCTGATTTCTGCTTAATCATGTGCGGCAAAACAGCTTTGGTCAAAGAAACCGGTCCAGTGAAGTTAATATCCAACATGGCTTGGTCAACACCTATACTTGGAGTGTCAAGGACCAGACCTCGCTGGGATCGACCACTATTGTTAACCAAAATGTCAACCTAAATAAAAATAATTATTTTTAAAAACCTGGTATTAATTTTATTTAATTAAAATAGCAGAGCTAATATTAATTATCTAATGGCTTGGTCAGAAACTAAGCTAAGTGCTCAGTTTTTGCCTTATGATCCAAATTGCTTCAAATAAGTTCTAGTTTGGCATACATAAATTATTTACATATATTTTCATACAACAATTTCTCTGGGTCACTTTGTTTTTCTCTACAATGATAGAGTTTTTTTATTCTCATCAAATCAAAGTATTTGTCACAGGTATTGGAGCAAAATTTACTTCTACAGTCGAATCTCCCATAAGCGGACACCATCGGGAGCAGAAAAAGTGTCCGCTTAAGAGAGGTGCCCGCATAATTTATGGGAGGTTAAAAATGTAGTGTTTGTAAGTGGCTGGGAACACGACTAAGTGTCCACTTATGGGAGGTGTCTGTTAGCAGAGGTTCAACTGTATATGTTAATTACCAATTACTGTCTGATATTGTACATGCATGTATGCATTTTATACAAACCTTCTGAAAATGATTCATAACAGCCTGAGCATGATCCTTATGCAGGTTATATTCTGTGATGTCCAGGGGAAGAACTAACACATCAATAGCGAGTGATCTCTGTTTTGCAAGCGCTAGGGAAAAAGAAGACACCTTAAACTGTTAGGTGTTTGATTTCAAGGAAACAACTTGAGTACATAGACCCTATTAACAAATGGTGGCCGATTTATTATTCTTTTATATTCATGCTAATCAGCCCAATTGCCTCATTAGCATGTACACAATTCAAAAGAATTTTTGCTCTTAAATGAGGCTAGTTGGGCTGATTAGCATGAAAATAAAAGAATAATAAATCGGCTGCCATTTGTGAATAGGGTCCATGTGTCTAGTAATGTCCGTACCCATGCTAAGCAAAACAAAACCATCTACTCAAGGAAAGGTTTTACATGATGACTCATATGATAGCCTGTGAACAGGATCCTTTTTGGGATAAAAGTCTGACCCCTCCCCCTCCCCAGTTGGTGCTCCAATACCTCCAAAAAGGACCCTGTTCACACACTCGCTGCAGACTATACTCATATGAATCATATGTGGTCCTCCCTATGAAAAGCGGGCTTAATACAAAAGCGTTTTTGGCATTTTTTGTTTGAAATTTAGCCATCCAAAGGGACAGGGGAAAATTCTGGTGGTATAAACGAGCCATGACACAAAGTCTTCACACTTTTATAGTCATTTTCTGGAAATGGAAATAAGGATGTGGGATTAGATCACATTTTGAAATAGACTCAATGAGGATCTGACCTGCTGGATGACCGGGAAGGATTTGTTGACATCATAGGCATTATGCAAATGAACTGGGATTTCCTGCGACCACCCCACCCCCAAGAATGGCTACTGATACAATTTTATTTATGCATCATACACAAAAATACAGGACAAATAACGGTAAAAAGGGCCTCACCAATACAGCCTTTCTTCACTCTTTCCAATTCCTCTCTTCTTCTTGCAGACAGCACTAATTTACAGCCACATTTCGCCAGTTCATAAGCTAAGTGCTCGCCAATCCCGCTGGAAGCACCCGTGATCCAAACCACTTTCCCCTGAAGTTTGTCCTCTGGCTTAGCGCCAAATTTGTCTTTGAACTTGAGAATAAAATCACAGTCTAGAACAAAGACTATGATCAAAATGACCCCAATAAAAGCTATAACAAGAAACATCGTTGTCGAGAGCTCAAGTGCACTGCGTCTTGGTGTACAACGGTCGACTACGTTGTGTCAATCGTCATGAAAAATTGCAGACAATTTTTTTTGTGGGAGGGGTACTGAGGGAAGATTTTGCTCTTTTAGAAACATTTGTAAAACGAAACAAAATGTACCGCACAAGAGTATTGTCTCTATTAACCTAAATATTTGCACCATTTTTAAATATTTTTACAGTGTTTGCGAAACAACAAATTAGTGTTATTTTATTAGCTTCCTGTTCTTATCAGCTGCTGGTGTAATTTGTTATTCTATTCTACAGTATGTTCAGTTCAATGTAAATTGTATTTGTTTAGCTAGCCGTTGACTAGCCATTGCCAGATTAGTGTACTAATGGCAAATAAATAATGATTCTCTTACACTTGCCGACATTCATTTCGCGACCTAACCAGGGACCCAGTGAAATATATTTGTGGCAAAGAATCGTTTTGTGCCATTTACATGACGTACTATATGTGGTAAAGATAGCGTCGAGCAACCGAGTATTTTGAAAGGAGCATTATAGGTTTTTATGAAGTTTTCTCACAGATACCTTTCGCGATAAAAAGCTGAAAAACTTTCTGACCATGGGAACTCTTTTATGCCGCGGAATTGCTTCACAAAACCGTCGTTTTGCCTTTGTACAATGGAGGAAAAATGTCCCACCTCGTGTTAGGCCGCCGTTCAATTGTACAGTAACCACATGGAGCCCTCTTGCAACAGCTTTTAACTCACCCCATCCAAGACAGGATCGCTATTTGAAACCCACTGGTCTTTTTGGAGTACAAGAGTTAACAAGCACATCAGGGTTTTCTGTTCTTAAAGATAAGACTTTGACTGAGGGAGTCAAAATTGTTGATTATGTCCTACAATCTCCCCCTACCTCACGGGTAGTGGGGCTGTTTGACAAGTTGTCAGACACTTTGTGTGCAGCTGCCGATTTGGCTGAGTTTGTGAGATTGACGCACCCTGATCATCAGTTCCGTAGTGCGGCAGAAGATACCTCTAGGGGAATTAGTAGCTACGTCGAAGAGCTCAATACAAACCCAGGCTTATACCATGCACTAGGAAAATTGCTTTCTAGTGATGACAAGCATCAGATGGATGAAGAAACTAAGAGAGTTGGAGAATTATTTTTATTTGACTTTGAACAGAGTGGGATTCACTTAGAGGAGCAAAAGCGGAGGCTTTTTGTCGAGCTCCAGGAAGCAATCTTGGTGATTGGTGCGCAATTCTCTCAAACAGCATCAATGCCTGTCCAAGTACCATTGGCTGATCTTCCAATGGCTGATGAGCTGGCACATATTTATCCAGTCAGTGATGGCCATGTTATCATCGAATCTGCATTTTTGGATTCAAACAATGAGAAGTTGCGTGAACTGGCTTATATTTCCTGTTTAAAGCCCGTGGAGACCCAACTGAACACTCTTGATCTGCTCCTTAAAGCACGGCATCAACTGGCTCAACTTGTTAACTACCCAAGTTTTTCCCATCGGGCACTAACAGGGACAATGGCGAAAACTCCCGAAAATGTCATGGATTTTCTCAAACTTGCAGCAAATATGCTCCATAAACCAGCAAAGAAGGAAATGGACATTTTAACTGGACTGAAGAAAAGCATGTCAAAAGATCATAACATGAAGCAAATTATGCCATGGGATCTGCATTATTATTCTGGCGTGGCAAAGTATCAGTCTGCAAAACTAAACAGTTCATCTTTATCAGCTTATTTTCCACTTGGTGCCTGTATGGAGTGTTTAGATTTCTTGTTTAATAGTCTGTTTGGGATCTCATTGGAAGCTCAAGACCCAGCAGAGGGTGAGCTGTGGTCCTCTGATGTCCAAAAACTGGGTGTGGTCCATGAGACAGAGGGGCTTTTGGGGTATATCTACTGTGACTTCTTTAGCAGGGAAGAAAAGTTGCCACAAGACTCGCATTTTACAATCAGAGGTAAACACTTTTAAATTGATGATGGCACAAAAGGCAGGGAAACTTAGATAGACATTCATAGCACACAGATGGCTTGAAACAAGCCATTTGAAGCAGGAAAAAAAGCTTGCAAATTAACACACCCAGTGTTGCCTGAAGCATTTGTAATACCGGTACATTAAAAAAGGGAGTTTTAAAATGAGAGAAAAGACAGAATGGGAGAACATTACATTGTATGTATGTGGTGGCACAGTGATGGAGAGGATAGCGCATTGGACTTCAGATCCAAAGATCAGTTGTTCAAGGCCTGGTCTCAGCCATCTTGTTGTTTCCTTAGACAAGAAACCATACTCCATGTTGTCTCTCTCTATCCAGGTGTATAAATGGGTACCAGCGACAAAATAGGGGTAACCTTGGAATTGACTAGCATTCCATCCAGTGGGGAGTACCAATACTCCTGGGCTGTGTTGTTCAAAGCATGATTAAGCTGACCCAGGATTAACGTCAATTTTGAATCCAGTTAAACAACTCAACAAATGAAACTTTCCCAAAGTTTTCAGCCCTTCAGTTTCAACTTTAATTTGCCCTAATTGCTAGCTATAAATGACTTTTGAAAACATTTTTAAACAGAGAAATGAAATCCTCAGTTAACTTTTAATCCAGGATTAGCATTAATTGGCTTTCGAACAACTGGGCCCAGTTTTCTTTAGCTAAAAAACCACATTAAGCTCTGGCCGAGTGGGTCACCTGTGGGCCACCTGTGGCTTGTTTGTGACTTTACCTATTTATGATAAGAAATGCTGACAGTCATTTTTGAGATTCATCAGTTCTCTGTCAAAATTGATACAGCCAACTCTCTTTTTACAGACACCCCTCCAAGATAGAAAACACTCAACTCACTCATGTGAATTGAAGCTATTCTCTTATTATTATAATGATTGATGAATGTTCTAAAATTCTGTTAATAGGAGGACGTGTTGTTGATGATGGCTCCTACCAGCTGCCAGTTGTTGTTGTTGTCTGCAATTTTCCGTCACCAGGTGTCTCATCCCCTCCCCTTCTTAGTCTCAACATGGTGGAAAACTTGTTTCATGAGATGGGACATGCTATGCATTCTATGCTTGCTCGCACTCAATACCAGCATGTTACAGGCACAAGATGCTCAACAGACTTTGCTGAGGTCCCATCTGTGCTTATGGAATTCTTTGCATGGGATCCTAGGGTGCTAACAAGCTTTGCACGCCATTTTAAAACAGGGCAAAGCCTGCCAGATGAGATGGCTGTGCGACTTTGTCAGGGGAGGACTATGTTTGGTGCACTGGAGATGCAGCGACAGGTTCTCTATGCAATGATCGATCAGATTTATCATGGAACACACCCACTTGCTGGATCAACAACAGACATCCTGGCTCAAGTACAGGAGCAGTATACAGTGATCCCACATGCACCAGGTAAATTTTGCTTTGGGTACCAGACACAATAGAAAACATTGTTTGCACTCATTGTTTTTGTGTCATAGAAATTTGATGAAGTATTGTTTGATCTTGTTTTTGATTTACGTCATCTGTGACCCAAATTGGGAAATGTGGGGAATGGATAAGAAACCTTTCCCCTCATCACATCCTCACCGTTTTTTTTATTATTATTTAAAGAGCCTCGGTGGAGGAGAGACTGGAAACAAATATCTATGAGAAGGCTTGCAGAGAAGACACACTGAGCATCCTCTGATGCTCAAGTTTACCAAAGTCCAAAAGTCATGCACAAATTGATTTGCAATCTACCTCAGCAGTGTCTTATACATGTCTCTTATTTACAGGCACTGCTTGGCAACAGCGATTCAGCCACCTCAACGGTTATGGTGCAAAGTACTACTCTTATTTGTGGTCCAGAGCAGTCGCATCCCGGATCTGGCACCAATGCTTTGCTAAGGATCCCTTCTCCCGTAAAGTGGGTGACAGGTACCGTCACACCATGCTGGCATTTGGAGGAGGAAGAGACCCTAACAGCCTTGTTGAGGACATGTTGGAGAAAAAGCTGGAAACATCTGATCTGGTGCAGTCTTTGTGGGAGGATCTCAAGGCTTCAAATCTGTTTTATCAGTAAACACTGAGGATAATTTGAATGAAATAAACTTTACCCTGCAAGCAAGCTCTTGCCCCACTCCCTAGAGAGCTTCCTTGCAGGCTTCATCATCTTCTGATTTATGGTCCCTACAACTTAACTAAACCTTTGGGGGAAAACTAATTTAATTAAAAATAAAACTGTTTGAGATACTTAACCCTTTCACTCCCAGAGTCAATTATGGAGATGTGTAGTGTAGTTCTAACTTTTGATTCTGTGGACCAAAACCTATGGTGTAAAAATATAGCCATTCAAATGAAACCTCTTCACCAGTACTTTTGCATGGTACCATTTGTTTTTCAATATTTTACAAAATGAATTTTGGGATTTTTCTTGAATTTTAATGTTTGACACTCTTGGTAGTTAAAGGGTTAAAGTGACATTAAAACACAAACAACTGTTAAGACATCGTTTTAATAGACATCAAGATCAAAGTGTTCAAATGGTCTTTCACAAATTTCACAGGTCTTGCAATCTTGAATTTTTTTAAAAGGTTTCTCTACTTCTAGGAGTCTGGATTTTTTTTCCCGAAGCCATTTCACAGTTTCAGCATCGGTCTTTGTCTCGAATTTTAAAAGAAAAAAAAAATAGTCTCACCATTTCGCAAAGTCGTGAATTTAACCATTTGCCATCCCTAGATTATCATCATTGGTGCTATAATGTAATTATTACAAATTAATTATGCTTTCTTAAATTAATTTTATTGCATTATTGCTTTCAAAAACAGAACAAAATATTCTATTGAAGTCAAATCTGCTATACAGTGTTCAAAGCGTATTTTACCTTGATACATTGACTAACAATGCAATTGCAAAGCATTCTTGTAATATTTCTGTTTGACAGAGTATTTTTAGCGCTGAGTTTCAAGTTAGCGATTGTGAATAAATGGGTATGTAATTGTGGTAAAAAAAGTTTGAGTTATCAGATTTCTACCACATGAAATGCAGTTGTAGAGCTGTCTTTTATTTTCATGAAAACTACACATGCATCAGCTGTGTTGCATGTTAGAATACCACCGTGTAGACTTAAAGGTGGAGGACTCCCAAAGAAAATAAACTAAAATCTTGTTTGATGGGCGTGGGTCAAATGGATTGTTATCCCTAAAGGCGCCGTTACACTAGGCAATGTTTCGTGCAACTTGTCTCGCAATTTTGTTGCGACAAAAGTTGCATGAAAAATTGCCCAGTGTAACATACCCCGCAACAAACATTTCTCGCGATTTTTTTGTTGCCGCAATCGTTGCGAGAAGTAGAAGTCGGTTCTACTTTTCGCAACGATTCTCGCCACGCCGCAACGAATTTTTCAAGCGTTGCGTAGTGTAACATGTTTCCTGCAACTTGTGTCGCAATGTTTAGTGACTTTAGCCAATGAAATTGCTCCTTTCACCGTCGAGCGAGACAAATTGCAAGAAACATTGCCCAGTGTAACACCCTCCAGGCAACTTGTCTCGCAGCATCGCAACGCACGGTTTTTAGTTGTTGCGAGACAAGTTGCACGAAATATTGCCTAGTGTAACAGCGCCTTAAAGGCCGATTTACACGGTACAACTTTGTCGCATGCGATTTTTTGTAGCGCGCGCTGCTTGCGTCAGGTAGAAAATTGTATACCACTCGCATCGTATAACATTGTCCGTGGCAACGATTGTCGTAGGGGTTTAAAACATGTTTCAAAATCCTACAACTTTTTTCGTGTTGCATGCAACAGTTGTGAGCGAGTTGTAGGCTGATTCTAGACGACGCGATTCGTGTCGTATGCATGACGTGAGCAGGTTGCATGCGATAGTTGTAGGTAAAAGTTATGCCGTCGAAATCAGCCTTAAGGACGTTCGCGCGAAAATCTTCTAACATTGATTTTTTTTATAAAACTTTTGCTACAGCTAGGTTATGAGTAACTCGTGTCAGAAATGCAAAAAAATGAGGGGGTCACCGACTTCGTTTCTGAGATAAGCTATCTGAAAGGCGACCCTAATTTTGAAAAATTGTTCTCCTTACGGGATGCGACCCCAATGTCTGTTAGTCTAAAAATATTGCAAATGAATCTCTAAAATGCAACTTTCTTTCCCAAATTTAATGTGAGTAGGTCTGTTCAGTAAATTCATTCAACTGGTGACGTTCCTTGAAGTAAATTTGACAGCTGCAAGTTGGCAGGATTCGACGGCGCGCGGGTAGAAAAATGGAAAAAATTTAAACTTCCTACATTGATTTTTTGTTCATTTTTTCACAATCTGTCGAGAATTGTCGAAGAACATTATCTATGAAAAAAAATTGGGGATCACCGACCATCCAAGCGAGTTAAATCTAAGCAAAGTTAACGCAACGGCTATCATCCTTTATGTGCTTAGATTTCTTCTCTTGCGCGCGCGCTCGTGCATGACGTAGCATGGCGTTGCGACATGAATTGCGTGCGCAGTAAGGATGTGCATGAACAATTAGCGCGAACGTCCTTAAGGACGTTCGCGCTAATTGTTTATGCGCATCCTTACTGCGCACGCAATTCATGTCGCAACGCCATGCTACGTCATGCACGAGCGCGCGCGCAAGAGAAGAAATCAAAGTACATGAAGGGCTGGTAGCTGTTGCGTTAACTTTGCTTAGATTTAACTCGCTTGGATGGTCGGTGACCTCCAATTTTTTTTTGATAGATAATTTTCTTTGCCACGTTTCGACAAATTGTGAAAAAATGAACAAAAAATCAATGTAGGAAGTTTATTTTTTTTTTCATTTTTCTACCCGCGCGACATCGAATCCTGCCAATTTGCGGCTGTCAAAGTTTGCAAATGCTGTTGTTTAAAGATTAAATTTACTTTAAAAAACGTCACCAGTTCAATGAATTTGCTGAACAGACCTACTCGCATAAAATTTGGTAAAGAAAATTGCATTTTAGAGATTTATTTGCAATATTTTTAGACTAACAGACATTGGGGTCTCATCCCGTAAGGAACACCAATTTTTCAAAATTAGGGTCGCCTTTCAGATATCTTATCTCGGAAACGAAGTCGGTGACCCCCTCATTTTTTTGCATTTCTGACACGAACAACTCATAACCTAGCTGTAGCAAAAGTTTTATAAAAAAATCAATGTTAGAAGATTTTTGCGCGAACGTCCTTAAGGTGGCCGAATACAGTTTTGAGGGACAATAAATTTCCTTACGCGCGCGTGTCACGCAAGCAATACCGCGCGAGCAAACAACAACGACGCTCTGATCTCGTGCACGCAGTTAGTAATGCGCGAGCAGCCGCGCGCGCAGATAAGTGAATGGCCGTGGTGTACGCAGTACTGCGCATGCTCGGAGATCGTAGTCAACGTTTTTTTGGTCGTGAATTTCTCGAAATCTAGCCGTACGATCTATGCTCAGTTTTTGATATTTTTAAATATACATCCACATCGATCTGCAGACAATTTTTTTTCAAAATCTGTAAGACAGATTTTAAAATATTTTTCGAAATTCCTATTTTTGATATTTTCGTTGATATGCGAAAAACTCTCTTACAGATTTTTGTTTTAACTTGTAAGAACGTTTATTTTTATCCAAAGTTTAAATGGTAAGATTTTGAGGTAGGGTCGTACGGGTGATTTTTGAGTAAAACGTCCTCATAGAATTAGAACCCAGTCTTCTGACAACCACTCGGTCGCTTGTTTTAAGCCACTTCTGACCAGAGGATGGTGAAATTACAAACATCCACTGTCTTGTACGATGGTTTTGACTTTGTAATTGTTGCTTGTTCCCACAAATGGTCACCTGTGATCGATATTATCGGAAGCATCTGGTGACCCCTATAAACTGTAGTAAGCCACCTTAAGCCGCGGCTACACGTGCGATTTTTTGCTTGCACAGGTGATGTGATTTTTTGAAAAATTGTCGCGTCGCCAGCGCACGGTGGTGGCTACACGTGTGACAAATTTTGGTGACAAAATGTTGCAACAAAGACCGCGCGAGGCTGGGTTAGTAATTAATCCTGAGCCTCGCTTTAGTTCTTAAATTTTCAGATTGGTTAGATACCCTTTTGTCGCGTCGCAAGTGTAAGAAAAAAATCGCAGGGCGGCTACACGAGCGACATGTCCGCGATTTTATCACGGAACATTCAACTCTTGCGACTTTTTTCTGCGATTTTTTCAGCTGTCGCGTCGCATGTTCATGAGTCACGTGCGATTTTTACCGTGCGCTGGCGACGCGACAATTTTGTAAAAAATCGCATCACCTGTGCAAGCAAAAAATCGCACGTTCATTCTAAAACAACACTGTATGTTTTGGCTCAATACTCTCAAAGGTAACGTAATAATCCTAACGGTGGTCCTTTCGTCCTTTTAGATTTTATCACCCTAAGCGGTACCAATCTAAAAAAAAATTGGCATCTAAAAGGTACGACGAGCACCCCCGTCATTTTTATATGGGATTCCCCCCACCCCGGGTTTTAAAACGCGTACTTGCTATGACTTAGATTGAAGTGTCAGCCACTTTCTCCCCCTGTCCCCTGTGAGACTACCATCAATTGAGTTGATAAGCCGGAGTAAGTTGGCCCCTGTAAACAGATTCAAAAGCTGACGTTTCGATTGTTAGCCCTTGATCAGAGCTTGAAATAGTCTTATTCAGGAGCTCGGTTCACAAATACAAAGCGAGAGTCCCTTCTCACAAGGTGTCTCGAGTTTTCAGCGAAAGGCCTGCGGAGGCGGCTGTATACCCATAACAAAAAAAAAATATGAAAAACGAGCGTTTACTTGGAAAATGCAAGGAATGTCGTTGCACTGTTTTTCCATATCATCTTTGCCACTTCTCGACAGATTGTGAAAAAATGAACAAGAAAATCAATGTAGTTTAATTTGTTTCCATTTTTCTACCCGCGCGACATCGAATCCTGCCAATTTGCGGCTGTCAGAGTTTGCAAATGCTTTTGTTGCTGCGGAACGAGCGTAGCGAGTGAGCAGCAACATAATCAGGATTTAAGAGAAATATATGAGAAAAAATATAAGCTACGAAAAATCTCGATTTGATCGCTTTTTACCGTACACTGCGCCACGCACACATTTTGGGCCAGAATTCACTGCGCCACGAACAATAGCCTCGCTTGTTGTAATATTTTGGTCCAACATGTGCCAGTCGTAATCGGAACTGAAGTGTCGAAGACTACCGCGAGTTGAGCGAGGACTGTGAGGCATGGTGATAGGACCGTTGGATAGCAAAGATTTTCGAAGATTGTACGGAATAAAAGACAAATTTATTTTGAAATCACTCCGACAGCGGTCGATGAGACTGAGCTGAGCGCGTGGAGACACGAATACGATACGGCTAGCTAGTAACGCAACATACAGCTGTTTCAATTAACGTTGTCGGATGAAAGCTCAAAGCTACAAGCCAAGATAGTTGGGAGCGGCCTAAAAGAAACGTTTTTCCCGCTCGTCACATCGCTTATTCGCGCCGTTTCTTTTCGTTTCGCCGCTTTCAACTATCTGCATGCCTTGAACAGGCGCTCGGTTTACTCGTTCGGTCTTGATATGTAGGCTTTGAGATTTTAGCTTTGAGCTTTCACCCGACAACCTTAATTGAAATGGCTGTATTCATTATCAATAATTAAGTTAAACCTAAATTTTCACACCTTCCTCGTGGTGAACGCGTCCTTTGCTCAACAATATTCTACAGACATTGCAAGAACTTGATGCGTGAATTACAAAACAAAACAAGAGGCTACACTTAGCCTATACTCATGCGCAAGAGACTCTAAGACGCGCGATTGAAGTTACCAATTTTTCTGTGCTCGCTCAGTTTAATATTTAATTTATTGATTCCGATCAAATCCACACTCGTCTATAACTTTCCAAGCTGTGAATTATTTCTGTTACATTTGAAAAGACTACTTAAAAAAATAGGCAGTAGATGATATGCTGTAAAAAGAAATTTGATAATCAATATAAAGATTTAGTTTTCCTGTGTTACTTAATCGCATGCAACCAGTGTAAAATGGGTTATTCCAGAAAAAATCCCCCCCCCCCACCCCCCGACGGATGCAATATTTTTTTACCCCTCCCCCGCCCGGATTTCCCGGCCAGGCCGACCACCCCTCGCACCTTGATTTTTAACCCAGATACCCCCTCCTGCCCGGATGGCCATTAACTTTTTGTAGGCCCTAAATAAACAGGAAATCGCATTCAGGAGATCCGGGATTTTTTTAAAGATTTCAAATCTTTGGTGAGAATTGCTATGAATTGGTCAAACATTTTGTAAATAAACGTTGCGTGACGCATTCACTAAAATCTTTCCGTGATTTTAAGACCAAATCGAAATGAAATGTTTCCATAACTTAAAGCTGGTTCTTTAAAAAAATGCTTTGATTTTGCCATCTGTAATAAGTTTTTTCCAAGCTTCACGGTTTCTTCAAAGTGTTGTCGCAAATACACAATTTTGCTTTGTGTAAATTTTATGTCAAATGTAATTTGATATCAAGCTGTTTTTATAATCACTGAATCTAAAATATATTTTCTATAAAAGGTCAAAACTTTTGAATGAAACTCATATTTCCTTGAATGAAAATGTCTTTCCTTTGATTAAAAGAGTCAAACACTTTTCAGAATTCAGTGATTTTCTGCTTCTGGAAGTCTTGGCGATATATTGTATCCAAATTACTGCGAGGAACCGGCTAGCGTCTGCGAAAATATAATAAACATCACAAAATAATTCAATTCAGCAACCTATTTTTATTATACTTTCTAAAATCGCCGACTTTTCCTGTGTAATAGAATGCCAATCTTATACGGAAAAATGATTCGTATAATAACGCTTTCGCTAATAAAAAAAACAGTTCTGAATGGTCAAAGGTACAGAAATGAAATGCTGGCGGTGTTTGAATCATGAGTTCGGATAGCTCATGGTCTGCTAACAAACACTTCGATTCACAGCTCGATTTTTCACTAAAACCTTTTTCCAAACCACGAAAATACCTAAAATAATATTTGAAAACAATACTTGGCCACATTTGGTGAAAGCTGTGCTTGGTAAAGCAGTAAAAATAACGAGAAAGCTCCGTTTACCTTTTCCACGAATCCAAAGCGCGCACGTACAAACAGAACTGCCTTGACAATCGAGTCGTCTAATCCGAAGCTATCAGAACTGTCTCATCGTACCTGCAAACCACGTTACTATTGAATGTTTTATAAATGAAGGCTGTACCACAATGAAGCCAGTCATTGTTGTGAAGATAATATATACCTGACGTGAACATTACTGATGTGAGTAGGGTTGTAGGAGACGCTGTCGTGACACTTCAGTAACGATGTTTTGCCGGAAGAGAGAGTAGCCGGAAGTCACTAAACCGGAAGTGTTAAAAGCAAAGCTGTGAACCGGAAATACACAATTTAAAATATGCGTGAATAAATTTGCATGCAAAATCGTGACACAAAAAAAAAATAATAAAAAGAAAAACGAAGCCCATTTTATAACTCATGCCGCTACGCGCATGAGTAATTAGTCTTATCAGCTGGAGTTTTCGTCGATTCATCCCGGTTACATTTGCTTTGCTTTCCCTCAAAAAACGAAAGAGAAAATTCTGTAATACCAGCGGGGCGATAAAACAGCATTATTCAGGGCGTATCTAATCGATATTTTCGATACTCGATAGAAATCGATGGTAATCGATCGTAATCGATAATAATCAATCGATTAATATCGGAAATCGATATATATCGATCGCTCGTTTTCTTGTGATTATCGATTTCGATCGATTAGATACGCCCTGCATTATTACAACAAATTTACCGCAGCAATTACTATCTTTTGGATACACTAGTTTTAGATTAAATTTACTTTAAAAAACGTCACCAGTTGAATGAATTTGCTGAACAGACCTACTCGCAATAATTTTGGGAAAAAAGTTGCATTTTAGAGATTTATTTGCAATATTTTTAGACTAACAGATATTGGGGTCTCATCCCGTAAGGAAGAACAATTTTTCAAAATTAGGGTCGCCTTTCAGATAGCTTATCTCGGAAACGAAGTCGGAGACCCCCTCATTTTTTTGCATTTCTGACACGAACAACTCATAACCTAGCTGTAGCAAAAGTTTTATAAAAAAATCAATGTTAGAAGACTATTGTTTGTGCTTTTCGGTTCTTCTAAATGAATATTTCGGCGGCAGAAAAAAAATCAAGAAATTATGGGACTGCAAGGCCAATGAACAGTCTTCAACTGTAACATAAAAATTCCAAGGACTCCGACTAAATGTTCTAAGCACGATGCGGAAAATTACTAGGCCGGAGGGATAGGCTTTTTAATAATCAAGAGGAGAATTATGCAAGTTTAAAATGACCATTTTATTTTGCCGATATCCATGTAAGGGAAAACGAAAGTTTTTTCAATATCCATTATTCTTTTTGCGTTGGTAGTGTACATAAGTTACCAAAGAATTATTTATCCCGCGAAAGTATTCACGCCATGGCAGTGTAAATCAAAGAAGTCTACATACATCGCACTAAAAAGAGCGGAAAACATATCATGCCGAGGAAACGACACTAAACTAATACTGTTCTATAACACCTGTGGTTTGGTGGGAAGCCCTGGTGGGGAATGGACTCCAATGAAGGTTTTCTTGCGGACTGCCCGTCTTAGAAGTGCAGAATATCCTATGATATTAACGACATTGGACAAAGTGATGTTGTTGTATTTCATGTTGGACATAAAGTGGATACACCAAAATGGGAGGAAATTCAACAGATCCATAAATACAGGTGCTCTCATCAACGCATGGCTGTTCTCACTCAGGATGGAGAGTCTGCTTCATCCCGATATTGTTGATGTTTCTTTTATACCACAAGGATTTTTCAACTGGACGCTAACTTTTAAGCGCTCATCGGACTTTTCCATTCCTTATGGACATTTCTTTCCTCTGCAATCGGCGGATAATATACCAAAAGAAATAAACTACGCTGATGGGTAAAGATAAACTTGTGGCATGGGCTTTATCTAATTGTGGAACAACGAGGGAAAAATATGTTAAAGTGTTAGTAGAACATATTAAAGTGGATATTTATGGTAAATGCAGTAGCGTTTACGGACAAAACAACAAATGTTCAAGGGGTGTTTCGAAATGCGACGAACTTTTTAAGACTTATAAATTTTATTTGGCGTTCGAAAATGCGGCATGCACTGATTACGTTACAGAGAAGTTTTGGCGAACGCTAGATTGGAAGGTTGTGCCAATTGTACTTGCAAAAGATATTTACAGTCACATAGCTCCACCAGGGTCGTTCATAAGCGTGCAAGACTTTTCTTCTGTAAAAGCTTTAGCCGAATATCTCATTTACCTTGACCAAAATGACACAGCTTACAACGAGTATTTCCAATCAGGCGACAGAAAAAATTCGACAGCCAGCAAAAACATATGCCCCAGTTTGCTTGTGATATTTGTGAAGCTTTGCGTGATGAATGCCTTCAACCCAAGGTGATTCACGATTTGCGGTCGTTCTGGAATCGTAGTACCGACTGCGAGGGACGGGAACTTTCGCTGTTAAAACTTATCATGGCAAGCAAGAGGGATCGCATGGGATACAGTACTCGTCTTTTCGATTGACATGCTTATGGGTGACAGTCTTTCACAGCTGCCGAAGAAGCTACTTAATTTTTTGAAGTGCTCTGCAAGAAAGAAAAACTTTATTAGCAGCCGCAGACCCAATGTTAGTACTTACTTGATGTACGCCATTACTGAAGTGTATTGTATCAACAAATACAAGTTCTTTTACCGTGCTTATTCGAATAAGCGCCCACCCTGAAAGCCCCCAAAAATAATAAGCGCCCACCCCCACCTTCGCCCCCTAACATTTTTGTACTGGCCCGGCATGAAGTAAGAGGAGCATCAATTCTGTTCCAAAATTGGCTTTAAATTTAATCCTTGGCTGTTTATTCTTTCTTCATGTTCGCTTTTGCACTTTGTTTTGTTTGGTTGAAGAGAAGTAAACTTGTTATCTTTTGTTTTGTTATATTCTAAAAATGTCCTCAATTGCGGAAATGTTACTACTAAGTGCCTGCCCTCGAATAAGCGCCCACTCGCCGCCTCAAGGTCCCAAAATTAAATAAGCGCCCAGGACGCTTATTCGAATAAATACTGTAGTTCAAGTAAATAATACAAGCATTTCACATTTCCTGTATTTAGTACGAGGTATTCGAGACTAGTAAATTTGATTTTTTAACTGATTGACACCTAAACCGCCTCAAACCGCCCATAAGGGACCATAGACCTTGTACCATTTTGTGACATCATCACTTTTTTACAACAAAACCAATTTATGCAGTGACAAAGTCTTCTAAAGCATGCTCAATGCCCTGAATTGGGCCAGAGATACATGCAAGAAATCCAGTAAATTTGGCTGGCAAAGTCAAAGAAAAATTTGGTCTTTCTTCCTCGATCCTACCAATTGCCACTTGTTGCAAAATGTTTTCACTTTCTCCAGCATTTACGTGAAAACATTTTCCACTTGGTGTTCATAGCTGAAACGAAAAGGAGATAAACTAGCCCTTGCACGTTTACTTGGACATTAAGTTTTCCTGTTGCAAATAACGTTTTTGGCCATTTCAGTCGCAATTTGCCTAGACAGTAGACAGCAGTCAAAAAACTGCATCAATGACTTCAAATTACTTTTTTTTTTCTAAAACTCTAGGAGCCAATGGGATAAACTAACAATGAAATAACAACAGTCGTCACAAGTAAAAATTAAACTTGCCAAATTATATGCTTACCAAATAAAAACTAAATAAAATAAAAACAATACATAATCAGTCATAATAACTGCACAGCTAGGACTAGAATGCAAAACAGAACTGCTATGGTTTGCGATGACTTGCATTCATTTTCATCGAGTTCAAATTTGTCCTCAAGTAGGTACACTTCAGTTATAAGCAATAGCAATAAGCATATTAGTTAACTGAGTGTGAATCCCAATGTTTAGCCGGGTTGGTCATCCACTATAGAATAGGGCTGTAGTAATAATAAATAAGAATTATAATAAATGTCTTTATTCTCCTTAACATAAAAAGACATATCTTAAGTGACAAGCAGTGATAAAATATAGATACAATGAAAAAAAAAATGTTCTAAATTATAATTATAATACATATATAGATATGAGAAGTCAACCTGCCAGGTTATGTTTAGAAATTAAGTGGTTTACAAAGGTGTTCTTAAAATGGTCTGAATTGATTTTTGGGCAATGGCAGTTTCTGCTTCTTAGATTAAGGACTTATGCTTGACCTTAGGTACAATAATGAATTGTTAAGAGTTTATGAATCTATGCTGATAGCCTTCTTATATATTCTTTTATCTTGCTGTTACATACACTAAACATAGCCTTTGCTATCTAGGACCATATTGTGGTCCACAGTGGATAAAAATGCTTTTCAACAAATACCATCATTGAACAATTTTCACAAATATATAAGAAAAATTAACATTGCTGACATTTCAGTTGACAAATGTCTTTATTGTTCACTGCATATTACTTGTATGCTAACATAAATTATAGGGTTTCTTTGTTATAATTTATTAGAATCATTAGATCAATTTTAATTTGTTTTCAATAGTATAAGTGATGGTGAGCATTGCAAATCCATCTTCATGGGATGCTAATCCATACCACGGCTGTCATTAAGGGCCATCACCTGTGGCATCTGTTACGGGTGAGTGCACTTGATGAGACCTTGATGTTACGGGTGATCTTGCCTGTTATATAGGTTAAATTTACTGACAAAGCAACAAGTTTGTTACGGGTGTTAAGATCAGAGCAACACCTGTCTCAAATCTTAATGACAGCCCTGCATACTACATAAGGCTACCCATTAATCAGATAATATACCTATGTGAAGAGTTTCAATGCACTCCAGCAAAGCCATCACTCCACTTGCCTATTCCAGACATTCATATAGGGAGGAGTGAAAGATAGTCCGCACGCGAAGGGAAAATATTGCGAGTGCTGATGGAGGGGATTGGGCATGGAAGAGAGAGAGGTGCCCCCTTTCCCCAGTCTCCCCTCGTTTTCCCTTCTCATTCGTGTGCCAGTTTTTCGCCCACAATCTTAATGCCTGGAAAAACTATCACTCCGCAAGCAAGTTCTTGCTTTCACAGGCATCATAATAATTGATAAGTTCTTGGGCTGCCACAGGAAATTGAAAAATATCTCACATTTAGCCACCTTCGTAAAACAGTCAGGTGGCACAACAGTTAAAGAGCACAGCAAAACATCCTGGCATCATGTGTTCAAAAAGGCGTACAATGAATGCTATCCAACACATAAACCACTAATAAATTACTATCCAATGGATAGTGCTAATCCACCTTTTTCAACAACTGGGAACTAAGAAATTAAAAAAAAAGTTGTTTTGTTTGGATTGTCCTTGAAAACCCCCTTTGGGAAAGTCAATAATGCATGCATGTTACTTGTGTTAAGGCCGGCACACACTAGGGGACATGTTGCGGGGACATGAAGCAGGGACAAGCCCCTTTGTGTGCACAGCATACTGGCGCATGTTGCAGGGACAGTATGCAAGCTGGTGCACACAAAGCGGATTGAGGTATAAAAATCACTAAGGGTGAATGGGAACTAGTATACGAGCAAAGAAAGATGGCAGACTCTATGATTAGGAAAAAGAAACTTCTACTACTGTCAATGATATTACTAGATGAAGAAATGAGTAATTATGTTGACCAAAAACGATGGATACGCAAGTACTACACCTATTTTGTAGCGGGGACAGTTTGCAAGAGCAGTGCACACGATGCGACATCGAAATGGGGGTCATTTTGTCCCCGCTTCATGACGCACAAATTCAAACCAGCTGAATTTCGTGCAACATGTTGCGGGGACAAAATTGTGTCCCCGCAACATAACTTTTTCGCAAAAACAGGGATGTCACACGAGGAAAACTGTCGCTGCAACATGTCCCCGCTACATGTCCCCTAGTGTGTGCCGGCCTTTAAACCCAGGCTAAACGTTTCAACAAAATGTTGGCCAATGTTGGATGCGTGGCTAATAGTAAATGACATCCAACATGAACCAACATTCGACCAATAACATCTCCCAACATATGGTGCTAGACAATAATAAATGTTTTCACTTAAGTCATATCACAATTCAGAAGCATTTAAAAGCAAATTTAGATTTAAGGATGTTTATAGAATTGCAGAGAGTTTAAAACTACACATCTGGGCCAAATTTTGAAGCACAAGAGCATTTCATTCAAGAGTTATAGGCGAATGAGTATTAGGTATTTTTAGTAAGAAATGTATGGAGCAGCCATCTTGGTGCCCTACTTAGGGGCACCAACATGGCGGCCAAAACTTCAAAGTCTTCATTACACCCAAAATCTCATCACAAAATATTGGATTCACTATAAGTTTCATTAAATCATCTTATAAGCATGATGCAAAATAACTTTCATCTGGTTCAAATTTTGTTTATTTTACGGCTTATCTGAAATAGCATGTCAAATTGCATGACACATTTAAAATCTTTAAAATTCAGAAGCAAAACATCATTAAAACCTAAACATTTTTCTATAGGATTGTAACACTGGTACTCACATACCATGTTAGAAACAGCTTTCTAAGATGTATAGTTTAGATTTTTTTTGATTTTTTTATGATGCCATGTGCAAAACCCCCAATTTTCAGTCGCTTGTGCAGATGTGGCTATAAGTAGCATTTCAAGACTGTCAAAACATGATGACAGAGACCAGGATTTAAACTACTGACATTCAGGTAGAAGGTTTTAACCACTTAACTGCTAAAATTGGAAACCAATAATTAACATTAATTTAGGGCTCTGAAATCCACTTCTGTGAGTTTAAAACCTGGAAGATCTCCACCACTGTGGAGTGAGGTATCCTTCCGGAACAGGAATTCGCTGATCCTTGATGCATTTTTCTAGAAAAATCTTTAACCTGCTAACAGGTCCACTCTGTTCCTTTGCAGTCACTTTCTCAATCTTGGGCACATAATCTAATACCAAAGTGTTGAGGAGCTTTCCAAACTGTTTTTTGTACTGTCGCATCAGTACATGCCCTGCAATGGCTAAGAATTCATAAAGAGCTGTAGCAGTGTAGTCAGGTCTTGGTTCCAAGTTCAACATTCTTGCAAGCCATGTCCATCCTTGTTCAGGTCCATGGGGGTGCGGTTGTGATTGTCCAGAAGGAGGTGGTATGGAGGAGATAATTGCTGCATACAGTCGTACAATACCAGTCATACGCTTGAGGTACTTGTCTTGTTGTTCAATCTGACCATCTGAACACAGATAACCAAGAGATGTGAAATACTCTGCATCCGACATCCCAGCTGCCTTGGGGATATAAAACGGCACCAGGAAGGGGCATTCCTCATAGAATCTCATAAGAATAAGATCACCAACATCAGGAAAACTGGACCACACTCCTATCGCGACTGCGGCAATGGGAAAAGCAGAACTGACACTGGACGAAACTTGCTGTGATCCTTGGTCCACCAGTTTCCTTGCAATCAGTTGCTTACAATATGCCTGTAAATAAAGTTATAAAATTCATTAAAAATTCACAAGGAAAATACAAAACTAAGTCTGTAAATCCTGATACACAACAGCTATACTGCTTTATTTTTATTATTATCATCAATACTGAATACTTTAGGAATGCTAATAGGCTTTATCGCTTTTGTTTAGGAATATTAGTAGTTTTCATTTAAATAGTCACACTTTGGGATTTCATCAACAGACTCAAGAGTTTAAAACAACAACACAACATTTAAGGTTTGACTCATGAAAGGGTTTAATGGTATTTAAACCAGTTTACAGAATTAATTAGTAAATAGTCTGCTAATTCTTACCACAACATTCACAGTTAGCCTACCTCAGCTGCTGGATGTACAGTAATTGAGATCTGTTTACGTCCAACTGGTACAGATGCCCCAGAAAGGAATTTGGTCAAGCGTTGCACCTTGTCAAGTATAGACTCTTCAGAAATGGAATTGATTGGTGTAGCAACAGCCTTCTGAAGGTCAAATTTTAACTGCTTCATGGACTTGTCGGTATTTAGTGGTTCTGCTGTCTCAACAATCTTGCTTTTGTAATTGAGTAATCTTGAATACTCTTTCCATGCTTTCCCTGAAATACAAGTGGAAAGCTCTTTTGAAAGACCAGACTTCTCCTGTGCACCAGAACTTGTTTGACTTGCTGAAGTTGAAGCCTGTTTGTTTTTTTGTTCTTTTAAAGCTCTCTCTGCTTTCTCTTTCTCAGCCTTTACCTTTTCTTTTTTCTCTTCTGCTTCTTTTTCCTTGACCTGCCGCTCTGCTTCTTCTTTCGCTGCTCTTGCACTGACCTCTTGAACAATGGTTTTTGTCTTTTGTAGCATGTTTTGAATCAGAGTCAAACACTCCTGCATAATCGTCACATTCATCTCGGTAACTCGACCGTTCTCCTGTGCATCAGCAAAACTGTTTTGCGAAACTTTTAACACTTTATCCACCTCTCTAAGTACATCTGTCATAGATGGTGACAATGAGGACTGATATCTACACCCTTGGAAAATCTGTTGAATGCTTGAAGCAGTTTCTCTAATATTGTTGAAAGAAACTTCTAGTTGCATTAACTCTTTCTTTATCTGCTGTTCTTCTCTAAGAACTTTTAACCTTAAAGCCTCCACTTCTTTTACTTTTCTAACCGCTCTCTGAGCATACTCTTCATGCGACTGTTCAAGCTTTTGCTGACGCAGTCTAGCTTCTTCACTTTTTCTTTTTTCATCCAGTTGCAGTGCTTGTACAGATCTGATAAACTCGTCAACCCGCTCATTTTCTTTGTTTTGTAAATAATTATGTTTCTGTTCTTCCAGCGTCTTGGAATATTCTTTCAATTTCTCTATTCTGGAATTTAACCTTTCCCGTGCTTGATGCTTCTTTACTGTTTCGTAATGGTGAATAGCGACAACAGTTGGATCAAAACTCGCCTGCAGTTCCTTTTCAAGCAACTCAGCGTTCCTTACACTTTCACCTTCCAAAGGAATTTCGACGATGGTAGAAACGCTGCTAACAGAAACAGCATCACTGTCCTGTGAGTCTTCCTTTTGCTGAATTTCTCCCGCATCTTCTAAATCAGTGAAACTGTTTCTTTCATTTAGAATGCCGGTTGATGGAGAGAATGAAGAAAAATTTGCTGACAAAGCAGGAGGCTTTGAAAACTCTTCAACAGCCTCGGAACTTGGCTTCCATTCAAGATCATATTGAAGACGACCTTTTGAACTGGATGCTAAGCCTTGCAAAACATTTAAGCGTAAAAGTTCCACGGAATTCCGTGAAGTGCTCGAAGAGAGATTTCTTCTCGCGAGCACACCACCGGAGGCCGCCATTTTGACGCTCGATTGACCTGGAACCGAATTAGCGCCTTTCTAAATATGGATAAAATTCCCAACGTTCCTCGGTAGCTGCGTTTGCTTCCTGGAGGTGAAACGTGATCGTCGAATTAGCCTAGCTTCCTCCACTCAAAACGTTGCCACGTAATTTAAGGCTCAGTTTCCAAAGGATTTTTTTTTAAAGTTCAATAAACTAAAAAAAGACACAAGTGTGTATTGAAGCACATTTTTTATTGAAAATGCCTTTGTCACTTTCCTAACGGCTTTCGTTGACCTGGGAGACTGGTTGCTAAGGACTTAGGGGGCTTCGTTAGCCAATCAGAACGAAGCTATCGAGCGTCATCGAGAATTTGTGCACTGCACATACCAAAACTTGATTCGATCGTTGCTTTGATTGTAAACTTTACCGGATAGTTTTCGAATTGTTGGTAATATGGAAGCCTCGATCACCGATTGCTGCGTGACTTGTAGCTGACACGCTTTCAACATTCGAGATACTTCGCTTCTAAAGTGCCTTGTTTGTGTCTTGTATTCGACTCTATTTTGATGTCAAGTACCAGCTGAATTTAAGACCGCAGTCAATTTAAATTTCCATAATGAGTTCGAATTGTCGCTGTAAATCTCAGTGGAAACTTTTAATCTTATTTCTGCTATTTATTTGCCATCTGCCTTGTACTTGCGGCCAATCAGGTTATTTTCCAAATCTCGTGGATCTTGCTGTACTGAAGCCAGTTAGTTCGTCTTCAACTTGTGGAGCAACGTCTAGTAAATATTGTCAGTCCAGGACTACGTCAGCTTCTCTGCAGACTTGTGAGGAAAAAACGTGTAAATTTGATTGTTGTTCGAGCTGCGGAACGACAAAACCAACGGCCAGAGATTTGGCAGAATTTTCGAACAAACAAGGTGTTACACAAGATGGTGATCCACGAAATGGATCAAGTGTCAGCTCTTTTCGTTTTCAAGGAAACTCTGTTATAATACCTGTCAGACTTCCTTCAGTAAAGTACGTGTCCCCTGGGTTTACTGTTAGTGCGTGGATTAAACAGAAAGCAGGAAACAAGGGGTAAGTGAAACAGACTACTGAAATTGACGCTGTTTAATACAGAAGAGTTTATGATTATACAGCTGTCAATTTGTATTTCACAACGGTGATGTAATAAAACGAGTATGTTCTCTTTGTATAGTGTTTATTGTTTTGTTAATCTACACTGCCTAGTGAGAACAATTAACATGTCTGTAATATCATTAGGCAAGTTTTATAAACAGCATGATCACTTTAGTTTTATTATAAACAGGTTAACAAATCAAACATACAGAATTTTCTGATTCAATCAAACGTTTTTAAATTTAATTCAGCATTGGAATCGGCAATCAAGTGGGCTTGTAGGATCAAGTTGTTTGAAGACATTTTATTGCATTTGGTTTTGAAAGGCAGTAAAGTGTACACATCTTTTCTACTTTAAGCTAATTATTAACATTTAGTGGCATTTTTGTTTTTTTTTACAAGGGACGCATTATCCCTTTGGGCAAACATTCATTGTGTGTCTGATTATGCATCTTGCAGTTAATCTAGTAAAAAAATGGACTCATTATGCATCTAGACTTATTATATTCTGTAGCTCGTCATTCAAGATGCAATTTAACAGAAGTTCATTTGTCTAAAATGTCAGTCTTAGCTATCTTCATGCAAGACAAACTACACTGTAAGATCAGACAAATATCAGAGTCAGACACACCACACCACAAAGATTTTCCCACATTAGTTTGTCCCAGGCAGATGATAATGTAGCCAATATCATTACCAGAATTAATTGCAAGGCCAGTTACACTTTAATGCTGCATATTTGCGTTGGGACTTTCATAATTGTGCAGTTCCAGGAAAATTCCATACTCCCTCAGCTCCATGGAAGCATTTATGCCAACTCTCCCGCATTATCCGGGAGTCTCCCGGATATGGAACAAATCTCCCGGTCTCCCGTACGGGTCACCAAATATCCCGGGTAAAAGCGACTTCGGATCTTTTCTCTACAATAGGCTAAGATTTTAACCCAAATTTTCCCAAAATCCAAAAAAAAAATGCAGTCTTTCGAATTCATATTAAGGTTTTTGACGTAAAAGCTGATGCAAATCTGTTACAGACACTAAAGGAAATATTTTTTTTGTCGCTAAATTCCTATGTTTATACAGTATCAACTTCACAAACGCTTTTCGGGTCAGGATCGAATGCAGAAAATGGCACTTTTAGAAGGTAAAGTCAAAACAATTTTCCGGACCCCCCTAGATGCTCGCGACTACGTCGCTCAATTCCTGCCTTTGGCGCAAAAAAATTTCACACTCAGACAAAACTCCCTATTTTCAATCACCAGAGGTTGGCATCTCTGTGGAAGAACATTGAAAATTGCAAGGGGGAGGGAATGACTCAAAACCCAAAGTTTTTAAAGGAAAGACATTAGTATGAAACCAAATTAGAATTTCCAGAGGAGTGTTGAGGGGGGGGGAGTAGACCATTCATGCAGTGTAGAGAAGGTATGGGTATTTTCTGGAACAACCTGCACATTTATACTTGCCTTGCATTTCAAATTTTCACTTGCCATCCATTTTCCTTGTCATTGCCAGTTCAATATTAATAGCCAGTTTTCAGGTACTTATGACAATATTATTCTTTAAGTTCTATAAATGGTTTGAACCCAGGAGTATCAGTAGTCTGTCCAGTGTGATCATCCGGGATAGTGTAGTTCTGAAAAGAACTGTTGTTGTTGGGTCAACATTAACTGGCGTTTCGACAACCTGATAGAAGTCATCTTCAGAGTCATCAAGATGACTGATCATGACTTCTGCTCAGGTTGTCAAAACATCAGTGAATGTCAACAACAACAACAACTGTTCTTAGAACTACACAAACCCGGACGGTCACTCTCGACAGACTAAAAAATTAATGATCAGCAGAGAATAAATGATTAATTTTTACTTCTCTTTTTAACAGGACTATTATTTCTAAAGATGAAAACATATCGCCAAATTTTGCCAATGTATTTCAGCTTGTCATTGAAGACTACAACCTCAAGTTTTTCTACCGGCCTACGTCCGGAAATGCGTCAGTCACAACATATACCCTTCTGCAGAGTCAGAGTGAAAAACTTCAAGCAGATGAATGGCATTTGATAACTGTAGCAGTTATTGATAAAGGATTGTCTTATTATATTGACGGCGAACTTATGAACGCAAATAATGCCACTTTGACAGGTCCAATCTCTGATCAAGGAGGAACTGTTCGGATTGGACAGAAATATGGAGGTCAGTGTTTGTTAGGAGTTTTTGTAAATTATTAAAAGGAGCTATGAAATTTTGGGGTCAAAACTGCCCCAAATTAAGTACCTTTGCCCTACACAAAATACTCAACACTAAGAGAAAAATAACTTGTAAGTGAATTTGCACACATGAAGATAGAATAAACCGTAGTTTTGCTTCTGATTTTAGGGCTAGGAGCCATTTTTCTGTTTTTTTTTTTGTTGTTGTTGTAATCCTTTGAAGTGTATCAAACCAATCATTGGTGTAAGACCTTACAAGAGCTGCTACATCACCCAAAATTACACAGCCTCTTAAAAGGTCCTGGCAAAGTTTTCCTTTGTTTACACAGTGGTTAGAACATCCTGAGAGAGACAGCATTGAGCCAAGTTGGCAAAGTTTTCCTTTGTTTACACAGTGGTTAGAACATCCTGAGAGAGACAGTGTTGAGCCAAGTGTCTTGTCTATTAGGACAAATGATGGCTGACATTGGAACCATACATCTACCTTTAATAGTGCAACACACTACTACCCATACATGTACAGCTCTTAAATAATGGCCAGGCACCAGGATTAATCCCCCGCTACTACAATTCAAAGCTCTCACTACTTTAGAATTATTGCATTACTGCATTGTACTAATGGAACTCTTTTTTTCCAGGGTACCTTTTCCCGTTTCCCCAGTTACATGTACTTCTAATCAAATATAATTAGTGACAGCCGAGTGATGGATCCAGGAGAGGTGGGACCCAGGTCCCCTGCCCCCTTCCCCCCTCTTATTGTGCAAAAAAGAAACTGTCTCTAACACTGTTACTCTGCCCCCCCCCCCCTTATTCATCCCCCCCCCCGCCTCCCTCTTATGATGGAATCTGAATCTGTTGCTGCAGTCCAGACCAGATCAGTTGCACATCTCCAATGTATAAACTAGCTTTGAATGTTAACAAGAGTTCAAAAATTAAATTAATATTTATTTTTTTCTCTTCACCACACTAACAGGTAAAAGTAAAACAAACAAATTAAATTAATTCATTTATGCAAGACAAACTGTGGTTAACATTACTGGAGGATATATGTAGTAGTTAAAAATAATTTATCATTACATAATAAATAATTCAATTTTCTAATTTATTGTTTAAGTTTTATCATTTTTCTTAATTTGCTTTCTTTGAATATTTTGGAAAACAATAGTTATTGAGGAGTTATTATACCATGTTTAGGTGGTGAACAGTACGAAGGTTTCATGCAGGATATTTTAATGTACAACAGAACTTTGACTAACAGGTAAATATGACATTTTTATTTAATAATCCAATGATATACAACTCATTTAAATTGCAAACCAGTTTTTGTCCCCAAGATTTAGATTGAAGTAATTAATAAACATTTAAGACACTTTGCTGTTGATTCACATTTAGTTTTTATTTCTTGGGTTGATGATCTTCAACTTTTTAAAATAGCTATAGGATTTTTCTTCTTTTTATTTGTATTTATATTCTTGCAATTTTTGCAATACTTTTTATGGTTGGGTGTTTCTGGCTTGGGAGACTGGGTAACTACTCGCTATGGTGTCAAAATAATAAATTAATAATAATTTTTATTACAGCTGCCATAAAGTCCTTGAAAGTAGCGACCCCTCTAAAGAAACAGCAAAGCTTTGTGGCTGCTAATAAATCCTAAAAGTAATGATACCCTCCAAAGGTAGCAAGTTATGAGACCGTGTTGTTTTATTATACACAACACAATCTACATAATGTGGATCCCACCCATGTGGCAATAACATGAAACTGGACTGACAAATTTCATCTCATTTTTCAACAACAATTTATTATTATTATTGGCAGCAAATTTCTGTCTTTTATTCCATTCAGAAAAAGAGCTTGCACCAGATGTTTTAACGGTTTTTGTTCCCTAAAAGTAATGACCCCCGAAAAGTTACGTTTCCCCAAATGCTGCTACATGTAATTCTGAAAATGACGAGGGTCATGTAATACTTTCCAGAACTTTGTGGTATTACTATTACTTTAAAAGTGGTCAATCTTTTACTTTTAGTCTGTCGAGTGTGATTGTCTGGGTTTAATAGTGTAGTTCTGAAAAGAACTGTTGTTGTTGACATTGTCTGATGTTGCGATAACCTGAGCGAACTTCATATCTTTTCAGAACTACACTAACCCCAGACGATCACTTTGACTTAACAGACTACTCATACACTTGGTTTCAAACCATTTACAGTCCTATAATTACTCAATTTAAAATTATTTTCTTAAATATTTTCTCAGGGAAGCAATAGAACTATTCACTGGTACCCTGCCGTCAGCATATGTCGCAAGTAGTTGCCGTTGTCCACCTACACATCCTAAAATCAATGTCGCTGAACCAGCAAAGTGTCTGAGAAATCTAGAGGGAAACGTTGACGATACAGTGTCTCGCTTAGCAGACACAGCACATCCTATAGAGTTTGCTACTGATGGTGATACGCTAAGCTTCTGGCTGTCAGAGATTACTGAAAATGTAACCATTGATATCAATTTGTCGTACACCGGATTTCAGGTAGCAATGCTTTATGAGTACAATGTATATGTTGTAGGTTAAAATTATTTCAAACTAGGTTGATTTTTATTTTCCTTTGTCCCAGATTCATTAACATAACCTCAGACAAAGGAAACTAAAAATTAACCTAGTTTGAAATAATTTTAACCTACAACATACATTCTCATTTTGATTAGTAATTGTAGTAATTGGACTGAGTGGAGTACAATAGCCCTTATCGTAGATGCACTCCACGCCAACATATCAGCGGTTTCTAGCTTTTTTGACCCTATAGTCTCGTTTTGATGTTTACGCTCATCGTCGTCAGAGGTTCTCCTAAACATCAAAATGAGACCATAGGGTCAAGAAAGCAAGAAACCGCTGATATGTTGGCGTGGCGTGCTCATCTACCGTAAGGGCCATTCAGGCGAGTAATTTCAATCGGTTGAGCATGTAACCCGAGGACGATTTAAAAAAAAATTGAAATTACGAGCACGATTACCCCTGAATTGTACGACCCAAAGTTCAATTACTTATTAACCCATTGACACCTGAACCACCCGTAACCGCCCGTACAAGACTCCACTGCTTTAAAAAATTGTAACTTTCTCAATGGTGCGAACATTGCCTTAACTAGCAGTTGTGAGCATTGACTAGAAAGTCTTTCAAATTGAGATACCCAATAAACACAAAAAAGTCAGCGATTTTTGCAGAATATCAGCGTTTGAATTTGGAAAATAACAAAAATTACCGTTTTTAACGTCATAGAAAAACAACAAAAATCACGTTTTTGCCTTTAGTTTTTTTTATTCAAATCATCGTGGCAAACCCAAAAGTCAACATTTACAGCAAAATTCAGTCCTAGTCCTAGCTTAGCAGTGAATTTTTTTGCTCTTATTCGTTGCTCGGGCCTAGCTACAGCTTCTTATACTAGTGCATACTCACCTTGCCTCGATTTTCAACATCACCACCGCACTGCATGCTGGGAAAAAGCCAAAAATTTTGACAGCGTTCGATTCTTTCCCCACACATTTCATATTTATACTAAGTCCACAGCCACTCTGACCCACCACCGAAATTTCGCGCTTGTTGTGTTCTCCTGTGGTCGCAACTTCCAAAATATGCCGCGGTAGGTCGAGAAATTCATCCAGAGTCGAGTCCCAAAGCCACTTCGTTTCCAGGCGGCCATTTTTCCAGTTCAACGAGCAACGAGCCAAATTTGTAAACGAAGTACAACAACTAACTCGCTTCATTGAGAAGTGGACTCTGAACTACCTCCAAGCTTAATGATGCTCGCCAGGCAGCTACTAAAGAGGAAAAATGGCTGTGAACTTACCAAAAATCGTAGATAATTCATATTGGACCCTTTATTGCAAATCAACCATGCAAAATGAGATCGTCACAATGACGTTTCCAGTAAACTCGAGCCTTCGGTGTTTTAGAACAGCAGCACTTTCAATGGTAACTCCAAATATGAAGTCACGAAATCCTATGGGGCATGTGTATGCAGAAAATCACTCAAAAACGCATAGGCGTACGGGCAATTTTTTGCCAGGGGGGGCGGTGAACCATTTGTCCAAAAAATTCTCGCAAGTTGCCCAAATTTTTACAAAACAGTCAAAAAGAAATGAGGGTCATACGATGCACTAACATAGGCCTACATAATATGAAGTGAAAATATTCTTACATATGAATCTATCGTATGAGCTCATAAAACATGTTAAAAGAAATAGCTGTCTCGTCTGCCTCTGCCATTTCGACGGTCAAAGATATCAATGATACCGTGTCATTGTTGACTACAGAGTTGGCATATGCCCTTTCAATGTTAATAAGTGCGATGTTACTGACTGCGGATAAGCGCAACGCACTGAATGATCGTTCTGCAGAACAGTGGGACAGAACATGATGTAGCAGGTATCACTGCAAGGATATGTACCACATTAGAAAACTTTGGAAACATATCAAATAGATCATTCTCATGCATTGTCTCCAGCATTTCTGAAACAGTCATGTAGCCTAATCCGCGCACACGACGAAAACTCGCTTACATTTTCTGCTCGGCTTCCAGAATCTCGCCGTCGATTTTGTAACATTTAGCAACGCGGGAGAAGCTTTCTTTATCAGGTGTTTCACCGTGACAGATATTTCCCAAAGCACAGAGTATTTCCTGGTCATTTAGCTCGGACAGCACCTTGTCGATGGACGCATAGTAAGTGTTAAAGTGCCTATCACCCCTAGAAAGTTATTTTTAGAATCAACTCTATGTACATTGAATAGTTGAATGGTAAAATATTTCTTGTTTTGAACGTCGTGTTAGTGAGTTATAGAGATTTGAATTTACAAAATGCAAATTAGATGACGTCAACCCGGGAATCATTTATTATACAACTACGTATTTTCACCTCCAAGTAATATTTTTTACGAATCAATTGACTATCCACAAAAAACATGGAAACTTCTTTAAAAACTGGCTTTGCCCAAATTTCTCTTGCTGCCCAAAAAATTTGAGTTGCCCAAAATTTGGGGGGGCTGCAGCCCCCCCAGCCCCCCCGGCCCGTACGCCTATGCAAAAACGTAAAAATCCTCAGGTGTGAATGGGTTAATTGCAATGATAACAAAATTCAAGAATAAACAGTTTATGTGGACTTTTTTGTACTCAAAACGTCTAGGATTTTTTCTATCAGTTTAAAAGTAGAGGGAAAACAGCAAAACGAAGACCCCATTAATAAGTGCAAATGATTGATGTGTGCACAACATAGGTGTCCAATTACCAGCTATCCTATTACAAAAAGTTGTAATTGGCTAGCTGTAATTGGACACCCATGTGACCGCGCGCCAATTACATAAAGAAATAGGCGTGCAGATGACCAATCACAATAGAGGATTTTAATTTGTTACTGATATGATTATAATGATAATTAGGATCAAAATGCACCAATAGCAGCAAAGTATGACTACAGCACCTGTCTTGTGTTTTTAATGTGTGGTATTGTGACTGCAAATCCTCTTGATTGGTTGGCAATGGGCGTATTTTTCTAGCTAGCAAAGGGGAGTTACTAATAACTAGTAATAGCGCATGTATTGTTATGTAGCCCTCTTTTGTTTGTTTATCCCTTTTATTACTACATTTATTGTATTACAATTTTCCTTTTTTTTTTTTTTCTGTTCATAAAAAATAAAAATAAAAAAGCTTTGCTTTCCAGAAACTACAAGTAGTCCCTCATTTTTCTCACGATAAGTGGAGTGGGCACGCAAGCATGCACAAAAATCACCTTGCACAAGGAGACGCATTGGGGAAAGTCTTTGCTGCCCATGCACACAGAATGAACTTTTGTATAGCTAAACTTACAGATTTTCTTTGTACTTGCCAGGTATTCTATATTGTATTGACATTCTATGGACCATTACCTGGTGCGCTGATAATTGAGCGATCAACGGACAGTGGAAACACTTTTCAACCCTGGCAGTACTTTGCTGAAGACTGTGTGACATCATTCAATCTACAAAATAATGGTCCTCTAACTCAACCAGACTCAGTGAACTGCATTAAGTACATCAAGTGAGTTACCTTTTATTGAATTTGTTAAATTTTAAGCTATGTAAATACTATGTGAGGGTTAAATACACCGATACAGACAGAATTTATAATTTCCTTTTACTAGGTGATTAAAGTGTAAATCTCATTTTTGATTGATCTGTCCTGAATTAGCTACATATGGTATTAATTATAGGTTGAATTTTTAAGTCCAAATAATATTATTGGTGTCTGAATGTAGAATCTGGTTTTATATGGACATGCAGTCAAATTACCCAGCTTTATTGACACCTATATAGGGAGGTTAACTTATTATGGGGATTCAGTTTCCCTCTGTTGACAACCATTTCGCCATTATTGTCATCCTTTTTTCAATAAAGTTGTTTTATACTCAGTCTGATAAAAGAACAAATTATAGTGATGAAGCTTATTAACATTCCTATTAGTATACTGTATCTTTAGTTGTTCTGTATTAGGATTAATTTTACAAACCTTAATTAAATTTTCATTTCTTTTGTATTTTCCTTTAAATGGATTATTAATGATTTTATAATTGAAGGGCTCCCTGCAACAACGTCCTGAGTGTGTTTTTGGTAACTTTCACTAAAATTGTATGTTTTAGGCCTTTAAAAGCACAGTTTTGTCAAATTAATGATTTATTATTGTTAAGGTACTTAAAACAGCTCCAAAATGGGGAAGAAAATCCACATCTTTGAGAAAATGTTTTGGGCCCCTATGACACCCTATGGCTCCCAGGACACCCTATTTATCTTTTCAAAATAAAAAATTATTCTGTTCGAAGATAGAAGATTTGTTGACCTGGATTAAATCCTTTCAGTCATATGTACATGATCCAGTCATAATTTTGGCAAGTGAGTCCCTTTGGAGGCCAAAAATCCAGGATTTCCGTGAAAATTTTCCAAAAACGCACTGAGGACGTTATTGCAGGGAGCCCTTCAAATGGACTAACCCTAAGGAGTTTGACAAAGTTCACCTGAAAAAAAAGCAGAGTTCTGGCCCTCTAGTGCTTTGACTGTACATTCCGGTCCTAGTTACATCCAAAACTGCATAGAACGTAAGTTGGAAGAACTCAAAACGACGCCATTATTATGAACAAAACAGACTGGCCGTGAGAATATGCGACCGCAATACTCCTGACCCGCGCCAACGACCTGAACGGCGGGCTTATCGATCGCGTTCGCCACTTGCGACAACATGGCTGAACAGTGAACAACTCAGTAGTTGAGCGCTGGTTTAAGCCATGTTTCAGGCCCGCTCGGCGATGGAAGGACATCATGAAGTCCGGAAATCCTTAAGTCTCTAGCACCTCTCAAAGAAACGAGTCGTGTTTCTTGTCATACCTCGTGTCTAAAGCGCCATTTAGCGCTCGTGAAAAATGGACCTTGGTGGACAAGGCGAGCCGGCGGGAAAGTCTGCAATCATTTCGGATCAGAAAAGGGGCAGCGTTGTGAGTTGTGGCCCATTTGCCATCCCGTGCCGTGGTCGAAACGCCCGATATCCGAAGTGCTTCCAGACTTATAATATTTTGCTATAATTTTCGGGCGGGAACTCCATTTCGGATTTGCCATAGAATTTCCCGACATGCTTTGCGACAGTGGCACAGAGGCCCGCTATGCGTGTTCGGGCACTTGAAATACAGCTTTGGGCCGCTCGAAGTGAGTTCTTGCTGGCCGGCCGAAATTGGGAAAGGCAGGCAAAGGCTGTGAGCCGGCAGCGGAGAACCGGGAGCGCTAATTCCTAGGAGGTCCGCAAAACTAAGCATGGCTGACCAGTATTGGCGATAAAATGGAGCGATTTTGAGGGAATGAACTTTGGTTCGGGATTGTTTTTTTTTTTCTTGAACAGGATTTAGCATACAGGCCGAAACTTGGCCATCTGAAGTGAAAAATCAGCATAAAATCGAGAAATTTGTGTAAACTTAGGGATTCATTTTCTCGAGCGGAGACACGGAATTATCTTTTTTTGCATACGTTATTTCTCAAAAACGAAATTCTGAACAATGTTTTGCCATTAGTTTGTAGTTCAAATGCCAAAGAGGAGGCAAATCTAAGCGAGAATAAATAAAAAAACTGGCCTTACGTTCGACATGAGACGGTTATGCACCCAGCCCTTCAAATGTCTAACTCGATCAGTATTCATAACAGTAATCCCAAGCGGCACATAGTACACAAAGACAACACGCTGCAGTGCTTTTTTTAGTTTTATTGATGAAAGGAACAACTTGTTTTTTTAATTGCTTTATTGGGTACTCTCTTTAAAGGCAGTGAAACTAACAACATGCGTTTTTTTCGAGTGAAACGAACAATTTGAGTGGTTTAAAGGCAGTGAAACTAACAACATGCGTTTTTTTTCGAGTGAAACGAACAATTTGAGTGGTTTAAAGGCAGTGAAACTAACAACTTGCGTTTTTTTCTTAGTGAAACGAACAATTTGAGTGGTTTAAAGGCAGTGAAACTAACAACATGCGTTTTTTTCGAGTGAAACGAACAATTTGAGTGGTTTAAAGGCAGTGAAACTAACAACTTGCGTTTTTTTCTTAGTGAAACGAACAATTTGAGTGGTTTAAGGGCAGTGAAACTAACAACTTGCGTTTTTTTCGAGTGAAACGAACAATTTGAGTGGTTTAAAGGCAGTGAAACTAACAACTTGCATTTTTTTTGAGTGAAACGAACAATTTGAGTGGTATAAAGGCAGTGAAACTAACAACATGCGTTTTTTTCGAGTGAAACGAACAATTTGAGTGGTTTAACGGCAGTGAAACTAACAACTTGCGTTTTTTTCGAGTGAAACAAACAACTTGAGTGGTTTAAAAGGAGTGAAACGAACCAACAGTGCTTTACCACACTTGTCTAAACACAAGTCCGTGGCGAAGAAACGGCAATTTTTGAATAATTTCAGTATTTTGTCAGTCACGCGCTTTCAAATAAAAAGACTGGATATTTTCAAAATTTGTTCCAGCGATTTATCTTAGACCTCTCATCCGATGGACTTCAAACTTTACCAATCTTATTTTCTAGACGAGAGCTAACATTCCACCAAAAATGAGGGTAATCGAAGGAACTCAATTTTTTCCATACATTTCTTCTAAATTTATAGGGAATGTATGGAAAAATGGAAAAAAAAAATGTTTCTCCGATTTTGCTGATTTTTAATGGACAATTACCTCTTATCTGGAAAATAAGTCTGACAAAGTTTGAAGTCCATCGGATGAAGGGTCTCAGAGAAATTGCTGGAACAAATTTGAAAGTGTCCAGCCTTTATATGAAGGGCTCCCTGCAACAACGTCCTGAGTGTGTTTTTGGTAACTTTCACTAAAATTGTATGTTTTAGGCCTTTAAAAGCACAGTTTTGTCAAATTAATGATTTATTATTGTTAAGGTACTTAAAACAGCTCCAAAATGGGGAAGAAAATCCACATCTTTGAGAAAATGTTTTGGGCCCCTATGACACCCTATGGCTCCCAGGACACCCTATTTATCTTTTCAAAATAAAAAATTATTCTGTTCGAAGATAGAAGATTTGTTGACCTGGATTAAATCCTTTCAGTCATATGTACATGATCCAGTCATAATTTTGGCAAGTGAGTCCCTTTGGAGGCCAAAAATCCAGGATTTCCGTGAAAATTTTCCAAAAACGCACTGAGGACGTTATTGCAGGGAGCCCTTCAATTAATAATATTGATAGCTAACCTGATGCAGCAACTAGAGTGAAATTAGAAACATTAATCAACAAAATTTCTTCTTAGTAATACATTATTAATAATAATTTGTTTAATTTCTCCAGGCCATTACAGTCGAGCCGAGAAGCACTTACATTCCAGACAGAGTACCCACCTCCATCAGGCTCCAACATTCCTGTGCGACCATTTGGTCAGGGGTGCAGTAATCTTTATTGCTCACAGAAACTACTGCAATTTTTAAAAGCTACTCATGTTAGGTTGCATTTCTTTAATCACACTCTTGTGCAAAATCCTGATCACCACTATTATGGTTTGGAAAGGATTCTTGTTATCGGAAGGTAAGCTACAAAATTTATTTTTTTTACCTTTCCCTCTCATGCAAGAGCAGATAAATTAAAAAAAAGAGAAAAATGGCCAATTTTCTTTTAATTTGTAAAAAAAATTGACCTTTGGAAAGAACTACGCAGAGTTGTCATGAGGGACTGAGTGGTGTGCATTTCCCCTACCGTCCTTTATGTGTTTGAGCCCAGCTACACTCTGATAGCAAAAACAAAACGGTGACAAAATATACAAAATGTCCCTGAAACCAATTTTCCCAGCACACATAATGCTGCAGGATTTTTTTTTTTGTACTTTACAGTTTCGGATTATTAAAAGTTCCAACACTGCATTGGTTATATATTAGTCAACAGAAATTCTATTACGATTAACAGTTTTTCCAGTGACGGTAATCACGTTCGAAGAACGCAATCCTAATTTCGTGTTGGTTTTCCTGTGGTTTATGTGCAGTAAAATTTGAGATTTTTTGGTAGACAGTCTTCCAAATGGCCGCCCCTATTGTTTTTTTTCAGGGGCTCATTTCCGCCGGAAATTCAATCGAACGCGTCTCCATAATCTGTGATTACTGCTAGTATTAAGTCGTAACTTAGTTAATACTGAAAATTCTTATTTTGTCATGATTTTATTTTTATTTAAATACCAACATGCATAAGGTACACATTACATTACAGAGCTGTCATTTAAGAAGCCAGCAGCTGGCTGTTATGGCCGGCAACTGCCGTGAGATGACGGGCAACTTAACATTTGAAAATGATTTTGGCAACGATGGGAAGCTATCTTGAGTTTATGACCGACTATTTTCTTTTTGTAGCAAGTGACCTTAAAACTTAATAACAACCCTGTAGCCACCCAAAAACAGTGAGCCTAAGGCTGCCAAATCCAGATTGAAGCAACAAGGTAGGGGTGTAGATGGTAATTGACTTTTCTTTCTTGTGTTTTACAAGGTGTGAATGTTTTGGCCATGCATCATCTTTCCATTATGTTGAAGGGAGTGGAGGGCAATCAGGCCAATGTGTTTGTAACTGTCAATCATCAACAAATACTGAAGGAAATAATGTAAGTCTTGCTTTTAATAATTTAGATTTATAAAATAATTAAACAAACAGTTGAACCTCCATGTGTGACCATTACTCCTAAGCAACCACTTTTTCAATTGAAAATACCAAATTTTTTTGCAGTTGAATTATTGTAGTTGGAATCTCTTATAAGCGACCACCCTCAAGACCAAGGAAAGTGGCTGCTCTATGGAAGATTCCAGTAGTCTGAAATCACTGAGAAAATATTTTATGTTTCCAACAAACAAACAAACAAACAACAAACAAAAATTTTAAATTCAGACATATTAAACTTAAATGAATACAGTTGCCCTGCAAATTAGCAAAGAAACGCTATTCGAGGCAAGGAAAAGTACATGTAATGTAATTGAAAATAATGAAAGTGAGACAACATAACAATACAGAAGCTGATCTGTAGAGTTACAGATTATTTTAAAGCTTTACATGTAGATGAAATCATGATATTGGTGCAGACATGGGAAATAAATGAAATATGCAAATTATAACATTTTCATATCACAAAGTATGATCGGCTCACTTAAGGAGGGTGGTGGACTTACGAGAGAGGTTACTCATTGAGAATTATATTTTGTATTTATTAATAAAAAATAAATTATTTTGACTATCGTTAGGTTATAGGAACATTAATCAAGAAGCCGTCAGCAATTTTCCAAACCATGAGACATTGCTTTTTATTCTTCTTCTTTTCAGTGTAATCGTTGCAAGGCCTTGTACAATAACAAGCCATTCTTACGAGGTGATCGAGACCATGCATACCCCTGCGTCAAATGCGAGTGTAACGATCATGCCAATAGCTGCGTTTATAATCAAACCCTTGACACAAACCCTGGCTCACGTACTTTAGGGGGAGGGGGTGTATGCATCAATTGTCAACACAATACAACTGGCCGCTATTGTGAGGTGTGTAAGGAGAAGTTCTATAGGGAATCTGGAAAGAGTCTCAAGGCTCGTGACGTTTGCACACCTTGTGCATGTGAGGGACCTGGGGTAGAGCCTGAGAAGTTGGATTGTGTCAAGGTTAGTAAGGTCAAGTACTTAACTAAGAAGGGTGGGGAAAATGGGAAATTTTCTTACAATACCATATTGTGTGCCAGTAAAGGTATGGTATGGTACTGTACAACAGTACAATATAATAACAACTTTATTTATTCTACATCTTGAATCAGTGGACACCAAGGTGACCACTGATATCAACTCAAGTGCAGTAAATTAAATAAGGTAGGGTGCAATAAGGTATGGCTTCATTCTTACACAGTAACCAGTATAGTACCATATTCCATCAACCATAGAAAATATGTGTTGGAGAAGGTGTTATAGTATAGCATGTCAGGGCTGTCATTAATTTTGTATGTAACAGGCTGAAAATGGAAAGTAGGCGGTTTGGCACTCGAGTGCCGAAGGACGCCATGTTTTTTTTCCCTGGAGATTACGCGCAAACCTGGGAACCACCTGTGAAAATGTTCCAGGCACTACCCACATACCTTCAATAACTTTGAAAGAGATCGAGTAGCCCATAACATCGGCTGCCGACATTTAAAACTGTTGTAATACAGATCACTACATCATTACTTTGACTAAAAAATTAGTGAAATGAAACGAAAGTAGACGGCCGAGGATGGGCAAATAGCCGGCTGTTTTGGCCGGCTACCGGCCCTTAATGACAGCACTGCATGTTAGAGGCACCATGAACCTCTTGGAATGGAACACCTCATGGGATTGGCTGAGGAAATGATAAAACAAACAACAGAACAATGGACCCCTAGCCCTGAAAACAATGGATAGCAGAGCAGTGTGACATCCAGGTCCAATGGAATTAGGGGTTCTAAAGAGGTGCATGGCGTCTGGCATGTTATCTTAAATATATTAAATAAAACACCCCACAACTCGATCTATTGCCAACTGTTAAAAATGAACTGGACTGCATTTAATCTTCAGGGCCCTGTTGTTCAAAGAGTGGATAACGCTATCCACCATATAAATCACTATCCAGTGGATAAACGTTAACAAAACTCATTGCACTATCCAACGAATAGTGATTTATCCGATGGATAGCGCCCTCCACATTTTGAACAACTGGGCCCTGTATTTTTTGTTCTTCAGGATAATTCAAATTCAAGTGTCCTTGCTGGTCAGTGTGAGTGTAAAACTAACACTGTTGGCCGCCAGTGCGACAAGTGCAAAGATGGCTTCTATGATCTCAAAGGAAGTCATGTGACTGGTTGCATTTCATGTGGGTGTGTATTAGATGGAACTAAAAACAGGAACAGCTCATGTCACGCCACAACAGGGCAGTGTGACTGCAAAGACAGAGTAAATGGTAATAAAAAGTTATAAATTTCGTTTCTTGACTTTTAGGAATTTTGCTTTCAAGATTTCTCTTTGTCAAGGGAACATGATTTAATCATCAGAATAGATGAATGCTTATTTATTTTTCTCATGATGGAGTCACTTTGAGATGTAGATCACGACATTTCGACTGCTTTTACTGCTAGTCATTAGGCGATGAGGTTGATGTGTTGCTTAATGTAGCATGTTGGTTCTTTTCACAAAGACTAGCAGTAATGGCAGTCAAAACGTTGCAATGGCAACATCTCAAAGTGACTCCATCATGAGACAAATGATAAGCATTCATCTATCTTACAAACCATGATGAACAATAACCACATTTTAAAGTACTGGTAATTAAACATTTATGAAAACTATTGGGAGAAAAAACAAACTGTTCAAATGCCCCACAGGTTGCAGGGAGGAAAAGACTGCTTCAAATCTAAGCCTCGTCAACACTTAATAAATATTGAGGTTTTGAGGGCAAACTTTGGAACAGACCAAACCCAGTTTGGTTTTTACTTTCCCCTTTTTCAGATTATGGTTATGATTCTGAGACAAAGAAAAACAAAAATTAAACAGTGATAACTCCATGCACTGCTATCTATTTCACAGGTACCAAGTGCAACACTTGTAAATCTGGATACTGGGGACTCTCTGGACAAGATTCTTTAGGATGTAAAGCATGCAGCTGTGATCCATTTGGAACAAATGCTGGAGGTGTAAATACCTGCAATTCAGTAGGACAGTGTTCCTGCAAACAGGGTGTAATTGGAAGACAATGTGATAAGTGTTCAGATGGCTTCCATAGCCTTACACAAAATGGTTGCACCTCATGTAACTGCTCTGCTGCAGGAACACCTCCATCACTCTTGGACAAATGTGACAAAAGTACTGGCGTCTGCTCTTGTAAGTTGAACGTGGTAGGCAACAACTGTGATAATTGCAAATCAGGATTTTACAACCTGACGCAAAGCAATTCTCAGGGCTGTACACAGTGTGCATGCGACACCAAAGGAACCATTGGAGGATCAGGACAATGCGAGCAGCAGTCAGGAAACTGTACCTGTAAACCATTGGTTGTCGGCCAGAGATGTAACCAGTGTAAGCTTGGAACGTTTGGTCTCAATCAATCAGATCCTAATGGTTGTCAACCCTGTAATTGCTTTCCTAAAGGCACTATTGATGGTGACAAGAAAAGTCCAGGTAAGTGAAGTGCACTGCAGACTGCAAAAAGTTGTATTTTTGCATTAGTCATATGAATGTGTGCCGTCTTTGCACTGCAACTGATTCATTTATTAGCAGATGTACCAGTAGTCATTGAGTGGCTGGTTGCATAAAAGGCCTACAATTGTATATGTTGAAGTTTGACATTTTACAATCACAAATTGTTAACCCTATTCAGCCTGGGCTTTTTTTGAGTTTCTGAGCCTGTGGTGGGGGGCACATTATGCCCCCCCTTCGTAACTTCAAGAACATTAAGGCTATGACAATGAAACCTAGAGGGTACATAGTACGTCTAAAACTGTCTCCTTTGCGGTCTGCACAATGGAACGATGACGTCATATGATGTAGTTATTAGGTAATGAGTTATACGGCCGCCATCTTGGATCCGCCATCTTGGATTTCTGAAATTTTTTAAAACCCCTTAAAAACCGTCCAAATTGATGCAAAATTAATCATAACCAATAAATAAACGCTAAATGACGTAAAAATACAAAAGTTATACCAATAAACATTGTTTTTCTTCATTCAAATGTATAAATATGCAAATTTCAAAAAACATGGCTGTCAAAATCTTGTTGCCATGGAAACATCAAGTCACGTGATCAAAAAATTGTCAGAAAATTGTTGCCAAATAAATTTTAGGAAAAGTCACAAAGTTTGATGGCGTTTGAATACATATTAAAAAAGTTATGAATGTTCAAAGTTAGCGCGGGCACTTTGTGCTCCCCCAGGCCGAATAGGGTTAAGGGTTTTTTTAGCCAAAAAATGATTGTGATATTAAAACAACGATAAAGTAAACAAAGTTATAGACCAGAACATCCTGCATTTTGGGGAAAATTATGTTTTGACCTGATGAGTCATTTACATGTACATGTAGGTGCTTAGCAAGCAAAAATAATGTCATTTTGTCTTTCATGTATTACAGGATCCTTTCTAGGCTCGGCTGAGAGCTCTGACTGTAGTCACCCATAATTAACCTTTGACCTTCCTCTTTCAGGTGAACTTCAGTGTATCAATAGTGGTCATTGTCTTTGTAGGACCAGCATCACTGGACTGCGCTGCGACTCCTGTGTTGCTGAGTACTACTGGAATCCATCAGGCCAAGGATGTGTCCAGTGCCAGTGTAATGTTGTTGGCTCTGTTGGTAGGAACTGTAATGATACCGGGTATTGCACATGTAAGGCCAATATTGGTGGACTCAAGTGTGTTCGGTGCATTGCTGATTACTATGGTTTTACAAGTACAGGAAGGTAAGAAACAGGTTATCAATAAGATGAAAAGATAAAAACGATTCTGTGACATTTGAAGTTGAGGTTTTTTTGTGCCACATGATCAAAAACTCCAGTGTGAAATAATTTCAGTCTGTTAAATGTTAATCTGAAAAGCGTAAGATGTTTCGTGCAAACTAAAAATAAAATTCAAAAGATTTTACTGACCAGATTTTAGGTGTCCTGTTTATTCAAAGGCAAGTAGTTTGACAATTTTTTGTCTACTGGTTGCTTAGCAACAAAGTTGACACTATGCCATAATGTGTGTAAGTCCATGGGGATAAGTGTAAGAATAGAATTCATGAGTCATACTAGTTAATTATTACGAAATAGTGCTAATTCAATTAATGAAACATCAATTTGTTTCACGAGTAAAGTGTAAGCACTCTACAAAATTATTGATGTTTCCCTAACATTTCATTCTATCTTGTTCCTTCTCCTCTTTTTTCATCCCACCTCTCTTCTATTGTATCTCATTCCTTTCTATTCGTGTTTCATTCTGTTGCAATAAATAACACAGTAGACACATGCAGTCCTCGACTGCCATTTTATTTACGGTGTAGACTGCAAAACAGTCCGTATTCTTGCACAAGTCGACCGAAAAAAAGAGGCAACATCTGAAGCGGCGGAAAAGAACTGGAGCGAGTCTGAATACAGAGAGTGAGACTGGGGAGAGATGCTAAAGGTTTTAACCTCGTCTCGTGCACCCTGGTGAGAGTATTAGAGCTTTATTGCGCCTCTCCCTCGAGCCTAAGAGAAAAAACAATTGTTTTCCAGTCTGTTTAGTAAAGTTCAGCTGCTCACCATTCCTTTGCCTGTTTTCACTTTTTTGCTTGTTTCACTGCAGTAATTACACTTTTCTTTTTATTGTATTTTTGTTGCACTAGCTGTATGGCTTGTAACTGTAATGCATCCGGCAGTCTTCTCAGTCAGTGCGATGAAAGTGGCATATGCACATGTAAACAGAATGTAGAGGGAAATAAATGCGATCAGTGTAAAAGTGGAACAGTCAATCTTCAACAGAACAACAAGTATGGCTGCAGTGGAGGTACATAAATCTTTGAAATTAATACATACACTGTAATTAAAGGGGAAAAAAAGTAGTTGTCATAACTGTTCAGAACATTTTGAACAGTGTAACATGCCATTAACGTTAATAAAGAGAAATATGGTGCATGTAAATGTTAAGCTTGATCATGAAATGAAAGTATTAAAACTGTCAAACACAGTTTGTATTGAGCATGCAGGACTTTAAAAAAAAATCTGCAGAGTCCCTGACATGAGGCAAACCCATGACCTTCCATTTGGATAAACAGTGTCGAGAACGTCATGTATAGTGATTTTTCAGTCAACAACAAGAAAACATGACACCATGATTCTCATCACAGTGTCAGCAATTAGTCGCAACATTGTTCAACATTGAGCAATGGATGTTTAATGACGATAAATCATGTTTCATTCGCTTCACATGTAAACTAGACATGACTCGAAAATTTTCAGGCAACGTTTAGTCCCGGAGTCCTTACAAAACCTATATACTGTACTTACACTTGTGGAAACATCTAGAGTTTTCTTCTGTTGTTTTGTTACAGTTTGGTGAAACTGCAGCTACTTTTGTAAACCAAATTGGTTCAAAATCACATGTAAAAACTTAGGTCTTACCAATTAGAGCGGTTTTCATCGAGTGTCGTGAAATTAAAACTAAAGTGGTCACTCTGGCCAATCACAACGGAGCAGACAATCCAATGAACCAATCAGAACTCGAAGCAAATATATGTTGCCGGCGCCAAGCGCGGGAAAACGTGTGCGAGTTAGTCGCGATTGGTTTTGGTTTTACTTCTGATTGGTTGAGAAAGTGGCGCGAGATTTTTTAGCCAACCACAAAGCGTAGCAATGCAAAATCAGAGCAATCGTGCATGGAATTACTTTCGACACTCAAATGAAGACCGCTCTAAAGGCTCTTTTAGTAATTCAGATCAATTTATATTTATTTTAATAACAAATTTTCTGCCCTTTATTTTAGCTCCTTCAGAACAGCCCGCACCATTTGCAACAGTCCTATCCCCTCGCACAATAATGCTAACATGGTCCCCCCCTGACAACCCTAATGGCATCATCTTACGGTACGAGTTGTACAGAAATGGGACACAAGTTTACAGCGGACTTAATCAAACATTCAACGACACTTCACTTACTCCTGATACTCTGTATTACTACTACATCATCACTTACACTGCTTCAGGCAATACGAGAAGTTTAGACGATGGTAAAGTTTACCATACATTCCAAGATGCGCCTGCGGGAATTTCTTCACCAGTCATCACAAATATTCTTCCGCGAAATGCAACCGCGACATGGCAGCTTCCTAGCATGCCAAACGGGCGCATCATCGAATATCGATTGATAACCACCAGTAGCAGAAGTGCTGTTGAAGTTGTTCATTGCAGAGGTATTATTTTTACGTGCAATTTAGGTGGACTCAGGCCCTACACCGTGTATAACTTCTCGGTTGAGGCATGCACGAATGGCGGGTGCAGCCGAAGTAACGTGACAACCAGAGTGACACATCCAACGCTTCCGGACTTCCAGCCTGCACCTAATGTGACTTCACTTCCGGGAGGTAATGCTGTGGAGGTGGAGTGGGACGAGCCGCCGGAACCAAATGGAAGAATCCTCCGTTATGAGCTGTATATGCGAGGTTCGCCTTTCCAAGGGAGTGGAGCCTTGAAGTACAGCAGCAATCCTGCGCATGATTCTATTCCTGAGCACTTTAGAAAGACCAATATCACGGGGCTGCAACCATTCACAGAGTATGAGTTCAGAGTGAAAACTACTACTGCGCAAGTCAGTGGTGAGCGTTGGAGTGACTGGACACGCCACAGGACTGGGGAAGGCAGTGAGTACCTCCTATCCTAAGAGTGCCAAAGATAAAAATTCATATAAAATTCCAAACTTCATTTTGTAAAATATTGAAAAACAAGTTGTTCCATACAAAAGTACTGTTGAAGAGGTTACATTTGAATGGTCACACGATAGGATTCCGTCCACAGACTCAAAAGTTAAAACTACAATACAATAGGCCATTTCCGAGTTACGTTATGCCTCGTTGTCAAAGCGAGGCTTAGTGCACAACCTTTCATATGAAGATGAGTTTTATTTGCATTTGAATAAAAACACATTTTCAAATGAAAGGTTGTGCACCTAGCCTTGCTTTGACAACGAGGCATAACGTAACTCGGAAATGGCCTATTGTGACCATAGTTGACTCTGGGAGTGAAAGGGTTATTTTAGCGCACTTTCAAGAAAATATGGAATTGGTCTCAGTTTCAGTGACAATGTATACATGTAGCTTGTTTTGCAAATGCTTCAGTTTGAACATGTTTTTGCTTTTGTGCGTAGAATCAGGAAGCGATTTTTGTCAACCAATTTGATAAATTGTTTTTAAGCTTTGCTTTTTGTAATTGTTCTGTTTCTTTCTTGCCAGGTTGCATGGAATTCTTTACAAAACATTTTTTGTATTACTTGCCTTAAAAATATTAGAAAATAATAGTAAAGTTATAAAAGTTGCACATAAAAAAAAACATTGCCCTATCTTCGGTGACGCAAGGGCAGCTACTTGGGGCGGAACAAAGTAAAAGCCCTGCAAAAATTTTAGAACTTCGCCCTTTCTTGAAAACTTTCGTTGTGCTGATTTTATCTGGTTTAACTTCTTACCTCGTTCCGCCCCAACAAACTGTCTCTAGGTCTCCGAAGATGACATTGCTTTAAACATAACGCATAAAAATGGCCAGAAAGGTCAAAGCTGATTTGTTTACGAAATTCCAGTTTGTTGAAAGACGATTTCTTAAAAGTTAATGTCATTGTTTTCATTCTTAGTTCCTTCAGGTGAAAATGCGATGAACCCTAGTGCAAGTCCGTTCAACAGCAGCGCGGTTGTTGTGTCTTGGAGTCCTCCCCAGACGCCACAAGGAATCATCACTCGTTATGTTATTTACAAGTACCAACCTCCTTCAAATACAACGGCCGTGAGAGCCACGGAAGTGCCTGGGTCCCAGAGGCAAGGAATGGTTGTTGAACTGAAGCCGTATTCAGAATATAAATTTACAGTGAAAGCTTGTAACAGTTACGACTGCTCTTCGCATAGCCCAGCAGCTCTTGCACGCACGAAAGCTTCGGGTATGTGGTAAATAAGTTAATGGTAGTAATACTTATAATTAGATTTATGCCATTACGTAACTTTGGAGATTCACTGCAGTAAACTAACTGAAAAAACAATGTTTTAAAACATGAAACAGTGATGAAAATTAACACTCACCCGCTTGCCGAGGCGAATTTTTAATCGTCTTTGGGGAATACTAATTGTCAGTACAATTTTTGGATTCATACGTGTTGCTATGTAGACTATATGGTTATATTTTTAGTGCTTTAATGCATGTTGTAACATTATTTAATTCATAGTGTCCCCATTTAGTGGTTCTTTTACTGCTATTTTAGTTTGACACTCAAATAAAGGTATTGATTGATTGATTGATTGATTGATTGATTGATTGATTGATTGATGTTGTTCGTGTTTACTTTCTACACAGCTCCCGAGGGTCAAAGTTCACCTGAAGTGCTGTCAGTTGATTCATCCACAGTGTATCTGAAATGGTCCCCACCCCAGACTCCTAACGGTCCTCTGCCACCGAGCTATAATGTTAGCCGAGCCTTCTCAGCGCTCCACCAATCTCCCCCCTTAGTAACAGCAGGAGTACATTTTAAAGGTCTCGGGTACTACAAGTTTCCTTCAAACTTTATCAGATCTGGCGCAGAAAACAACATAAAGTTGTGGTTCCGCACACAGTACCCTTCTGGGTTGATTCTTTTCCTGGTATCCGATGGCTCTCAAACTGATATGTTAGCAGTGCAAATGCGTGACGGTAAACCATGGTTGATATTTGATAGTCAAGACGGTCCTGCTGCCTTCACCATCAGCGAGTCTGTGCGCTTTGATGACAACCAGTGGCATCATTTGAGGGTCACACGTGTACGCCGCACGGGAACTCTCACAGTAGACAGTTACAGCGCTACTCAGGACAGTCCTGGAGTAACAACTGTGATTTCCACCAATACAGGCGTTTATATCGGCGGACTTCCTCCTTCTTTTGTCTTCTTCCGCCCCAACACTGGCAATTCTGAAGTCGTGAGGTACAATTTCATTGGTTGCCTGCGTGGAATCACTTCAGAAGGGAAGAACCTGGACTGGACTTCCGCACTGGAGGCAGTCGGAGTTGAACCACAGAGGAACGGCTGTCCAGCAAGGGAAGGAAACAAGGCGATGTTTCTCCGAGGAGGTGGTTATGTTGCGGTAAATAGGCAGAGTGCTGACATTCTTCAAACCAACATATTCAGTTTTACACTGAGATTCCGCACTCAGCTGTCTTCAGGTTTGCTTCTATTTGCACACGGACCGACAAGTACGTTCGCAATCGAGTTTGCCAATAATCAAGTGCAAACAAAGTATTCTACTTCCAGCATGCAAGGAAACGTAACCATTCAGCCTATATCTGGCGAGATCTGGGATGGAAAATGGCATACCTTAACAGTAACCAACTTCCAAGCTGTCAGGTTAAGCGTTCTCCTCGATAGCAAAACTGAAGTTGTATCAGGAATCAACAATCTCCAAATTAAATCAAGTATTTACGTGGGAGGGGTCCCTTGGGGCTCTCAAGCGGAGACTGTTGCGCGGCAAGCTGGAGTAAATGTGGAGGCATCGTTTGGTGGTTGTATAAAAGTATTCTCCGCAGCATCAGAGATCAAATATTACCGTGACGTCACTGCAATGCATAACGCTGACCTTGATGGCTGTCCTGAGTCCAGGGTACTGGTCAGCAATCAAAGCTTGTCTTTTAATAGGTCTGTGGTGTATTCTGGGAAGACTGAGAGGTTTAACGATTCAACAGTTGAGTCATTTACTGGTAAGTCAAAAGTATTAAATTTGTTCGTTTTATCAATTATGTCTGGCATGTTCTTGGTCAGGTAGATATAAACTTTGTGGTTGATTTAGCCTCCCGACCTCTAATGTCGATTTATATTTACAACTAGTAATAATCATGGATTAGTAAAGTGCGTTCGATCTGGGCTCGAGGCCCCCACATAAAATCGAGGCGAGTGGTCAGCCAGTCCAAGATGGCACCCAAACCCTGAAATCGCATAGCATCCAGCCCAATTCCTCCCACAATCCCCTGCGCGCAGACCGATACCCGACGAGATTAGGTAGCATTCTCCTATCGTCGAACGCAAATACTGTTATCTGTTCATACTTCCCCTCCTTATTGGATTGATGTAAAGCACCTGCAGTTTTTCAAGTCAGTGCGTTTTTCTACCTCGTCCCCAGGGCCTTCTCCGCTTTGTTCAAATTCAAATTGGCGGGTCGGGCTGAGAAGACTCTGGACAAGGTTGCCAAGATGCTCCAACAATCCTGGCGCATTTTGTCGCGAAAAACATGATGAAATGTCTTCGTTTCATTTGAACAATGGTTTCAGATTACCAGAAAACAAACACGGTTACCAATCACTGGAAATAACCTCTGAAAACACCATTTCATTATGTGTCACGTGACAAAATACGCCACGATTCTTGGTTAAGCCTAAAGAATACCGTTCAGAAGGACGTCGGACACCTTATTGAAACTTATATAACGGTGTAACTGGTTAGCTTTCAGTTGATGTTATGGGTAGCAGTTTATATAGTTAAATTTAGGCCTGAACAACCCGAGAAGCTAGGTGGTACAGTGGTATAGTGGTACGGTAGGCTATCTAAGCCTAAGCCTAGCTGAGATCACAGGTTCAATCCTCAGTGGGGGATTTTAGATTTTCTTTTTTACACTTAAAAATTTATTGAAAATAAAATTCTAAGTGTCGACATTACGTTATATAAGTCTTAATAAGGTGTCCGACGTCCTTCTGAACGGTATTCTTTAGGCACAACCACGATTCTTGGAGTCTTTTTGCAGCCGTGTCCAGGCTCTTCTCCGCCTAACCCGCCATTTTGAATTTGAACAAAGTGGAGAAGGCCCTGGGGACGAGTTTGTGGATTTTTATCACGCAGGGTTCAGATTCATACAATTTAGATAAAGAGCTAACGGAGTCAGTATAAAACATACTTGACTGTTCACAGTAATTTGTATTCTTGTGATTCTGTTTTAGACTATCTGTACCGTGTGGAAAGCTATCATGTTGGTACCACTGGCTCAGCTAAAAGCGCATGGATTGCCATCCGCAGCGGGCAGGGAGGTGAGATGGCAGAAATAAATTGAGGAACACTGTCCCGCCGAAATAAAAAAAAAATTTTACTTATCTTATTTCTATGTTATATCGACAAATGCCACCAAATATTAACTTTATTGGATAAAGAGATTTTATAGAGCAAAACAAAAGCAGTAGTTTGGAGATAAAGTGCAGGGCCCGGTTGTTCGAAAGCGGATTAACGCTAATCCCGGATTAAAAGTTAACCGAGGATTTCGTTTCTTTGTTTAAAAATGTTTTAAAATGGTCATTTATAGCAAGTAGTGGAGACAAGTTAAAGTCGAAACTGAAGGACAGAAAACTTTGAGAAAATTTTTAATTGTTGAGTTGTTTAACTGGATTCAAAATTGACGCTAATCCTGGGTTAGCTTAATCGTGCTTTGAACAACCCGGCCCAGGATTGCAAGGATGGAAGTGGATTACAATAATAAACCACTTTCATCCTTGGCAACGGTGATTTTGATTTCGTGAAAGGTGGTCAAGAAACCAAAATTGCTATTGTTGTGTTTGTCTCTTCAGTTAATATTTCTTTGCTTTTGTCGCTTTGAGCTTTTTTTTTCCTATTTGGAGATAATAAAGTAAGCTTAAAGCAAACTGCTGGCCATAAATATTATCATGAAGACACGATAGCGTCCTTTTAACAAAACAGTGCTGAAAGACAAAATGGAAATAGACTCATCAAGGATTTAAGAAGATGTTTTCAGTTTGGGTGAATATATAAAAGACAAACAACAAGAAATAAAAGTTATCATCTGGGAAATACGACTTGATGTACTGTCATACTCTTACAACTAATATTATTACGTCAATTTGAATTTTGAAATCTTAAACTGGATCAAACACTTTTAGTGAAGCTTATTCGTATGTTCTTTCTTTCAAAGCACCTACTGGTCTCCAGGCCCCCATACAGCTGATACCTCTTCCCGGTGGAACAACAGTAAGAGTGACCTGGGCACCACCACAGCGGCCAAATGGAGTCCTAACAGAGTACAGGATATTGTCCTACCGTGTCCACCCCCCTCAGGCAGTTCCTGGAGAGACAGTGGTCTCAGACACAAGTGTCCTGAACACCACCATCTCAGGCCTTCAACCTCACACGACTTATGAAATCAAGATCCAGGCCTTCACCGTCGGCGGAAATTCAATAGGACCTGGTAGCAATGTTACGACTGAGGAATCAGGTATTTGAAATTCGCCTATTTTTTGCCAAGTGAATCGCGAAGCTTTTTAGCCGCCTGTCGTGGAGAAGATTGATTCGGAATATTAAAATGTGTTAATATTTTTATGGAGATTTTGTTACATTCAAATCGTCGTGCAATCGGATAAAAGTACGCAATAAACAATGTTTAAGACAAACTTTGGAAACAGGTTGAGAGAGTTTTCCTGGAAAATATGTTTATGCCTTTGTGGACAAACTGTCAACAGCCTCAGTCACGAAGAAATTCTCTGGTTCCCAGAGACGTTTTTGAAAGTGGATTTTAACATATAACTTTAAAATAATCTATGAGTATTCATAGTTATGTTTTGAAAGCTATAAAACCCGTTTTCTGCCTTTTTAGTTCCAGACGGTGTCCAGGGCCCTTCAGCTGTTCGGCGTCCCCGAGAACTTGAGGTGTCCTGGTCCGAGCCTGTACACCCGAATGGCATCATAACCCTGTACAATCTGACATTGGACGGACAACTGGTGTACAGTGGGACAGGTAGCAACTTCACAATCCCAAACTTACAAGTTTACACTGAATACGCATTACAACTCACCGCCTGTACACGAATAGGGTGTGCTCAGGGACCGCAGGTTCGTATTAGAACAGGGGAGTTACCCCCCGAGGGGGTGAAAACCCCAAGGGTATTGGTACGTGGGAGAACCGTGGTGGAAGTGTCCTGGGAAGTGCCGAGTGATCTCAATGGAGCGATTGTCCGTTATGAAATATTGTTTGCAACCAACGATGTCCTGAGTGCGTATGTTTCAAAATTCAATGCCACTCCGAATGTGTTTAACGCCGTTATCAGGAATCTCACTGCAGGAACTTTGTATTTTGTCCGAGTACGTCCCTTTACTGGCGGCGGTGGAACCTTCAGCAATGCGTCCCAGGTGAGAACGCATGAGGATGTGCCTGATGATATACCAGCCCCTACAGTGGTCCCCCTCAGTCCATACGCTTTATATGTCATTATTCTGACACCAGAAAAGCCCAATGGAATCATCACGCGTTACGAGCTGTACCAAGACTCCAATGCAGACCCTGTGCTGAACATAACACAGCTCTCAAACTACACGGCAGGTAATTTTACACCGTATAGCCGCCATACTTTCCGCGTACAAGCGTGCACAGCCCAAGGGTGCGCCTACGGTGCAGAAGCGGTTGCATACACCAAAGAAATCGCGCCGAATGGAACAGTTACTCTGACTGCAAGCATCCGCAATGCTACAGCGGTTAATGCTCGCTGGACACGCGTAGCAGTGCCCAATGGAAGATTATTCTATAATCTGATGATTCAAGGTAGATTCATAGTGCCAGGCTCCGTCGAGCTGAGAACCGAGGAGCGTGTGGAAACAGGTATTTCAGTGGAGGAAGCTGAAAAAGATTTCATCTACAATGGCCTTCTTCCCTTTAGCAACTACACATTCTGGGTGAATGCGTCCAATTCTGTTGGCTTTATTGTTAGTAACAATATCACTGGCTCCACCCCTGAAGGAGGTAAGGCTATGTCACCGTTTCTTTAAAAAATATAAAAGACATTGATATCAGTGGAAACCCAGAAATGATGGTTCAGTTTTGTTTTAAATTATTCTACCAGTGCCCTAAGAGTAAAAATAAGTGTGTTGGGCTCCAGATGGCCAGAATGGAAATGGATTGCAACTTCAAAAAATTGGGCTTTTGTTTAAGTTTATCACCTTGTGTTTTGGAAAAAAATTGCTATAACTTTGATTATGGTTTATTCTCTCTTCAAAAATTCACTTGATATCTTCCTCTTTATGTTCTATAACCATTCCATGTATGACAGAAGTACTTAGTTTTAATTTGGGGCAGTTTTCTAATAAGACGCAGCATTGCTCTTAGTAGAAAAAAACAATTTCTTTCATCTTGAATTTCAGTTCCTGGTGGTCTGAAAGCACCCAACGTCACCGTTCTAAACTCCACCTCAGTTCATGTCACGTGGGAACAGCCCGCATTGCCTAATGGAATTGTTCTTGGCTATGGATTGCATCAGAAAAGTGGCGCCTTGGAAACAGTGTTGTTTAGTGGAGTGGGATTTAGCTTTACCGTCACTAATCTCCAGCCTTTCACGGTCTACGAATTTCGTGTCAATGCCAGTACCATTGCAGGGGCTGGATTTAGTGAGTGGAGTCGAGTCACGACCTTTGAAGATGGTAAGTTTGTAGCCTGGGTAAGGGGGGGGGGGGGGCGTTTGGGGGGGGGAACAGGGTGACGGTGGGGGGGGGGGGACGGGGGGACGGTGGGGTGAGTACTCTACTGTACAAGCCATATTGTTATGTACCGCACCAAAAAATGTTATGTGGTTTTTAACTGTTTTGGTGTGGAGTGGGAAAGAGATTTGTCGTTTTGGTATAGTCACAGGGTGCACTAAGACCTCTGTCCGATTGTCCGGGACAAGTAAAAATTTGATTTAGGCAAGTAAATATTTGACATGACTTGTCCGAGGGACAAGCACATTTCTGGTTGCCTGCTAATGTATAAAATTTATCCATTAACAAAAAAAGGAAGGTTCTGATTTGACAAAAGAGACGTAACAAGTGCGACAAATTTTCCCATTTTGCAGCCGCGCTTTTGTTCCCGCACGTAACATCCGTAAAAGGCTTGTAACCTGGCTCAGTCTCCCAGGCCGCTTTATTTCTTTGTATTTTTTTACAATCGTTTTGGACAAAGGCTTGTGAAGCACTTTTGGATTTCGGACAACCAAGTTCTTTCTGATGCTTGTCTGAAAGACAAGTGAATCATTAAATTTACTCAGTTTGTCCCGGATAAGTCTTATTTACTGCTTTTGCAAACAGAGAGCTTTACCCTGCTGATTACAGTATTAACACTAGTAGATTTTGACATTTAATTTTTCACTTGAATGAAACACTACATTGGATATTGTTTTCCTTGCTTTCCAAGTTCCCACCGTACCGGACCCCCCGGTTTTTACAGCCGTGACCTCGACCTCGCTGACAGTGAAATGGGACCCACCTGATCCAGCCAATGGGGTGCTCCTGCATTACGTCATCTACCAAAATGGCACCGAGATCAGGAGGGTAATGGGAAACGTCACTAGCTACCGGGTGACTGGTCTCCAGCCCTTCACGGTCTACGTGTACAAGCTGAGTGTGTGTACAGCGGTCGGCTGCAGTAACAGCTCCAACTCAGCGCCGCAGATGACATTAGAATCAGGTAAGAAGCCCTAGATTAGAATACGTCATTGATATTGAAGGTGCTAATAAATATACAAACCTTGCGAGCGCTTTACACGCGGCTATTGCATGCTACAAGTTTCAGATGTTTTGTTATGGCAGTCACTCCATATTTTCGATTAGTAAGGCATTTGCAGTGAATGAATAAACGACTTATTGGTATATAGCGCACATGTCTCGTGGCGCTTTTACAAACACTTATGAGAATGAGATCTAACGTCAGCTCATGAATGCGCCTCAGGCAACCGCTATCGGTCCATTGTTGATCTCATCTTCCCTACCCCACCCATGGACGATGTATGGCACTAAGAAAGGGTAGTCACAGCCAGGATTTTGTTACTTCCTCAGTGGTTCTTTTATGTCCCCATCGGAGACGGGACCGCCATTTCCACGTGGCCATCCGAGCCACGTGCAGTGATGATTCTGCGTATTAACACTGAAATACTGTGAAAGGAAGATTTTATGCCATGTTCTGTCAAGACATCTGGGGGGAGCACAATACTGTACGACAACTAGCTGCTTCATGTTGCAGGAAATAGAGCCTGGCGCTGACCTGAGAAGGCATCAGACTGGAAAGTAGACGTTACCTTTAGCTTTGTGGTGTGTTTGGTTTTCAGGTCCCCAAGGTTTGTCTGTGCCAAGGCTTTCATCCTCGACAGGTAGAACAGTAATAATAGAGTGGGATCCGCCTTCGGTACCAAACGGCATCATACAGAAATACCAGATTCAGCGGCGTCTCATGGGAGGTGGAAATCCTTCTGTTGTTTCTGAAGTAAATGCTTCTCTTTCGCGGCGATACGTGGATAACACAGTGCAGCCGCTTACCGCGTATCAATACCGCATCGTAGCATTTAACAGCGGCCCCGGCGACCCGAGCCCTTATGGTAACATTACTACAGGGCAAGGAGGTACGTAATGACTAGATAACGTATAGATACAAAGAAAAACTGACTTGTTTAAGTGGAACAGTTTGTCTTGCTAGCTCTGGCGCCTTGCGTATGTTTCTTAGTGGGTACGAAAAGCTATGTTTTGTGCGCAACGTTGACGACGAAGATTCCGCAGTTTTTGTTGATCTTGAAAGCTTAGAAATACAATTCTTCACGCGACAAACTTCAAAACGTTGATAATCTCGTGTTTTCACGCGACAAACTCCAAAACGTTTATAAGCTCGTGTTTTCACGCGACAAACTCCAAAACGTTGATAATCTCGTGTTTTCACGCGACAAACTCCAAAACGTTGATAATCTCGTGTTTTCACGCGACAAACTCCAAAACGTTGATAATCTCGTGTTTTCACGCGACAAACTTCCACACACCTCAACCTTGTTCTCATGAGAATTCTCGAGAAGTCATTGACGTTCAGACGTCAAATGCGATCTGGCAAGAATAGAAACCGGTTATATTAGAATAGAAACAGGTTATGTACTGTTTAAAAAAAGGAGCAGTAGTGTATTATCAGGTTTAAAAACCTGAGGCGAACCCGAGAGTTTTTACACCTATACGTACTGCGAGTTTTTTAAACGGCTTCAAAAACATTCATTCAAAAGCGTGTCCCTTCAGAATTTAAACAATTGCGCTTTTGTGCAAAGAGGAAATTAGCATACAAGAAAAACAAGAAGACTGATTAGCATACAACACATGTGCCACGTCTTCGAGCGAAGTGACCATTGCTTCCCGGCTCCTGTCGAAAGTTTTGGGATTTTACAGTTCTGAGGAAAAAATAATCTACTGAAAAATGCTATACCAAAGTTGACAGGTACGGTAGATAAAACGTCCGACAACTGTTTTCAGTGGTAGAGAACGAGAAGAAATAAGCAGCTTGCGTCTGCAAACCACTCGCTTACCTGGCAATTTACACGAGGGCGCTGGTGCATTCAAATAACGGTTTACTTGTTAACTGTTGGTTGTTTAGTTTTAATATTGAGAAGATTCCAAATAGAATGGCAAAAGACTAGATATCGTAAAACAGTACTGAACAAAAGTATTAAAGTCACCATTTATTGTACTAAGAATCATTAATAATTACTACCCATATTAGTATTCTTTATATAAAGATTACGTGTGATCTAATAGAAACAGATTATATTAGAATAGATACAGGTTATATTAAAATAGAAACAGGCTTTTTTAATCGCCAACAGTTTGCCAACTGTCGATGTCAGGTTCACACACGACAACTTGAGTTTCCCAACTTTACGTTTTCGTGTGAAGACGCCTTTAGTTGACGAAATAGTTTGTAGGCAAAACATTACAGCGCCATCTCATAGAAACTGAATTAAAAATAGCTTTCGGGCCCAAAATGTCATAGGAAGCTTTTAGAAACGCAAGCCTAGTGAGAATTCTGATGCATGGACGACCATGACCTGGTGTTTTTTTTTCTCCAGACCCCGAGGGTATTTCAGCGCCGTCTGTCCGAGTTCTCAGTCCAGACGCCATATACGTCGCATGGAGTGCACCCAGGGTACCCAATGGCAACGTAACGCACTACATCATCAGAGTCGTACACCAACAAACATCACGCAACACCACCGTGAATGCTAACGCGCCATTCCAGCTGAATGTGACGTCACTAGATCCTTATATTCTCTACAACGTCATTGTTAGCGCATGTACAATTGGAGGATGTGGTAGCAGCCCACCGTCTCAAGTGCGCACGCATCCTGCCAAACCTGAGAGTCAGCCCGCGCCCACCGCGCAGGCGCTGTCGCAAAGCATTTTGCGTGTGCGTTGGGATCCACCAATCAGACCTAACGGACTGGTACTGGGTTATGTGCTATTCAGGAGAACGGTTGAGGATATGGTGGATAACAACATTTCTACACCTACTGAGTATTTTCAGGTGTACAAAGGTGGCCCTCTGCCAGGAGATCGGCAACATAATGATGTTTTACTGGGAGTGTACTCATTGCTACAATACAAGGTAAGTTTGCGTGAAAGAAGCCAGAACAAATTAATGAATGCAAAAAGGCATAATAAGTTAATTACCGCTTATTGAAGCGTTATGTAATCGTCTTTGCGACTATGCCTTTTTGTATGGAACACCAAGAAGTAATTTGCATTCTGACTTTGGTGTTTTGTTGTACACGGAACTTTATAATGCACTAGAAATGAACGTCGTATTGTTAAATATTTGGAGTTCTAGTCAAGGTTCTTGCAGCAATATTTGCACAGTAAGATTGTGAACAAGCAGTGCGCAAAGGTCGTTTGCTTTTAAAACCAATCACTGAGTACGTAGGCAGTTACCGTGGACCTGTGAATTTTTTTCACCACGTAATTAGTTGTGGTGGCACTCTGGCATTTTGCAATTGTGCTACAAGATAGACTTTCTCAAATTTGTTCGCTTGTCACTTCCAGTTCCGGTCTGGGAGTAGGCCCCGGCGCGCGCAAACGAGTTTTTTTACTTGCAGCGCGCCAAATTTACAGTAGGAATTTTCCTCCTGTGATGTTGTCAATATTTTCAGGAACCAAAACACGAAAAAAACGTTTTGGTTGGGGTATTTTACTCCTCCATTCAAACGTCGAGCGAGATTTGCCTCCAAAAGCCATTACAAGACGCGCAAAAAGCAATTCTGACAGTTTGACAGAGCTACGCACCCTGAAAGTTCGCGCCAAAATGACGTCACTTGATTCGATTTCTAGCAAGGGAAACAAGTCGCTCTCTCGCACTCCACGCTTACTGAGCTTGCGACTTGTGGGCAAGTAGCTACAAGAGGAATCAATCAGAAAAAGAAAGCAATCGTCATTTCACTAACATAAATCTTTTTTCTTTTACCGTTTTCAGGTCACAGTGATAACTGCACAAGGTAACACCACAAGCAACTCCTCACTACCCTACAGAACAAACCCTGCCCCTCCCCTGGCGGGACCGACTGTCAACGGCACTGCTCTGAATCACACAACGTTGTTGATCACGTGGTATCCCCCAGGGATCAAGCAGCTGCGAGGTGCTGTGGTATCGTATGTGGTGGATATGTCTGAATCATCAGTCGTTAGTCGCGTCGGTCAGTACCCTGGAAACCAGACTAGTGTTGCTGTAAGAAATCTGAAGGCCAACACTTTTTACACATTCTATGTAAGAAACTTTTGCTTTTTTATCATGTGGTCTTTTTTACCATACATGTTTCATTCGTGATCAAAATAAATACGTTTCGCATAAGATAGGCAAACTAAACACGTTTCTCCCTAGTGTGAACATAGCATAAGATAGGCAAAGTAAACACGTTTCTCCCTAGTGTGAACATAGCATAAGATAGGAAAACTACAACCCTGGCCAATACTCTTGGGACACTTCCGAAATAACTCTGCAATTTTAAGCATTCCCCCTTCCCCTTCCCCCCTCCCCAGTGCAATGTTGACCTCACGGGTAACAAATTGTTTTCACGGCAATCAACATTGCTGTGGGGAGGGGGGAGGACTGAAATGGCATGTGATAACGACATTCAGAAGCATACTGAATAGTAGGATAAAAATATATTAGGGAAGCGTATTTTTGCGTGTAATTTCAGTGAGTGTCCCAAGAAGTATTGGCCAGAGTTGTATGTATCTAACAACTCGTTTGTCCTGTTTTTATCAGGTTGAGTTAAACAATGGAGCAGGTACATTCAAGAGTGATGCCTTCCGGATCAGAACCTTGGATGGAAGTAAGCACTTATGGATTCTAATTGGCTTATACACCGTTGACTAGTTTGGTCGGCATAGTCACGCGCATGTGTGGATTTGTGACTACTTAAGTTTGGTGGCCAAAGGTTGAAAAACTTGCGGCTACTTACGGACAAATTTGAGCTCGATCAAAGTGATCGCAAGTCAACACAAGCCATCGCAATGGCACGCATTTACTGGCCAAACAGAGTTGCAAGTTACAAACACGAGTTTTCAACTTTGAAGAAGTACAAGACTTATTATATATTTTTAAAGAAAACACGACTGTGTAAATTGTAAATTCTGTTCCGGTTATCAGAAACCATCTTCATTTTTTTACGAAACTAAACATCACAATGTTTATTTCACTTGACTTGTGGAAATTTCAATTAGCAGATATTACATGTTAAGCCATCAATGATCGCTAATGAGTTATTTGGGAACTAAAACAATAGGTTCAATGAGCGAAAACAATGCCTCTGCACGTGCGTTTTACATTTTGCTACATTTCTTTGCCTTCCCTGCAAAACGACAACGTCGAATGAGCAAATTATAGGTTTTGTGGAGAACGTGAACACACGACGGTTAATTTTCCTTTCTGTATTTGAACTGAACTTAAACACCATCCCTACAAATTCATCTCCTGGACAATCAAGTCACATTAGACAAACTAAACAAATCGGAACAACTGCAAAGTATTTCAAAATACTGTGAATCCTTTTTACAAGTGAGTTTCCCTTGGCGTTGCCGTCGTCGTTGCTCCCTATTATCTTTGTGTAGTGGGAATTTTATTAGGTTATTTGTGATAGGAACTAAATGCTAAATTATTTGCCTTTGTTTTCTTTCGTGTCAGTGCCCGAGAATTTTGGACCGCCAACGTTGTACACAATGAACAGCACCGCCATTCGTGTCAGTTGGAACCCACCCGGAAACCCCAATGGAATTGTTATATTGTACAAGATTTATGTGTAAGTAAACGGCAAACACCAACAGTCCAATTAATATTCTGCAGTTGGAGTTGAAGAGCAGTTTTCAATTGAGTGTCGAAAGTAATTTCACGATTGATTTTGTTTTGCATTGTTATGCTTTGTGATTGGCTAAAAAATCTCGAGCCACTTTCTCAACCAATCAAAAGTAAAACCGATCGTGACTTACTCGCACGTGTTTTCCCGCGCTTGGCCCTGGCGTCATGCATTTGCTTCGAGTTCTGATTGGTTCATTGGATTGTCTGCGTCTGTTGTGATTGGTCAGATTAATAGCGGTGGTTTTGTATTTACGAGACTCAACTGAATACTCTCTGTTATACATGATCTATATTTAAGAAAACGGTTAACAACAACACTCCAATATTGAATTATATTATACAAGAGCTATGTGTAAGTAATTATCGTATTATATTAGTACCAAATTAATGTTGTTGTCTCTTACAGAAACGACACTTTGTGGACGAACGCAAGCGGTAATGCACGTCAAGCCATTGTGTCTGGTCTCTTACCGTACACATATTACGTCATTAAGGTGTGCATTGTAACATCACGGTAAGAATGTATTCGCCATTCCAGAAACTGTGGAGAGACTGAGCACCTGCTTGTGGCACTAAGATTTCTGGGATCGTTTTGGTAACCAATATGAGCTATGATTGGTTAATGGTTGCCTTTGGAAACCATCAACCTATCGTAACTAACGCTGGTTACCCAAACGATCAAACAGCCTAGTGCTAAAATCTGGTGCGGAGTCTCCCCACAGTTTCTGGAATGGCGAATTCTTGAAGAGCCACTGTGATGCGGTCCGACGACATGATTCTCCTTTGTTTATCTTTTAACCTCGAGCGCCAGGATTTCTTTGAGCGAGTGTTGTCAATGCAATTTTGTACTACCCTGTTAAATTAAAATTTACTTACCGTATTTCAACGAGTGATAACCCTCCTTGAGCAAACGCCTCCCTCTGTTAATATAATCATAACCATTGCCCCGGCTATTTTTCTTATTCTTCAAAGCAGCATTTACTTCCTTAACAGGTATTCTGATATGAGTTTTTTAATGCGTTCCATTTATATTTTTAATTTTGCCCAATCGTTGTTCATTCTATTGTTGTTCTGCCCTGTATTTCTTTGTCTCGTAATCCATTCCTTTGTGGTCATGACAGGTGGCGGTTTGTACAACACACGGTTGTACAATGAGTGATGCAAGGACAGCAACTACTAATCCTTCAGGTGAGATTTTGATTGTATTTCATTCTGTCAGTTTATCGTTTTATTGCCGGCAGAGCCTGTAAATGTGGCGAGAAATGAGACCTAGTCAGGGCATCTGGTTTCACGCGAGGTCCTGTGACTGTGTTTCCATTTTCTTCCATGCGAACAACGGCTTTACCCATCCACCCACCCAGCCCTCTGGTCAGAGGTAAATGCGGACCTGGGACCTCGGGATTACAATTCAGCGCCACTTGTCCACTCGATCCCACTGCCTCTTTATGATAACATGTCGCATTTGTGTCATTCGCTATGCTGAAGTGATAACTTTGTAGATGCTCAAATTCTTTCTGATTGGTTGATAACATTTAGAAACCTTTCCAGTGTTCGATTATACGAGGAGTTGCCAAAGATGACAACTGCAGTACCGTATTCAATAGCTTTCTGGCCTAGCTTCACCACTTGTGATGTAAAATCAAGTTGGCATTCGTTTACTACTGTTTAATTATTGGATACTAAAATATTTCTCTCTGTGGTCCATTAGATCCGACAGGTTTTGCTGCGCCGCAGCTTACCGCAGGCTCAACGTTCATTGAAGTTCGATGGGGTAAGAGTAAAATCTTTGTAACTCATTCGCACTTGGCATTTTGTAATCATTTTGGTAGTATTTATTAAAAACCGTTTCCCTCCTTCAAAACAAGTAAATATGACTTTTCACCATAGAAACGTTTGTGAAAATTGCGACTTTTTCAAAGCCTTAATTAAGATAACACTCGAATTTTGGTTTTTCTACTAATTTAAAAGTACCCATTCTAGCCAAGTTTTCTACGCAGCCGTTATTTATTTTATTCATCAGACGGCCACATGCCAAAATATTGACCCCTTAGACGAGACTTTTGCTCCAGGCGTGCGCACTTTTGTTTTGCTTTTGAATTTCTATTGTTTTGGCTTTTGTTTTAGTTTTAAAAACGGTATGCATAACTAATGTTTGGGGTTATACGGAAATCTTTCCGATATCAATCAGTACTATCTTACTTGTTTATGTAACCTTGAAGCGCGGGGTTTCCTTGATAGCTGCGATTTCCACTTTCCTTCTGATTTCCCTCGTTATCGCCGCTAGGCCATGCACTGACAGACGAGCAAGCGAACGTAAACACGATGCCGACCAAAGGAAGCCAAAATGCACTGATTCGAAGCATCGTGCGGCTGAAAAGTGCAAAATGACAGAGGTTGTTTCACTCGAACCAAAGCAAATTTCCCACCAAAATATTTACTAGATTCCAGTCTTTCCAAAACTGAGTGTGGATGTTGACATTACGCCTGTTAAAACCAGTTTAAGAACCGCGCGGTCGAACTCCATACAAGCCTTTATACGAAAAGGTCAAAATAAAGGTACTTTTTTTAAGTTATTAACACGATTTAACGTTTCTAGATAGAATAATAACCATAGTACTGGAATCCGAGTGTGGATTTTAGAAAAGTAACTCAGAAATGCGCGAAATTTTGATTTTCCTTGTGACGTGTAAAAATACTATATTGGCAAATGTCACCCAATTTTTTTGCCCTGATGTAAAATGTAAATGTGATTTTATTCGGACATTAGTTGAAAAGCTTGATGATATTATTTTTCACTTTCAGAGCCCCCATCTCATCCAAATGGAATCATGTCTGGCTATCAAATCTTTAGAAGAACGGTTTACCCTTGTCCAACAAGGTATACATACCTGGATATGTTTTGATAAAGTAAATTATTATGTTTGGAGAGGAAAGGCGCGCCAACTGAAGGTTCTTTTCACAGTCCAGGCCCTCTAAATCTAAACAAAATTGGAGACATGTTGAGTAACTCAAAAAACCCCTCGAAACAAGACGGAAACCAAAATCTAACTAATTTCACATACCATAAATCCTCAAATAAGCGCCTCAACTCGAATAAGCGCCCCTTTGATCAAACTCATCTCAGCCAAAATTAGAAATGAAAGCCTCCCCGTGAATAGGCTGTCCTCCCCACCTGTGGTTGAGAATAGCGTTTGTCATCTTTATCACTCGTCATTTTTCACGGTCCTTGGAAATTTGTACTCAAACTTAAACTGCACAAATGATAATTAACAACATCGGAAATCTAAATCGACGTTTTGTGTACACGTTGGGCGAATAACTAATAAAAAATAATTACAAATAAAGCAACTATTATACGAAAAGCTTTGTACATTATTACACGCATTATGTGATATAACAAAACTTAAACGCCATCTCTAAATTTAAAATAACTGCCCCGGGGGCTTATTGGAAGAGTTACGGTATGAAGTCAACATTGTAAACTCACGACCGTTTCCAGATAACTGCCATCCTAACTGACGTGTGTTATGTTTGTTTTAGCCCTCCTCCAAAACTTAAATGCACTTTTATTGAGTGTAGTCTATCGGAGCAGTTATGTGGTGTCACGTGTTATAATCCAGCCAATCAGGTAAGCCATATACAAAAAAACCTACTCATAATATAGGTAATCATTCATTTTTGTGGAATCCCATAAGTAGACAGTTAGGAAAAGCTCAAAATGTCGAATAATCAGGAAAATCACATACGCATAGCCTGCAATGCTGGCGATGTTTTGATGACCAGCGCTGGATTAGTTCTTCGTTATTTTTTGCCGCCATATTGGATTCCCAAAACGATGAAGGCTGAAACAAGTGAAGAAAACATCTCGCCCCCAACCTCCTCGATTGTCGCTCTCTTACAAAGATTTACGGCTGCACCGCGAGCTTAGGTGCCATAGATAATTATAAAGTGTAGAAATAAATTTCGCATTTTCGTTTCAGATTTGCTGTAACGGTGTTCTTCATCCGCGTGACCCAGCCAAGACTTGTTGCGGCACAAACTATCTGCGCAAGAACACTGCTTCCGACGTGTGCTGTGGAAAGACATTTCATATCCAGCGGTCTGAGTATCAGTGTTGCCATGGCGACTACATTCGGGTTCCTTCAGGCAGTGTGTGTTGTCCGACATCTCAGGGGAGTAGGGTAGTGGGTCAAGGTAATACGTGCTGTGGTGACACCCCTTATAACAGTGGCGGAAGCAAGGTGTGTGTATGCGGTGCACTGTATGATCCTATACCGCCAAGGAAATGCTGTGGTGGGAGTGTTGTGGCTTTAGCCCAGGTCTGCTGTGGCGACGAAGCGCGAGGGGCCGCGTATGACCTGGAATCTAGTAAGGCGTGTTGTGGAACTCAGTACGTCCCTAAAGATACGAGCCTGTGTTGCAAGGGATCAGCGGGTGATGTGGTGGTATGTGCGCAGTTATGCTTCTTATACCTTATTGCAAATAAATTTAGCAACGCGCTTCTTAAGTTTATGCTTTGATTGAATAATATCGAATAATACTAGAATAGTGACTAAGGAAGAGTTACAGTCTGGTCCTGTAAACTGAGTCGGGGAATGGCATATTTTAGTTTTTCCTCCCCTAAAAACGAACACGTAAAGTAATTTAAGATGGCGCATAGCGGTCATAGGTGCAACGCGTTCAACCGCGGTTCCTGACAGAATGTTACCGGTGTTTTGCAAACAAGTCGCTGAAAAAAGTAGAATCCTCCACTTAAACTCTTTTTATGTTACTTGTTATAGCCATGCAAAAAGTAAGTGACACATGAACGCTTTGTGTTCTTACAAATTACATTGAAAAATGGAGTAAATAAATTAAAAAAAAAATTAAAAAAACAGGATTGAAGGGCGTCAATAGGCCATTTCCGAGTTGCCTTTAGCCTCTATCAAAGCGAGGCTAAGTGCACAACCTTTCATATGAAAATGAGTTTCCATTTGCATGTGAATGAAAACTCATTTTCATATGAAAGGTTGTGCACCTAGCCTCGCCTTGACAACGAGACGTAACGTAACTCGGAAATGGCCTATTGTTTCTTGCGTTTGAGTACTAAATGTTCACTTCACGAGGCTTAAAAATATGTACAAAGTATAATTTAGTGTAAGTTACATTGCTAAGACGAGCAAACCTTTATTCCACAGGTGTACAACTACAGCAGTGCAGCTGACAAATCTGCCTCTAATCACAAGTGCTGCGGCAAAGGACGAGTGGCCAGCGGTTTAACCTGCTGTAGTGAGCGTGGCTATGACCCTAGTTACCAGACTTGCGCTGCCAAATCAAGCAACGGTACAGTGGGCTGTGGACTGGGTACAATTTGCAACAAGACAGATGCGAACGTGGCGATGTGTGGTCGCTGTAATTTTGACAACACGACATTAATCTGCGGATATGTACCGGGTTATTACGACCTCTCGCCAACCACAGCTGTACCACCGATTTGTTCGACAAATTTTGATGAGGTTCTGAATAATCAGTATAATCCAAACCTTCGATTTTATAACGACACCAACTTGTCTCCGCACACACTGTATGATTATTACCTCGTGGCTATAAACAACGTAGGTAATGTCTCAAGTCCCATCACTCAGAACCGTACTTTAATGGGCCGCCCTGAAGGTCTCTCGCCACCAGTTGCGGTCGCGATTTCTTCATCCGAAGTCCGAGTCACCTGGAGCAAGCCATCGAAACCAAATGGTGTTATTCAGGAGTATAGGCTCACCCGAGTTAACGGTCAAACTGCGCAGCGCCATGTGGTATTTACCGGTCTCAATATGACATTTACAGACCGTGCGCTGGAGCCTTTTACTGGATATCGGTACGTCATTGAAGCTTGTACGACGCACTGCGCATCAGCGGAAATGACGTCACCGATTTACACTGACCAGGCTGCCCCTGCTTATGTGAATGCGACCATCTTACTTCCGGTGAACTTCAGTGCTATAAACGTGTCATGGGTGAAACCGCCGAAGCCTAATGGAGACATCATTCGGTACAACGTGAGTCGTGTTATCAACAGCACTTTCAAGATTCAATTGAATCCCAATGACAAGGGACTGGGTATGAGCATTGTGGTTGGCGGATTACAGCCGTACACTAACTACACCTTCGAAGTTATCGCTTGCACAAAAGCTGGCTGCACAGCAAGTTCTTTGTCTTCTACGCGGACACTGCAGGCACCACCGGAAGGTGTTCAAGCTCCAAACTTAACTGTCACTGGTGCGCGAGAAATCGAAGCTACCTGGATTGAACCAGATATTTTGAATGGCGTGATAGTAAAATACTCGCTTTACAGAGGTAGTCTGCTTGTTTATAACGGCACGGATGTGTGCTATAAGAACAAGGACGGTAAAGACGTGTGTATATTCGAAGATAAAAGCAACGGTCTGCAGCCGGTAACTACATACAATTATTCCGTGGCTGCCACTACTGGCGGGGGTACCACGCGTAGCGGTGTCACTACTGCCACCACCCCTGAGAGTTCACCAGAGGCTATTGCTAAACCACGTCTGACTGTTCGAAGTGCTTACAGTATATTCGCGGAATGGGACGAGCCCGGTCAGCCGAACGGCAACATTACGAGTTATGCAGTGATTGTGAACGGAACTGAACACAATGCCAGTCTGAGTAAGAACAAGCTGGTCACAGGACTGAATCCATTCACGGTTTACTCTGTCCGTGTCAAGGCTTGCACGGCTAAAGGTTGTGGATTTGGAGAACGTGAATATGGCACCACAAATGAAGCCGCACCCATCGGTCAGGGAGCTCCTACGGTCGTTGCGCAAGAGTGGAATATTGTACAGATTTCGTGGTCACCTCCCAGCTCACCAAACGGAATCATCACCCGATACGAGATTTATCGAAAGATTGGAAACGGTGCCCCACTTCAAGTTTGCTTAACAACACAGTTAACGTGCCTGAACAGCGGTTTATCGGGTTACACTGAATACTCTTACCGAGTGCGAGTTAGAAACAGCGCTGGTTTAGTTGACGGACCATGGAGTAACGTGCGCACCCTTGAGGGACCCCCTCAGGGTATTAACCCACCCTCCCTGAATGTTCTCAACTCTACCACTATTTATGTATCATGGACTGCACCTTCTCAGCCTAACGGTATTGTCACGCACTACGAAGTGCGTTACCGAGAGGAACTGCAAGTCCCAGGTAACGCCAACATCACTGTAGCGGCACGCGTGACAAGTAACGTCTTTAACGTGACAGTAAATGGCTTGAAGCCTCACACAGACTATCAGTTCTTGATAGCAGCCATTAACAGTCGTCGTGAAGGGACTAGCACCTGGGGAATAGCAAAGACGAAACAAGCTCCACCAGCTAACCTTCGACCCCTACAAGCTGACAAAGCGGCGGACGGCAAGAGCATGCGCGTGTTCTGGGATGAGCCCGGAAGTCCCAATGGTCCAATCACACACTATAATCTGTACCAAGACGGCGTGCAAATATACCGCGGCGCCCCGCGCGAGTACACGGTCTCGAGACTTGTTCCGTACACGGCGTACGAATATCAGTTGGAGGCATGCACTGTTGCGGGCTGCACGCGGGGCTCCTTGCAGATTATTTTCTCCGCAGAGGTGAACCCTCAAGGTCAAGCTCCACCAATGATTGGGTTTAGAAATGCAACTGCTGTTCAGCTGACTTGGAAGCCGCCTATCGTTCCAAACGGAGTTGTAATCCGCTATGAGCTTCATAGAACAGTTATGCCAGTTCAGAGCCGGAGAAAACGTGCTGTCACGCCATCGTCCCTTATTTATTCTACCAATGATACGAACCAGACAGATTACAAGTACACAGACACGGAGCTAAAGCCCTACACAAGCAACAGTTACTTTGTGCGGGCGGTAAACAACGGTGGGTCTACCGACAGCGACCCTGTCATCGTGATAACAGACCAAGCCCCTCCCACGTCTATGGACGCTCCACGTGTAACGTCCGTGGACGCCCATTCGTTAAACGTGTCATGGACTAAACCGCTGGAGCCTAACGGCGTGATCCAGTATTACATAGTGTTCAGAAACGGTTCTGTTAAACACAAGAAAAATGAGCTGAGCTTCGTAGATCAAGGTTTGGATCCTTATATCGTTTATAGCTACACTGTTGAAGCGTGCACAGGGGGAGGATGTACAGAAAGCTCCCCATCAAGCCGTCGCACATCTCAGGCCGCGCCCTCAGTAGTGCACCCCCCTGTTCTGGAAGCGCTGAGTGCGTTAGCTATTAGAATATCCTGGAGGGTGCCAAACAAGCCCAATGGTATTATCACCAAGTACCAGTTGTATCAGGCCGGGGAGGATTTTCCGCGCTATGAGGGACTAGCAATGTCATTTGATATAAGCAACAAGGAGCCGTACACTAAGTATTCATTTTACATTAAGGCTTGTACTGTCGAGGGATGCACACAGAGTCCTACAGCTGAAGTCCGCACTAAAGAAGCCAAGCCAGAAGGGCTTGACTCTCCGACGGTCACGGTCGGCGGCTCGGCTTTTGTACGCGTGGAATGGAACGCTCCGCGGAAGCCAAACGGTTTAATCTTGTACTATCTTCTAACGCGTAACGGTTCTCAAGTTTATAACGGTACTGATTTGCGATTTAACGATTATACGGTTGCGCCATTCACAGTGTATGCGTATGTTGTTACGGCAGTCAACTCTGCTAATCGCGTGTCGAGCCATCCTGGGTTCAGCCCTCCAACAAACCCTGGCGCTCCCGATAATGTCAGCGCGCCAATACTTGAGGTTCTCAGCGCGACGTCTATCAAGGTCGCGTGGTCTGTTCCGGGGATACCAAATGGCGTTATCACAAAATACGAAGTGTTGTATAGTTTTAAGGGATCTCAAGGGAATGCTCAGATCAGAGATGCAGGCATCGCAAAGGAGGTCACTTTGACTGGTCTTCTGCCCTTCACAGAATATGAAGTCAGAATTAAAGCTTGCACAAAGGAAGGATGCAGTACAGGCGAAGTGAAGATGGCACGGACGTTTGCAGCGCCGCCAGAAGGTCAGAACCCCCCGGATTTCCCAAGATTACATATCACTGCCAGGAGGGTGTTGGTTACTTGGAATGAGCCGCGAAAGCCAAACGGATTTATGCTGATGTACAGGTTATTCCGGCGCGGTCTTTCTTTGTCTGGCAATCAACAGCAATTTTATGGACCGGAAATGTCTGTTGCGAACGTGACAAACGGCTCCGCGTTAGAATTCAACGACACAGCCGTGAAACCGTATTTCAAATATGAGTACCGCATCATCTCTTCGAACAGCGCTGGTGAGACGACGAGTGCTTGGTCAGTGGTGCAAACATTAAGCGCACCGCCAGAGCAACTCAAAGCTCCGCAGATCAACAAAACAAATCCTTATAATTTGGGAGTGTTCATTCTTGTTCCTGGTATTCCTAATGGTGAAATAAGGAATTATATATTGGAAGTGTCTGGGCAAAATAAATCAGATTGCTTGACTATTGAAATATGTACAGTCTCCGGGCTTGAACCATTCACGGTGTATGTATTACGTGTTTATGCCTGTACCGATGGGGGATGTGCTGGAGGACCAAGTGTCAACTGGAGGACTGCCGAGGGAGTTCCTGCCCAGTTTTCTGCTCCACGCCCGGTCGAGATAAATGCGACTACGATTGTGCTGGAATGGGACGAGCCGGGAAAACCAAATGGGAACATTCAACGGTGAGTTGTCATTGCTGTTGTTGTTGTTGTTGACATGGTCGTTACACTTAGCTATGGCATGGGTGCACCCTGCAGATTTGACCTGCAAAGTCTGCAGGAATACACCAGCTAATTTTCAAGTACGTATACGCCACACAGTTTCTAGGTGTTGCGCTTGAAACAAATGTCAGTTTGTGCAGCATTCTTTTATGTGTGGGAAAATTCCCGTGTAGATTGTCAAAGCTTTTTGTTCAGGTGGGGAAGGTGGTGGCTTGGGCGAGCCTCCCATCCAGGGTGGGGTACCAACAGGTCAGACGCTTTATGCTAAAGAACCGCAGATAAGCACTAGCAGTTGTGCATCATTACCTAAATTTTACTTTCAGAATTAACTTTAAGTTTAATTTCAGCTTTATATCGATAGTAAACTAAATATATCTTTGATCTTTAGGTACGAGGTCCTGTATCATAAATCCTGCGCTGTTGGATGTCCAACAGCGGTGCCTGATAGTGGAACAAGTGTGGGACTTTCGCGGCGACATGTTGTGCGAAACTTGTCGCCTTACACCATGTACAGCTTCAGGATACGTGTTTATAACACACGGCAGTCGAGTCTGTCGGATGAACAGGCTGTACGGACCCAAGCATCAGGTATGTCGGCTGTATGTCAAAGCCGAGAAACATTTTTACATCAGTGAAAAACCTAACATAATGATCCATTTTTTTTTACTTGTTATGCTAGTCATCATCATCATCATTATCGTCGTCGTCGTCGCCGCAGTCGTCGTTTTCTCCCACTGGATTTGCTGGTCGTGTGGCTTGACTAGCAAATCCAGTGGGAGAGAACGACGACGATGATGATGCCTTCTTGTTATACTAGTACCTGAAACTATTTACAGATACCGTTGGCTCGGATGGACAGGGTGGAAATCGATCGAACATTTTCATGTTTTTCCTTTGTCTTGGAAAAGTCGCTTTGTTCTCCCTTCCGTAATTCACTTGACATATTCCTCTTGTTGTTTCGATTTTATTTTTCGCGCCTGGTTAATCCACTTTGTGGTTTCTGCCACTCAGGCCATAAACCCAGTAACTCCCAAGAGTGACAAAAACCGAAATTCAATGAAAAACCCAAATTTCATTTTGTAAAATATCGAAAAACAAATGGTACCATGCAAAAGTACTGTTCAAAGAGGTTTCATTTGAATGGTCACACTATAGTAGGATTTTGTTGACAGAATCGAAGTAACTACATGTCTCCATAAATGACTCTGGAAGTGAAAATGTTTCTTAACTTGTCATTGCTTTAAGTCACGTCACTATCGTTCTCCTTGATTCTCTCTAGCTCCCAGGGTCACAGGAGTAAAACCGCGAGTGAACGTGACCGGGTTCAAAGTTGCCGTGGACTGGAGCGGGTGCTTTGATCTTAACGGTCCATTAGATATGTATGAGCTGCTGGAAAACGGGTTACTCACTTATGAGGGACCGCAGAACAAGAGAAGCCTGGGAACTAGGAATATTGGAGAGTATACTTACATAGCTAAAGCCACCACGTTAGTCAAGGGACAAAAAGTCACAGTAACCTCACCTGCTAGTGCGACGATTTTAGTCGAAAGTAAGTAAACATTAAAGCGTAACATGACAGTGCTGCTCAACCTTGGCCCCAGGCCCTTCTCCTTTTTCAAAATGGCGGGTCAGGCGTAGAAACCCCTGGTCACGGCTACCAAAATACTCCAAACATCCTGGAGTGTTTTGTCATGTAAGACATAATGAAATGTCTTCTTTTCGTTTGAACAACCGATTGAAATTACCAGAAAACAAACACGACTGCATATTGCTGGAGATATCATCAGAAAACGCCATTTCATCGTGTGTCACGTGACAGAATACTACACGATTCTTGGAGTATTTACCAAAAACTTCAAAATCCCAATAACATAACTCTTTTAAATAGAGCCATTCCTAAAAATTAAAAAATATATATAGTTCAAGCAGTAACGGGTGTGTTCAACTGTTTTCAGGTGAAGTCGACCTAGCAACCACCGCGCCCCGCACTGCCTCAGACGAGTGGTATCGCAGCGCGTGGTTCATAGCTGTCATGGCGCTTGTGGCTATCATAATACTGTTTATCCTTTTAGCCCTCTGCCTGTGGCGAACAAGCGGAAGTAGAACTGTTTATGTACGCGACCGTGAGCCTTTGCCTCCCCGTACTAAACTCAGGTCCAGACCCCCGTCCATGTCCAGTCTTTACACTTCCAGTGACAGGAAGAACGGAAGCATCATCGTAAGTTCTTGGGGTTTTTTGTTTTTGTTTTGTTTGTTTTTGTTCAGGAAAGATTTGTTTCCGGTCGGAGTTTTGTTAGAACTGATTAAGCTCGTAGTCGTCGCAAACAAGCTGTTAAACAAACGTGACATTATATCATGATCAAGGATACTTGTTTACATTGTTGTTTATTACTGTTGTGTATCAGGATATGCAGCCAATGCCGTACCACACCAGCACCACGGCCTTATTTGACAGCACAGAGCGGCTAAACAGGACCGCTAACCCGTATGAACTGTACCAAAACGGAAGTGCACACAAGTTTCCTCTGGATACAAGTCAGGAGTGGGATGGCTATCTGAAGGCCCACAGTAGAGACAGGGACTCGGGACTGGTAAGCAACTCCCCCCCTTCTCCAATGGCATATATGTTTAGTTATGCTTTAAGCTTTTGTAAGCGCGTTATTGTCCATATAACCGCAGAAACATATTAATCACTCTAATGAAATGTGGAATCTTGTAAGCGCGCGTATACTTTCAACCTCCAAATAGCTTCTTTGAATCCGCCCTCATTCTGTACAACCAGTTGTTACAAGTTTTACTGGTTCGCTAGATTAACGATGTTTTCCTATTTCGTTTACTAATTCGTTTCTTTCTTCGCAGTATGATGATGATAAATTCGACTTGTCAGACAGCGAGCCGGGTACACCTTACCAGAGCTTCAAGCGAGAGCAGTACTTCACGGATACACACTTATAACAACCGTGTTCTAATTACTAGGATGTGTAAAAATTTCAATTGTATATTGTATTAATATTAGTGATAACCAATGTGCCTTTAGGTAGAATATTTCGCCCTATTGCAGCGAAAAAACTGTTTAACGTGTTTTAATAGTTAGAACCAGTTTCCAAATACTTTCGCCCTTGACCTGGCTTGAGGCCGTCCCCTCCCCTCAGGAAAATGTTTTTCCTAAGTGGAGGGTGCGGCTGTACGCAGGCTACCTTTAGCCTCGCTTTAGTCTCCAGCACAGCCGTTATTGGGATCGTCACGCAACGCTCCCACTAGTGGGGAGGAGCGTTGCGTGACAACTGCGTAAGCCTGTGAACAGGCCTTCTCGTCGAGGACAGGGCGATAAAAAAGGCCGGGAGCGCAACGAGCCTAGGGGGAACTGGGGAGAGGGTTAGAAAAGGAAGGCCTTCCCCCTCTCCACTCTCCACTGCGGTCAAACGTCCGAGTCGTTTTTCGTTTTATTTAGTGGGATTTTATTTAATATTAAATGGAAATATGGGCAAGGATGTATATATAAAAAAAGTTGACGTTAATATCTTTTAATTTTTTCTCAAAATGATGAGCTTTTTTCCGTTGAAAACTGACCAAAACTCTTTGCGCCTGATCATAATTATGTTGGCAAATGGCGCCGACTTTTCTGCAGTTCACAGTTTTTTAAACGCTTAGAACTTTTTTAGTAAACTTTCAAAACGTTTGGTAAATTGACAGTGTATTGGTAATATATTAAACTTTAAACAGTGAAAATGACAACCTTGACTTTTAAGTACTTTGCTTAACTTTTGCAATTTTTTCTCGTTTGACCGCGGTTAATTTACCCTCCTCCCTCTTCCTCTCTCCCCAGTTTTCCCTCGGCTTACTTCGCTCGCTCACTGTAGGCTACAACTGCGTAGGAGACTAGCCGCGCTGTTGAATGATACTAAATCACGCTGAATCGACTGCTTTATATTAAAATTATGTTGTATTAATATTTGATAGTGATTGTCTGTTTATACGCTGAGAATACCCAAGCATTATTTGACAAAAGTTATAAATTTATAAGCGAACAGCACATGTAAAAGAACTCCCTTCCCAATCCTTGGTGTCTTTCATTTGAACGTTCACACTTTAGGATTTCCTCCAAAGTCCCAAAAGTTAGAATCACGTTGTGCAGCATAATAAACAGTACCACAGGAAATTACTGGTCAATAGCTTTCATTTGGTCACACTTAGGATTTCGTCCACAGACTCAAAAGTTGTTACCACCTTGTACAACATAATAAACAGTATTATAGGAAATTACTGGTCAATGGCTTTCATTTGGTCACACTTAGGATTCCACAGTCTCAAAAGTTATAACCATCATGTACAGCATTAAAAAAGCACCACGGGAGAGTACTGCGTTAGTTTTCATTTCAGTGGTCACACTTAAGTGCTCATTAGGTTTCTTTTGAATAGTCGACACCCTTCCACTCAGATTTCTGTTGTATTGAAATAATGCTTATATTGAACAATTGTATGACGATAATTTGACATGATTTGCATTGCCATTTCTTTTTTCATTTTTTCCAAGGATAAATAATTTGTGAAGGCAATTGTGTGTACATGAACTTTTACAGTTATAGTTTTATTTTTCTTATTTTTTGTTTAACTTTGAGTGAATTAAGGCGAGTATGTAAAGACTGTAAATTTGTTAAATCCAAACAATTCATATTAAAATATGTTTTAACTAAAACAAACTTTTGTTCTATTCTTTTTAATTTTATACTTGTAATGGGATCGTAATAACTTGTCTTACTATGCATAAGACATATATTTTGATCTGTTCTGCTTTGCTCGGCCAAATAGAAAATAATTCTGCAACATGAAATGCCCGACGATCTAAACATGGTTAAAATACACTTTGTAGTTCTTTCCAAAACCTCAAAAGATACATTCATTATATGATACCACAGATTCGAGTCGAAGTCTGAAGGTCCAACGGACATAAAAAAATTGCACAACATACAAGAGCTTTCTTTTGAATTGTCATACTTTGGAGTGCGATCCAAAAACTCACACACAACCACAGCTTTGAGTCTGAAAGTCCAACAGACATACAAAATTGCAAAAGATACAAAATTGCAGCCATGAAAGAAAGTATAAACCCCATTGCGCAAGCTTTTAACAGTAAAACAGAAAAGTACTGCTCCGTCAGACTCGTACCCAGTCGCCACTTATTTATTTTATTTGCAAAGTAATATGGAAAGGAAAATTGACGCGCGCAAAGGCGCTTAGGAAGGAGGGAGAAAAAGTTCTTCCGTCCTTCCCTTGATGCACCGCAAACTCACTATCACCCACAATCCTTCCCATTAATGACAGCGCGAATATAGAGAAGCGACTGGGTACGAGTCTGCTGCTCAGTAGTTTTCATTTGACGAGCTTGCAAGCGAAGAAATAGAAAGATGGGCTGAGGACCTGAATTATGAATAAATTAACACACGGAGGGGTGGGCAAAGTCCCTTTCCCCACCGTCTCCCTCTCCCTGTCGGTAAGGTGGAGAGGGGTGGGCAAAGTCCCTTGTCCCACCGTCTCCCTCTCCCTGTCGGTAAGGTGGAGAGGGGTGGGCAAAGTCCCTTTCCCCACCGTCTCCCTCTCCCTGTCGGTAGGTGGAGAGGGGTGGGCAAAGTCCCTTTCCCCACCGTCTCCCTCTCCCTGTCGGTGAGGTGGAGAGGGGTGGGCAAAGTCCCTTGTCCCACCGTCTCCCTCTCCCTGTCGGTGAGGTGGAGAGGGGTGGGCAAAGTCCCTTGTCCCACCGTCTCCCTCTCCCTGTCGGTAAGGTGGAGAGGGGTGGGCAAAGTCCCTTGTCCCACCGTCTCCCTCTCCCTGTCGGTAAGGTGGAGAGGGGTGGGCAAAGTCCCTTGTCCCACCGTCTCCCTCTCCCTGTCGGTAGGTGGAGAGGGGTGGGCAAAGTCCCTTTCCCCACCGTCTCCCTCTCCCTGTCGGTAAGGTGGAGAGGGGTGGGCAAAGTCCCTTGTCCCACCGTCTCCCTCTCCCTGTCGGTAAGGTGGAGAGGGGTGGGCAAAGTCCCTTGTCCCACCGTCTCCCTCTCCCTGTCGGTAAGGTGGAGAGGGGTGGGCAAAGTCCCTTGTCCCACCGTCTCCCTCTCCCTGTCGGTAGGTGGAGAGGGGTGGGCAAAGTCCCTTGTCCCACCGTCTCCCTCTCCCTGTCGGTAAGGTGGAGAGGGGTGGGGAAAGTCCTTTTCCCCACCGTCTCCCTCTCCCTGTCGGTAGGTGGAGAGGGGTGGGGAAAGTCCCTTTCCCCACCGTCTCCCTCTCCCTTCTCCTCTCCTCTCCCTTTTCCCGTGAAGTGAAGTGGTCAGACAATATTTGGCCGCATATACAAACTGCGGGTCGGCGGCAGTTTATTACTATCTATTATGAGCAATCAGATATCTTGTAAGTTTTCTGAAAGGCTTTAAAAGCTTTTTGAGCTGCTTTCTTTATTGTACTCTTAAATGCCTTTCTACACGATAGTATAGTTGTCAAACGTTTATCTCTACTGTTACAGTTATTTTGTTCTTCGGATTAATAATTTTGCTGTTCTATTTCCTTCTTTGGCTAGGTTAGTTTATAACACGAAATATTTCGTTTATTTCGTAAACAGGTATATACGAAACTTGGCCTTAAAATGCGCACCTTTCTCATCGTCAATCTTTTCCATGAGCAAACGTTTTAACCATTTCAGACTAGCACAGAACTCCTAGAACTTATTTTCCAAATCAAAAAGCAGTGTTGCTTTGAGACAGTCCACCAGGATCTGCTGTTGGAAAAATAAGAGAAGACCAACCGATCAATAGAATATTTATAATTAAATCAAACTTACCAGTTGTTGAAAAAATGACAAACATATTTCTACCTGTTCCTACCTATGAGTCCGTGGATAATATTCTAAAGTGTGCCTCTTCAAATGAAACCTACAAAGTCATACTTCCTTTGCTATTAGCTTTTCGTGAACGGCATCTTAAAGGGTGTGTCACTTTCCTGTGGTTCCTGTTGTAATTTTTACGTCCATGGATCATAAATCTTAAATGTGTGATCATAAGCTGTAAAAACGTACTTTTCTGTGGGTCCTGTTCCAACTTCCGAGTCAGTGGATGAAATATTACATGAGTTTATACATAAAAATGAAAGCGTTTGGTCTGTGAATGAAATCCTAAACGTTTGAGCATTCAAATGAAAGCGTTTGATTCCGTGCAAAAAAATCCTAAATGTATGACAATTCAAATGAAATTAGCTATAGAGTATTGGGATTACTATCTACTAGTAGTCTAGTAGTAATTGGAAATTAGGGGAGAAGTCCAGAATCGAAAAGATAATCCAAAACCAGAAAATGAGTCGTGATGTACAAAATATGAAGTCGAAAAAAAGAATCTAAGTCGAAAAAAAAATCGAGGTCGAAAAAAAGAAATCGAAGTCGAAAAAAAATCTAAGGGCCTGGTCGCACTACATTCAAAAACAAAAATTAGCCTGTGCAAAATGACATAAAAACAAAAACGTTCCACAAAACGCGTGTCCCACCGGAGTGGTTTCTTTTGTTTTCCTCGATTTTTGTAGTGCGACCAGACCCAAAGTCTAAAAAAAAAAATTCGAAGTCGAAAAAAAAATCGAAGTCGAAACTAGGAGTAGACGCTGACCAGCCGTATCTTCAGTTTGTGGTCTCATTCTTCGCAGCCTTTTGCGGGTAATGGCAGAACGTTGGTTTATTAAACGTATCGGAGTTTTTCTCTGTTTCAGCCACTGTTTAAAAGGGCACTGGCAAAAACGTCGGGCCGACATCAAACAAATTCACGCTATCGCCGTGGAATCGGGCAAAATCTTTCAATTCTGCCGTGCTGTGTACTCCGAAAGGTCTTAGATTTTTCCGACATATAAATAGTATATTTGTCTTGATTTCATTTCCAGTTATTATAGTATCTCAATGTCTAGAAGTTGCAGCCAGCATATGTTTAAACAGTTGAGCATGGACTAAGGTTCTTCTCCGGTGCTGATTGCTGTGAAATCAACCCAAAAGTTATCATATTTTTCTCTCTTCTACGAAAGTAGTGTGCATTCAATGCTGTAACGTAATTTATAGTAACACGCGCAAGCGATCTCAAGGTCAAGCTAGGTCACGTACGCGAACAGTATCAGCTGCAGTAGTTATTTTGATCTGTTTTGAATGAAGCCCGGAAATTTTCATTGCTCTCTCTCAAGCGAATAAATAAAAACTATAAAATATTGGGTTTGTCTGCGGTAATAACAAATTACAAAGCGAAACTGTTTTTTTAAGCAGACTAGGTTTTAATACTCAAGCGTGCTATTTTTGTCGAAACAAACAAATTTAATTTATAACGCTCAACAATCAGATAATAACACGATAAGAACTAGCGCTATTTTAAAATATACAAACGTCACAAAAATCCAATTTTAATCCTTGCAATGAGACATAAAGGACGGTTCAGTTGAATTCTTAGATGGGCAGGCTAAGTTAATCTGCGTTCGCCTGGCGCGGCCGGTCATGAATTATTGCTACACTGAGACATGCAGCGAATCGCTCCGTAGAACATCACGAAGAAGCGACGTCGGTATTTAGGTGAAAGCTTCCCAAGTCAGGCAAAATCAAGTTAGAGCATTCAAAACATTCCAGAACGGTGGGAGACGAGGAAAATCCGTTAACTTCTTGCTTGATTCCAAAAAGACCCAACAACTAACTTGGACCGGAGAAGAACCTTCGTCCATTTAGACATTGAGATATTGAGCCGTACGATTCCAAAATCGGGAAAATATCCGAAAAAATCAAGACAAATAGATTATTTACATGTGACATTTCGGAGAAACTCAGCTCCCCAGGATTGAATAAATTGTGCCTGATTTCCACGCGCTGGGAATGCTGGATACTATTGTGACGTTTCAACATGGCGCAGAAAAGGTACATACTTCGATTCTTTCCAGGAGCCACGAAGTTCTTTAGAATCTCTAATTTCATTGGCCCTGGGTGTCGCGAAGCTCTATTGTTTTAGGTCTAGGAACCATTCTTCTGTTGTTTGTTCTATTGTTTTCTCAGCCAATCCTGTGAGCCGTTCCGAGAGCTTCGTGGCGCCCCATTCTTTCGCTTGATACAAATGCCACAGGATACCCAACACCAGATTAGGAAGCGTCTCCTTCGTCGACGCAATAAGTGACCATTCAAATAAACGCTAAAAAGTTCTCCCTTCCTATTGGTCTGGTTCGAACTTAAGAGTCTGTCGGTAAAATGGGTGATGTCGCAGCTCTTAGAAGGTCTCACACCATTGGCTTGCTAAGACCTAACAATAGAACAAACAACACAACAATGGACCCTAGCCCTAAAAACTATAACAGCTGTTTCCAAAAGGTCTTGATGTTAGCAGGCAGGTTATAATTTTAAGAAAAACGACAAAACGTTTTAGTTTGAAAAACATGTTTCGACAGCAACTTCTGTCATCTTCAGTTAATAAGTAATGTACAAAGCGTTGACAGTGAATATATAAGTGGGAACAAATGTTAATTATGCTAGTAACAACAATGTAAATAAAAGCGTGGCAATGTGAGAATTATAAGGATAGTTTCAAATTTACATGATATAATTGTTGATTCAAAGACGGTTTTTCTCTATGAATATGAAAAGCCTCTTTTATCTTAAGTTGGAAACTCGTAGAAGCGTGATCTAAAATATGAAAGCAATCTTGTGAACACAAGGTACGACAATGTTCAGAATTCAGTAGATGTTTGAAAATGTGAGAGGTCCTGTCATTGACCGCTAAGTGCTCACGCACGCGTGTGGAAAAATGCCGGGTTGTTTCGCCGACATAACTTCCATTACTGGGACCCTAAGTAATCATTGTCCCCGGGATTCTCTTCCCACTTCACCTACATTTTACTTTAAGCTGCCCTACACAGGACATTTTTCTGTCGTTACTCAGAAAAAGATTCGTCACTTTATCAAGCGCTATTGCAATGATTTGGATATAAAATTAGTTTTTTCTTCCTTTAAGATAGGCAACATGTTTAGTGTGAAAGACCCTGTCCCTGACGGGTTTCGTTCGCGTGTGGTTTATAAGTTTGTATGTGCGGGCTGTAATGCCTGTTATGTCGGCGAAACAACCCGGCATTTTTCCACACGCGTGCGTGAGCACTTAGCGGTCAATGACAGGACCTCTCGCATTTTCAAACATCTACTGAATTCTGAACATTGTCGTACCTTGTGTTCACAAGATTGCTTTCATATTTTAGATCACGCTTCTACGAGTTTCCAACTTAAGATAAAAGAGGCTTTTCATATTCATAGAGAAAAACCGTCTTTGAATCAACAATTATATCATGTAAATTTGAAACTATCCTTATAATTCTCACATTGCCACGCTTTTATTTACATTGTTGTTACTAGCATAATTAACATTTGTTCCCACTTATATATTCACTGTCAACGCTTTGTACATTACTTATTAACTGAAGATGACAGAAGTTGCTGTCGAAACATGTTTTTCAAACTAAAACGTTTTGTCGTTTTTCTTAAAATTATAACAGCTGTGTTTTACAAGGCCAATGAAAATAGAGGTTTCTGAGAGCTGCTTCACCACCGGGTATTAGTGTGTGTAGATTGAAATGAAAGCGCCAGCGACCGATTCCGCGGATGCATTCCTAAGTAAAGTAGTCCCTTACTGTGGTTGTGGTTCTAACTTTTGAGTCTGTGCATAAAATCTCAAATGTGTGACCTTTCAAATGGAAAGCTGTAAAGTAGTACTTTTCTATGGGTCTGGTTATAACTTTTGAGAGTCCGTGAATTCTATCTCAAATGTATGAAAATTGAAATAAACCATTGAACTGAAAGCTTTTGTACTAAACGTTCTGTATAAACTCCACCCACTTGTAATCGCACTGTGGTAGTAGCCAACTCGAAACTGCTTGGCTCCTTTGGCTGTTACACACTTTTTCCTTTGTTATGTTTAATTCAATGTATAGTTAGCTCTGTTCTTCTCTTTTTTTCCTTATTGTTGTTCCTCGCGAAGCGAGGGCCGAAGGCCCGGGCGTAGCGAGGTTAATAAATTTGACGGCCGAAGGCCGCTCGGGTGCTCGGGTCTCGGGAGCTGAGCCGCGCCAAATCGAGCGAAAAATATATTTATTGCGTCGACGAAGGAGACGCTTCCTAATCTTGTCGGCTAGGCGGAACGAATCGAGAAAAGTGTAGGTACCAAATCTGCGCCATCTTGAAACGTCACAATAGTATCCAGCATTCTTAGCGCGTCGTCTAGGCTAAGCGGAACGAATCGAGAAAAGTGTCGGTACCAAATCTGCGCCATCTTGAAACGTCACAACAGTATCCAGCATTCTTAGCGCGTCGTCTAGGCTAAGCGGAACGAATCGAGAAAAGTGTCGGTACCAAATCTGCGCCATCTTGAAACGTCACAATAGTATCCAGCATTCCCAGCGCGTGGAAATCAGGCATCATCCTGGGGAGCTGGGGTTCCGAAATGTCACATGTGAATAATCTATTTGTCTTGATTTAGTTTCGGATATTTTCCCGATTTTCAATGCCTTGTAAAAGTACGCAGTGGAAAAATTGGACGAAGGTTCTTCTCCGGACCAAGTAAGTTGTTGGGTCTCTTTGGAATCAAGCAAGAAGTTACAGATTTTCCTCGCTACCGTTCTGGTATGTTTTGAATGTTCTATCTTGATTTTGCTGTGGTTCTCTGCCTGATTTGGGAAGCTTTCACCTAAATACCGACGTCGTTCTTCGCGATGTTCTACGGTACGGTGCAATTCGCTTATGTCTTGTAGCAATAATTCACTGACCGGCCGCGCCAGGCGAACGCAGATTAACTTTACAGTGCTCGAAATTGCGCCGGTATCGGGCGCATTTGCGACTAAAGATTTCGCAATTTTGTGACTAAAATTTGTCTAGCTAATAAAGGAATTATATTCAACAGTCTTGTGCCTTACTTGCAACTGGTAGTTGTAATTTTATCCGCAAAATCCTGCGAAATTCACGTTGAATGTTGCGTGACTTAAACGTCAATTTCACGCTCCATTAACGCGGTGTCCAAGAACAGGCTTTCTCAGAAATTTCTCATTTCCGGTTCCGGTATTAGTACATGTACTGAGAAGTATGATTTCAGAATCGGAGAAATAACCGAAATGAAATCAAGAGAAATATACTATTTATATGTCGGAGTACACAGCACGGCAAGATTTTGCCAGATTCCACGGCAATAGCGTAAATTTGTTTGATGACGGCCCGACGTTTTTGCCTGCGTGACATATCTCGCGACATATCTCGCGACATATCCCTTTTAAACAGTGGCTGAATTAATTCATGAAACTGAGGTACTAGGTTAAGACGAGGTGCCACGGGATAAGGAGACGCACTATAATCTATGATTACTACTAGTATATATATATATATACTGAAGATGTCGTGCAGTTGCCTAGCGACAAAAATCGCGGCGCGCGCTCACGTTTATTCATGGAGGCGAATGGCGGCCGGGCTGTCTGTGAAAAAGCGTTTACTCTCGGTGAAACACGACCAATTTCTGATGCAAATGAGAAAGAACAGCAAACACAACAACGCTGGATTCAACAAGTGGCTGGAAATCCTTTCCGGAGAAGATTAACCACCGAAACTCCGCTGGAGCGAGAACGGCGACTTGAAATTCAGCGCGATCGAGCAACGAAGAAACAACTACAGCATCGATTACAAAGACTTCAAACAGCCGAGAATGTCTCAACTTTAAATTTCAGGGCCATTACCGGCATGCAACCCAACCTCTCCAGTCAAATCAGAAATTCCATCTCTCCCACATCGCTTAAATTTTCAGTGCATCCTCCCCGGAGCTTCGCGAGGTTCTGCGAGACACGTATTTCTAGTTGTATTGTAATTGAATAAGTGTGAATAATAAACTTGAACTTGTATCCGTGGAAGGATGCTTAAATATGCGTCTTTTCAAATAAAAGTTTTTATTAGAGACGGACTGTGAATTAAATACTTGATATGTGAAAATTTAAATGCAAGCGTTCGATTAAGCTACAAAGTAGAACTGGTTCTAACGTGTGAGTCCGTGGATGAAATGCTAAATGTGTGACCATTCAAATGAAAGAGTTTTAGTCCCTCAATGAAAATCCATAATGTGCGAGTACGAGATTTACCTTTTGATCCCGTGAATAACTTCCTGAAAGGTGTGATCATATAAATGAAAGTTGCACCTTCCTGTGTTTCCGATTGGGCTATCTAAACCAGCCTATGCTGAACTGGATATACTTCCTGTTTAAATATTTGTTTAAATATTTGTTTAACTGAAACGAAATAAAACTTTTCTATGAGTCTGGTTCTAACTTTTGACTCTCTGAATGAAATCAGTTCCAAATGTGTGAATATTGAAATGAATGCGTTTCGGTTCATGGATGAAATCCTAAATGTGGGAAAATATAAATTAAAAAGAGTTCGATTCCGCCGATGAATTCCTAAACCTGTAGCTACTAAGTAGATCTTTTCTAATGGTCTCGTTCTAACATTTGAGTCCGTGGATAAATCCTCAAATTTGTGACCATTCAAATTACGCAATAAACTAGTACCTTTATATGGCATGGGTTTTAACATTTGAGTCCGTGGATGAATTCCTACATACGGTGGCCATTCAAATGAACGCAACAAAACCCTTTTCTGTGGGCCTGGATATAACTTTCGAAGCCATGAATGAAATCCTAACTTTGTGTCATCATTTAAATGAAAGCTTTCAATCTGTGAATGGATTCCTAAATAAGTGACTATAATTCAAACAAAAGCTCAAATGTAGTCTCTTCCTATGGGCCTGGTTCGAACTTTAGAGTGTCAATAGTTCTTAAATGTGTGAAAATTGAAAGGAAATTGTTTCAGACTTGGAAGAATTGCTCAATATGACCATTAAAATAAAAGTTACATGTGCATAAAATCCCAAATGTGATCAAATGTGTGACCATTCAAATGAAAGCTATAAAGTAATACCTTTTTATGGGTCTGGTTCTAACGTTTGAGTCCGTGAATACAATCCCAAATGTGTGACCATTCAAATGAAAGCGTTTGAGTCCATGGATAAATAAAAAATGCGGGACCATTCAATTAAAAGCATTTAAACCCCTTGATGAATTCCTAAGTAAGGGATTATTCAAATAAAAGTTAAAAGGTAGTACCTTACTATTGGTCTGGTTCTAACCTTTGAGTTTGTGGATAAAATCTTTTATGCGTGAAAATTGAAATGAATGCGTTTGAGACTTGGATGAATTCCTAAGTAACTGTGACCATTCAAATAAAAGCTGCAAAGTAGTCCCTTCCTGTGCGGTGTGGTTCTACCTTTTGGGTCCGTTGAAGAAATCCCAAGTGTGTGACCTTTCAAAGTCTTCCGATGAAAGCGTTTGAGACGTGGACGAATTCCTAAGTATGTGACAATTGGGAATCCCGAAACGTCGAGTTGGCAACATCGAGTTCGAGTTCGAGTTGGATTTCGAGTTGAACTTCGAGTTAGAAAAACAAATTAAATACAAATATGAAAAAATATAATCGATAAAAATCGACAGAAATTAACTAATTGTATCGGAAATCGATAAAAATCGATAAGTGTGAAAGTTGTGAGTTAGCATATCAATTTTATCGGCGCTAAATTTTTATCCGATGTTATGTTTTGAGAGTGATTCTGTAATAATCCGCACTTGGTGACTGGTAGCCTGTGAACAGGCTTCTTTTTGGGGAATTGGGTTAGGTTAAAAGACTGGGGAAGAGGGAAGGGGCGGCGAAGCCTGTGGACTCGCCTTTGATGCCGCCGTTCCGCCCCCAAGTAATTATCCTGTTATTATAATTGTGAACAAGTTAATTAATATGTCAACAAGTTGTCATGTTTTTATTCGGTTGAATGCATCGGTAGTAGTATAAAAATAGACAGGCTAAACGCGACTCCCACTCTTCGCTAAAAAGTATTCAAAAAGCCTAAAGTATAAAGCTTTCCCAGTAAGAATTCAGAGAGAATCGCGCCTTTAGATCGCATTTATGAATTTGTTCTCTTCGATGATATTGACCTTTTGATCTCGGCGGATTATACAGTGTAGTGTTTCCGGCCACACGGTATAATAGAGATGTTTCGCATAAGCACACTCCATATGATAATGACCTACTAATAAGGGCTATCACCTACTAAGTATGCTAATTTCAGACTAAGCTGTGAAAGTCTTTATTTCATCAAATTAAATTTCATTTTATTCATTAAAATCATTTTGACAGAATAAAAAATATTCGAACTAAAGATTTATTGACTATTGCTGACAATAAAATCCATTTTGAACAAATTATCGGCAACCGCTAACGAGTTTTAATTGAAATATATGATCTGTTCGATCTATTCGTTATCATTTTTCTTGATTAATTAATTTTTTGGCTACTTTTTTTCATACAAATATTTTGCGCACAGTTTAGTCACTTAGTTCTTCAAAAAGCACTATAGTGCACAGCTCCACCACTACGGGCTGAAACCAGCGGGGGTGGCGCCAAATGCTTCTAACCGCTTGGTAGCTTTTCATGTATTTTATTGTCTGTTCAATGATGATTCAACACTTGGATAGTCGTCGATTGAATCTTCGTGCTCGCTGTCGATCGAGCCTTCCTAAGCGCCGAATTTGAGCAGCTCTAAAAGGTGTGAGAAGCGGTGGTACGTCTGCATAGCCTTTATCTACTAAAAGGACCAACTTGGCAGGCATATCATGATAACGTGTTCCGGGCCCAATCCTTTCCATCATATTAAAGTTCCCCGCATCATTCATAGCTCCTAGAAAACCCGCCTGCAAGAACACCATATTTCCCAAGTTATCAACGATAAGTTGGGTGTTCATAAGATGGTAGTGGCGATGACCACTATAAAATTCGGCTTGCGGCTCAGCCTCCCGGCGAGAAATTTTATGTGGTGTGCCATCAATGCAACCAACAGCATCGGGAAAAGAACGCCAATTTCCGCGTAAAGCATTCCATTCCGCCCATGGTAGGCCAGGTTACTTGATTCCGAAAATATCTCCATAAAGTTGGAATTACTCGATGAATCATAGCCGAAACAGTTGGTGGACTTACGTCAAACATCAGCGCCAGTGTGTTTAAACAGTGGTACTTTCTGAGCCACATGAGTGTCAACAATACCTTATTAATGCAATTCAATTTAGACCTCCTTCGTCTTTGTCTTGGATGATCATTTCTATTCCATCTAGACAAATCGTGAGATATATCTTCCGCAATTTCAGCCAAAGTTTCAGGCAATTCACCAGTATTCAGCCAAAACAAGTATCTTTGACTCTCTATCATTGAAAAAAAGTCTTTTCCGGTAAAGTCAAAGCCATGGAAAGTTGGGTCTAGACGATGCATGATCGGTAACGCTTCACCAATATTGGGTGGGGCTAACATTGTTGCCAGAAAAAGGAGACCAGGAAGCAACAATCTTAATAACTCTTCCTGTGCATCATGGTTCTCAAAAGGCGTTGGAATTGTTGTTAGCATTATTAAAATTAAACAAACAATTTCCAATTGCCTTCGTAGCGACAATTCTCTTGGCATGCCTGTCAGACTGAAAACGTTTCTCTGTATAAACAATATTGTCAATTGAAACTGAGAGTTCTTTGAGTATATGTATGTATATATTTTTTCGTTTTAAGTTTCATCAAAGGCTTCAAAGAACTGAAGAAATAATAATAGGAATATTTTGATAAAAAATAACACCGAAAGAGAAGTCCATGGGGCTCCTGCTAAGTCCCTGAACACTCCGATCTACTCTTTCTGTTTAATCCGAAACATAAAACCTACCCCGCCTACATAAACACATAGGAATAATCAGAAGTAATGACTTTTTCAAAAATTGTTTCTTTTGTGAGCACACACAAAGAAACGGCTTCACTGGATTCCCGATTTTGATAGCTCTATTCTTTAAAGTTTTTCGGCCAATATTATTTGCTTACAAAAAGGCCTGTGTACTGTTTTTTGTCGCTGTCAATTTGCTCTACAAGTGCTTGCCGTACCGATGGCAAACTTTTGGCGTCCACTGAGTCAAATTTGCAGACGACGATGTGCCAAACTCCGATGGATTGCAAGGTGTGTAGTCTAATTTCTGAAAAATACTCCTCCCAAACCTGGCTATGTTGTAAAAATTACCGTCTACTTTAGTTTCAGTGTCGTCGGAGACTAAACGGCAACGTTACCATGTGACGAAAGAAGAAGAGGAGCATACCATCAATGTACGGGTGGATGGGATGAAATCCTTGGATTTATTAAATCCCAGGTAACATCCATGTCGGGCAACTATTTAAAGACGGAGAAAACGGTGGAGTACTATAACAACGCGGAAAAAAAAGCGGCGATAAAGCGTGTGCAGAGGATTGTCAACCAAAATATAAAGAAAGCAAGCCAGGAAAGCGGACCAAGTACATCTAAAAGCATGTCGCAACCAAGCACCTCTCAAAGCATATCGCAAATGATTAAAAAATCCAAAATGCGTTACGCGATGAAGTCCACTGCAGAGGAGCGACGGCTGAGTAAGTTTGCTTATGAAGCATATGTACAAAGTAGTGATTCTTGTGAAGAGGAACCACCAATTGAACGTGGTGACCCTTCTGGTGATGATGAAGAGAAGCCAGCTGAACCTAGCGGAAGCGATGTCCTCAGTGCGAAAGCACCAAAGAAACAAAAGAACAAGAAGAGGAAACGTCGTGAAAAGTATTCCAAGCAAATCAAGCACACACACAAATGTGCAATAAGGCCATGCGTATGATGGACAAAATTAATTCCGTTTTAGATAAATTTGAAGATACAAACAGCGAATAACTTTTATGAAATCATGAATAAAAAGATATGTGTGTATATTTCAACTATCATGAAACTAGCTAAAAGGATTGAATAAACTTTAAATAAACTGCTTGTTCACGCAAAATAAAGATATTCATGAGCTTCATCTGAAATTAGCATACTTATTAGGTGTTAGCCACTAATAGAAGGTCATTGTCATATGGAGTGTGCTTATGCGAAACATCTCTACTAAGCCGTAGTCTATAATTCCACTGCAATGAAATCATGAATTATTAATTTAGCTCCTTAGTAAGTTCTGTAGTTGAGTAGTGTGTCTCAGTGGAGCTAGGATAAACCTCTGTTGTTTTGTAATGGTGTTTGATTTGGCATCCAACAGATAATCTGCACATGGTGACTGTTTTGTAAATCCAGTCGGCAAAATTCCAAAAACATCTTGCTTTTTTGCCACAGACTTTAGACACAGCTTTTGCTCTTCTTTAAGTCTCGGTATATGCGAAAAATTTCGCAACGAATCGTTCAAAGCTTTCTCCAAATCGAGATCTGAAAATTGCATGCAACGAGTCGGCGTGTTTGTTTATCATTTGGCCAGCAAATGGAATAATTATGCAAATGTAGGGCCCCAGGCATCTGAGATGTCAACATGTGTCGTCGATCACCACATGCCTGTCAACACCAAGTGATCTGACCAATCAGCTCATGATACCAGACTCTGGTATCATGGAACGGCGGCATCAAAGGCGAGTCCACAGGCTTCGCCGCCCCTTCCCTCTTCCCTAGTAACCCAATTCCTAACCTAACCCAATTCCCCAAAATGAAGCCTGTTCACAGGCTAGGTGACTGGGTAAACGGCAGTCGTGAAAAATGTAAACAATAAACGGCAAAATAAACAACTACAAACCGATGAAAGCAAGGTGCCGGATTGTGGCCAAGATCTGGATCAGTAAAAAACCTTTACAAGATCAATAAAACGGGAGACTGATCCTTACGGCAGAGAAAGACAAAGGAAAAAAATAAAACAATATATATATGAAAAACTAAAACAAAATACATGTACAATATATATTTTAGTTTAGCTTTTTTCCTTTGTCTTTCTCTGCCGTAAGGATCAGTTTGCCGTTTGATTTATCTTGGCGTGAAAAATGGCGGGAAAATCGTGATCACGTGGTTATTTTGTAGGTCACGTCTACCGTGGGCGCACTTATACAGAAAATATTGGGTCCGGACCGGGTAAACTGCAACGGGAAAAATCACAACACGACAATATCCGCCCTTGACCCCTCTTCCTCCGCCCGGATTTCCTGACCCGCTAATGATAAAGCTAGTTCCTTAAATAACTGCTTTGATTTTGCCATGTATAAGTTTTTCCAGGCTTTACAGTTCCTTCAAAGTGTTGTCGCAAATACAATTCGTTTCATGTAAATTTCGTGTAAAATGTAATTCGATCGCGCGCTGTTTTCTCATGATCATGATTCCAAAATATTTGTTCTAAAGGTCAAAACTTTTTAATAAAACTCATATTTGCTTAAATGAAAATGTCTTTCCCTTGAATAAAAGAGTTAAATGCTTATCAGAATTCAGTGATTTTCTGCTTCCGGAAGGCTTGGCGATTTATTACTCATGCGTGTAGCGGCATGAGTTATAAAATGGGCTCCGTTTTTCATTTTATCATAATTTTTTTTTGGTGTCACGATTTTGCATGCAAATTTATGCACGCATATATGTTGACTGGTTTGACATGTTTGTTTCCAAAAATAAACCGGCGATGGAAAACTGATAACTGTGTTCCTAATCGATCTGCCATTACGTTCTCTTTTTCCAGATGAGTCAACTTAAGGAGACAATCTCGCTAAATGCTGTTTTCCTTTTATATATATATTTTTGTGTTTTTTTTTCTTTTCCTACTATCTCGAAATCCAACTCGAAATCCAACTCGAACTCGAACTCGGACTCGAACTCGGACTCCAACTCGAGGTATCATTACTCCCGTGACAATTCAAATGAAAGCTGCAATGTAGTCCCTTCCAGTGGGTGTGATTCTAGCTTTTGGGTCCGTGGAAATGAGTTCATAGACGAATGCTAAATGTTCGACCATTCAAATGAAAGCATTTGAGTCCATGGATAAATTGCTCAATGTTTAATCATTCAAATGAAAGCGTTTGAGTCCATGGATGAAATTCAAAATGTGTGACCATTCAATTGAAAGCTGTTGAATCCCTTGATGAATTCCAAATTATAAGTAAGTAATTATTAAAATAAAAGCTGAAAAATAGTCCCTTTCTGTGGGTCTGGTTCAAACTTTTGAGTTTGTGGATAAAAACCAAGCTAAATGTGTGAAAATTGAATGAAACGTATTTGGGACTTGGATGAATTCCTAAATCAAACTAATTGAAACGAAAGCTGCAATCAGGAGGGAGGGGGCGTCTCTAGGCAACAGGCATTGGTCGAGTCCGTCACTGCCAGTGTGACGTCACGTCATAGATCAGTGATTTTCAAAATGGCGGGCAAATTTTTTTGTACGTTACAAAGTCCAAAAAATGTGGCATTTCCTACGGTTTGAATGATTGTTTTACTTTATTTGATGTTACGCAGGATTCTAAAAATATAAGAGACCTGTCGAGACCTCGAGTTTTTGGCCTCAAAAGATTTTCACTGTTTTCACACCTCATTTAAGTCGCTGTCATCGTGGTCGTGCCGCCAACCAATGAAATGAAACATAGAACCCCCTGAAGAGTATCGTCACACAGCAGTGTAACCGCCGATTATTCAAGTTATTCAAAGGGTAAAACCATAGAAAAAGCGGCTAAGTTTCGCGCAACTGCAAACCCAAATGAGCGGAAAGAACGTAACGAAAACGCAGCAAAATTGTCATGGAAACAAACGAGCGAAAAGGGCCAGTGGGAGTTTTCAAAAAAATTAAAACACAACAGACGTGGCGCGGAAATTGACCGAAAACAGACGCTGGTATCAGTAGTAAATGCAAGCGAGTAAGCTATTCATTCATTTATTATTCTTTTACTTTTCGCCGCGGTTCTTTTCACTTATGATCTCTACAATTCTGCTAATCAAAAATTTCCACTTCGGCTTTAATGTGGTCAAATTGTAAATCTTCAAGAATTGGAACAAGCGTAGACGACCATGTGAAACATGGAAAATGGCCGGGGAGAATACGCTATGACGCTACAATAGAATGCGCTAGGACGATGCGAAATGCGCTCCGCATTGCGATATAAACAAAATATGCATCAGTAACATGTAATGCGAGATCCCGCGGATAAAGTTTAGCCGGAATAGTACCAGAAGGCGCTGCACTCCGGAATGAGATTATCGGATTATCACACCGATAGCTACTTATCAACTATACTCTTGAAACTCTTTTTTAAGAATATCTCGAGTTCTTTTAATGATTTTGCAAAACTTCTTTCAATATTTTCTAGATTAACGTTATATCTTTACAGAAATTAAAAAATAAATAAATTATGCAAAATGGGACCGAAAAAGGTTTACAGTAACCTTAACTCTTCAGCCTGTGCATAGTAAAATCCCAAAAGTATGACCATTCAAATGAAAGCGTTTGCCGGAGACGTGCAAGAATCACGCAGTATGTGATAATTCCGAAAAATGCAAGCTGCAAAGTAGTCCCTTCCTGTGGGTCTGCTTCCAACTAACTAAATTCCAGTCGGTGGAAAACATTCTTTTCAAATGAAAGCGTTTGAGTCGATGGATGAAATGCTGAATATGTGACTTTTCAACTGAATGAAAGCGCTTGAGTACGTGACTGTATGAAATGCTAAATATGTGTGACCATTCAAGTAAAAGCGTGTGAGAATATGAATGAAATGCTTAATGTGTGTGAGTTCATAGATGAATGCTAAATGTGTGGCCATTCGGAATGAAAGCGTTTGAGTCCATGAATGAAATCCAAATGATGTAAGACCATTCAATTGAAAGCTTTTGAATCCCTTGAGGAATTCCTAAGTAAGTAATCATTCAAATAAATGCTGAAAAGTAGTCTTTTACTATGGGCTTCAACTTTTGAGTTTGTGGATAAAATCTTAAATGTGCGAAAATTGAAATGACAGCGTCTGAGACTTGGATGAATTCCTAAGTAAGTGACCATTCAAATAAAAGCAACCTCGTTCCCAGGGTCTCTCATCCTGTGGGTGTGGTTCTAGCTTTTGGGTTCGTGGAAGAAATCTCAAATACGTGACCTTTCAAATGAAACCTATAAAGTAGTACTTTTCATGGGTCTGGTTCTAACTTTTGAGACCGTGGATTAATACCTATTTATGCAAAAATTCAAATAAAAGCTGAAAGTAGTCCCTTCCTACGGGTCTGGAACGAACTTTAGAGTCTCTGAATAGAATCCTAAATGTTTTGAAAATTGAAATGAAAGCGTCTATGGATACATCCTAACGTGTAACCTTTCAGTTGAAAGCTAATGAGCAGTACTGTTTCTTGTGGTACTGTTTATTATGCTGTACAAGGTGTAATTTGAGTCTATGGGTAAAATCCTAAAGTGTAACCATTCAGTTGAAAGCTATTGAGCAGTACTATTTTTGTGGTGCTGTTTATCATGCTGTACAAGTTGGTTCAAACTGTTTTGAGTCTGGATTCAATCCTAAAGTGTGATGATTCAAATGAGCAGTATTTTCTTGTAGTGATGGCAATGTCAAAATTAGTCAGCTGAAGATAAATGCAGTGTACTTATCTGCACTTCTTTGTTTGTTTGTTAAGCTTTCTTGGAGTTGAAGGGATGATTTGAGCGAACACTTTAGGTCCTTCCTCTCTCGTCAATCTAAAGAAACAAAGCAGTAAATCTCAATCAATTTATGTTTAATTTATGGATTTCTCAGTTTTATCCAGTAAAATGTAAGATACTTAGCGCTTGTTACTCGGAGCTTAAAATTTGTCCATGATTTGTGTTAAGTAATGCTCCACACAAGAACTACCGTAAACTTCATTGTTCTGCGGCATTGGCTCTTCCCCACATAGAATATATTTGGTTTCAAGAATAGAGGAGGGGCTGATGGTTCATAATTATATTTCAGTATAAAAATGAAGAAAATCCATTTGCGTTAACCAATCAGAATATCAGAAGACAATAGCTAATAATTTTGCTTCTTTGATGAAGTTCCCAAATATAATATCTTTTAAAAATTGCATGTTGTGCGTTTGGGTCTCAAATTACTTGAAACCTTAAAAAAAATTAGACAAAATACACTTTGAACCTTAACTTTTTAGCGTTTTTGAGTCTAGGCCAATGAGATCACTAGTTGTAACAATAAAAAAAGTTGACACTTGAAGAGCTTCACAAATAAATTTAAAGCACTTTGAAGCTCGTCATTGCCGTTCCGTTCTTTCCTTCTTATTCGGATCATTACTTAATCACTTTCAACATCGGTTCACCACCCGCGGCTAATAAGTTAACTAAATTAGGGACCGGTCATTATTTATCGCCTGGGGGGAGGGGGGGGGGGGGGGGGGGGGAAGGGTTGTTGCGACACATTAATGTTTTCCTGAGCCCGCATAAAGCATTGTAGCATTTTAAAGATCCCCCTTCATTGACGTTCGCAACTTTCATGATCCTCCCTTCTTTCCCGGTAAACACCAATACCAGTGTTAATATTCAGGTGGTATTTACCATGTTTTAAAATTACGGTCTCGTTCGAGCTCCAACAACAACTGCAGTATAAATTTGTTCATCTGGTATAAACGTAATTCTTAAAGGACTAATCTGTTCACATAAATAAGCAAAAACAAAATCCTCGTTGCGTTCGTCCTCCTCGTGCTTTCGGATTCCTTATTCTCCGATTCAACTTCATCTTCATCACTTAGTTCGAGTCGAGTTCTCTTACTCTTGCAGTGAAGCAGTCACACCAAAACAAACACTGTTGATATATGTATATATTTTTTGTTGTTTTTTTACAAAATCGTATCTCTCGCCCGCCCGCATTTAACAAAGGTTTATATTGACTCTTCGATGACTCTTCGATGACTCTTAGAATTTAAAATGTATAAGAACAGTTTTGGTAAACAGGCCAGACAGACTCAGTATGAAGCCGTTTTATAGAAATATCAGCTGAAGGTGTACATGCATGTATAGAAAGATCGACATTTTTAAAGCGATTGCCTGGCTTGCATGTACATATGCACAACCACTGATCTTGTTTATAGATCGTGTGGCCTAATAAGAGGAGAAGCTGCAGCATAAAAATAGTATATCTTTGTGAAAAGGACGCGAAAACAATTGAAATTCTCTGTCAACTGCAGCTGATTCCCCTTCCGCTCATTCTGAAAATCGGGTGATCCCACCCTAAATCCTCCGACCCACGCCAGGCGATAAGTAATGACCGGTTCCTTGGCCTATTAAATTTTGAAGCAAAATTTCAAATGAAAAGCTAGTTTTGGGCTTTTTCTGTACACTTTTTTATTTTCTATTTCAAGAAAAAGCAAAAAAAACTAAGAAACCACATAACATGACCGTTGAAATAAAAATTGACAGAAAAATTAAATTATATCCCAAGTCAAAATAACTACTCTGGACACCATACCTGCCATGAACTGATGAAACATCAAAGCTTCGGCCAAGCCACACTTCTACATCATTATTAGTCAAAGGACTTGTTCTCAAGCACAGCGCCAAGATGGCTTTAAGACGTTTCAACGGAATAAACTGTTCGAAAGAAGAAAAAAAAAACACGAGAACTTAGTTTTGTGGACTTCTCAGTGAATACTGTGAAAACCTTACTAGTGACTTATTCTTCTATCTACGACTTTCACTATTCGAGTTTCTGAGAAAATTCGACATCCTTTTCATGTACTGAACAATGAATAACTTTTTATTAAAGACAAAAAATCAATCAGAATAATCATCCACGAACAAACGTAACGAAATAAAGGTTACGGTCAACGATTTTTCTTTGCTCTACCAAACGTACATTGTATCACAAAATCACAGAGCAAAGCTAGTGAAGTACATCACTTAATGTCATTTCTCAGTTTTATCCAGCGAATTAAAAAAACAAATAAGATACCTAGCGTTTGTTACTCGGAGCTTAGAATTTGTCCATGATTTGTAATGTGTTAAAATCTCCTTCAACATGAGTTCATCTCCCGCGAATAAAAAGCTAGTGCCTTGGCTTTTCCTGTGATATTTTTTATTTTCTATTTCATAAGTGGCAAAAAACCTAAATTAACCGCATTACATGACCGTTCAATAGCAATTAACAAATAACTTGGAGAAAATTAAGTTATATCTCAAGTCATACCTGTCAGGAACTGATGAAATAACACTTCGGTCAAGCCCGCTTACTCGTCAAAGGATCGACTTGTTCTCAATCGATCTCAAGCACCAGGATGGCTTTAATTTGAGACGTTCCTGAATGGAATAACTGTTCAAAAGAAAAAACAACATGAGTTACTTACTTCTGTAGACTTCTCAGGGAATACTGTAAAAGCTTTACAAGTGACTTATTTTTTTATCTACGACTTTCACTATTACAGTTCATAAGAAAATTCGACATCGGCATTTTTATACACTGAACAATGAATAATTTTTCACAAAAAAACGAAACATGCAATCAGAATAAATCACCCACGAACAGACTTGGCGAAATAAAGGTTACAGGAAACGATTTTTCGTTGCCCTACCAAATCAACATTGTATCACAAAATCACAGATCGAAGCAATAAGTACAGTTTTACATTGTGCAGTCCAAACTAACTCGAACAGACGGAAATTTAGCAACGGGAATATTTAACACCGCTTCGTCGCCGGTTGCTAACAATGCATCCAGATTTCAAATTTGCTCGGCTGTAATGTAAATGCAAACCTAAAATCTGGCCGAAATGACAATTGAACGAAGAACAAACCTGGTCTTCTCCAAAACGAAACAGATCAGGAAGATGACAAGCCAAAGATTTCGATTTGACTTTCACAGCACCACGTTTCAAACTACCAACGAACATGGCCGTGCCACTTTGCATTTGTACCGCGCAATTAAAATCTATTCAGCTTAGTCGAGAAACATTCTTGTCCAATTAGAAAGCAGCAATTCAAAAGTATGACAATGCCTTCCCAAACTGTTGCCGTGCCCTTTGTCAAAGGAAAGTTCTATTTCATGAGTATTCAAAGTGAAGCGCGTATTTCACACTTAGCTTTAGCGCCCTGTAAGTGCAGGTTGTGTAAATATAAATCTTTCAACGGGAACTGTCAAATACTGCGATAATCATCCAAGCAGAAGAAACGTTGGACGGGAAAAATTAAACAGGATAGTCCCTGAGAATCGACTAAGAATTGTTTGTTGAGGAACACTTGCAGTATAAGTCTGGCAAAACATGTTTATAATACGGCATAACGATGTGTTTAGTTTACGGTTCTCAAATCCCGAAAAACGCAGTTACTTTTACCGTTCTGCATATACTTATTGCGAAATGCATTCATTGAAACGCACCCTAAAAGCGTGACTTGATTTTGGGGTTTTTGAAGTGTTTGTTAGCTTTCTTTTGACGCTCATTTTTTTCCCGTTTACCATAAACCCAAATAAAGAAATGTATGGTGGACGGGCATAGATTGCCCGTCAAGCCTCGTTTTCGTGTTTGTCCCATACAAATTATATACATTTACAATTTATACATTTCTTTGTAAAAATTAGGCCAGAGTACTAAGTTTCAAAAGTTCATATCTCCGTCAGTGTACGAGCAATCTTTACCATATAGTGCGAAAGCGAAGCGCTATAACGCCGGATAAAATTCCGTACCAATTTTTTGCGTCCAAAATTTTGTCCGACCCCCTTTTATCTTCATTTTTTTGGGACAGCCCCCCCCCCCCCCTTTTAAAGCGACTTTTTTTTCGCATGCCCCCCCCCCCCCCCCCCCCTCAAATCCCACCAGCCCCCCTACCTCATAAAAAATGAACGGTCCCTATAGAAAGAACTGTTGAAAGAATGTTTGACAAAAATGAAAAACACGGCGAGCGAGATGTTTATTTTGTCTTCCTCTAAATATGAGTGAAAAACGCTTTGTTGCCCACGATTCTTCAGTACAAAACTACGTGGAAAACATGGAGAACTAGAAGACAAAAGGTCATTCGGGATGTCGAATTGTTGAAACAATTTTTGACAAGCAAATCATTCCCTTCTTCGACGAAAAGATGAAACGATTATGAACCGTCCAGAGAAGTTCCATAGCGAGCATTGAGGCATGTAAATAATATTTGTGCTCGATATTTTGTCATACGATTCATTTCTTCTTATATTGTTTTCTTCACGTTCCAGTTGAGTTTATTTAAGCTTGTATAAAATATGATAGCGAGCTTTTAGATATGTTTATTGCTTGCAACTTGGATTTGTCTAATAAAATTGTTTTTAAGCGAGGCGTTGTATATAATAAAAGAAAACGTCATGGAGTGCTTTGTACAGTTTATATTCACTCGTCGTTTGGTAAAACTCTTTTTTCTGTGGTAAAACTCACTCGCTCGCAAAGCCTCGCGCGTTTGTTTTATTATTCACAACTCGTGAATAAAAACCATACGCGCGCACTTTCCATGACGTATTCTCTATTTATATGCACTATTGTCATTCAATTGGATGCAAATAGGTCCAGTCGTGTTTGCTGGTCGTGTTTGCTGGTCGTGTTTGCTGGTCGTGTTTGCTGGTCGTGTTTGCTGGTCGTGTTTGCTGGTCGTGTTTGCTAGTCGTGTTTCCAGTCCGTGGGAAAAATTAAAGGCGAAAAAAGTAAAACTTATTGCGTGATTCCTACTGAATTTACGGTCCTCAAGAGTGATCAGTCTTAACCGGTTAATTTTAAGTTGGGTTTGAAATCAGTTTTTATGGAATTAATATTATCAATGGATTCCCGTACAAACACGTACAATCTTGCGTTATGTACCATGTTTGATCAGTTCAACCACGGAACATGTTTTTTGTCGACTCAAAACGTCCAGGCTATTTTCTATCAGTTTAAAACCAGGAAAGAATCATTTAAGTGCATCTGAGTGATCGACGCACGCCCAACGTAGGTGTTCAACACCCACATGGCCGCGCGCCAATTACGTAAGAAAATGGCGCGCGGATTACCAATCACATTCCAGAATTTTGTTATTGATATGATTATAAGGAAAAATTAGCCCAAAGGAGGAATTTTGATCTCGGGAGGTTTTAAATTATACAGGGCTCAGATTGTGTGGAAGTGTCTTGCAAGAGCACCCCAAGAGCAGGAGCCCACAACCCTGCAAGAGATGATTTAATTTGCACCGTAAGATCATCCGAGTTAGAAGTGACGTTATTGCAGGTTAGATTGGGAGACAGGGGTCATTGGCACGGAAAACCGACAAATAGGTAACAAGTTGTAAAGAGGGTGGTAACAAGGAGAAAATATGTGCTTAAGATGACGGGAAATAGTAGCCTTCGTGGCAGATGCTAGAAAGGGAAGAGTAAGGGGTGACTTTGGGCGCGCGCACAGCGCGTGGAGAGAGAGAATGCCCCCTCTCCACGTGATTCGCGCGCGCCCAAAGTGTCCCCTTCCTCTCCCCTTTAAAATGATAACTGTCCCTTTTCAGTCAGTCGAGTCGGCCAGCTAATCTCAAAGACAAGGTCTGCGACAACTGCGAGACTGAAGCGAGCGAACGAGCCTCTTCCCAAGCGCCTCTCGGCTTGCATTACTTCCGCTCGCTCGGGTGATTTGCTCGTCCGTTCGACTACCCAGAGAGGGACTTCTAGCAATCTATTTCCTGTTTTTAACGCTTGCCCCGCAGGCTAGGGAAACAGTAGTCTCTTAGCTACACAGCCGTTTCCAGGGTCGTCACGCAACGCTGAAAGACAAGGAAACGTTCGACGCATAGGAAAATTCGGAACAGTTTGGGAAACAAGTAAAGAAGGCTAAATCATGTATTTTTGTACAATATTTCGCTTACAGAATCCGTCATTGATGGAGTGAGAAACGAGATTAAAGTGGCTTCGACGGAACACTCATCCCTTAGCAACATAGATCAACACTGTCATGTCTTTCTTTTGATTTACTCAACAAAGTCAATGTTTTCAAAGGGTCTTCAAACAAACCGGCAAAAGAACAATGCAATTGAAACTCAGAAACAGTTTTCAATAATGATATTTCCATATCATACTCAGATGGTGAACTGGAGCGACAATAAAAATTGAAGACTAAACTTATTAAAAGCTTAAAAGCACGGGCACCCTGGGTAGATCAAAACTTCGCTAAAAGAGCATAATCACTTGCAAACAATTTGTTTCGAAATGCTCACGTTTTTGGCCTCTTTCTGTTGTTTCACTTGCAAAGGCTCACAAGTGCTAAAAGAAAATTGTAAAAGAAATGGCAACACCGGAAAATACTACTCAATCCGCCTTGGCAGTAAGGGGAATTCTACATAGGGCTTTCGAGTCCTATCAGGTGGCCCGACGGCTATGCCATGCTGACGAGTCCTAACAAGGACGAAACAGCTGTCCATGGCTGCCACTGCCAGGGTGATATGGCTGTGCGCATGCGTAAGGTACTGGCCAGACCGCGGGGTTGGTGTTAGAGTGTGTTTCTTGCTTTTTTCGTGCTTTTAATCAATAACAGTTTATTTGAAGAGTCACAAGTGAGAATTTGTTTTACCTTTTACCCTTTAATGGAGCAGTGTCGAGAGGATTTGGACTTTTTTTGGTCAAAAGAATGCTACAATACCTTCACTTATTTACAAAATAATACTATAACACCATACACCACTTTCATAATGGCGGCGGATTTATTTATTCTTTTATATGTATGTTAATTAGCCTCACCGGCCTCGTTGGCGTGTGCAAAATTCAAAAAAATTTTTACTCTAAAACGAGGCCGGTGAGGCTAATTAACATACATATAAAAGAATAAATAAATCCGCCGCCATTATGAAAGTGGTGTATGAGAACAGAATTCTTGAAAGAGAAACAAGACATGGTCTGTTGTAGCCCATTTTGGAAACGAAAATGTGCGAACTTGAAAAAAGTTAGGCTAACTTTTTTCAAGTTGAAATTGATTTCGACCCAGTCCGTCTTTAGACACTCATTACACAGTTTTTACAATTCAATACGACATTTTATTAATTCCTTCAACTTGGTTTTTCAACATTAATTTACAATATGATATAAAGCCAAACCTGATAAATGACAATATTTATATTATACATAATAGGTTATACTTTATTATAAAATCAATAAAACAAACTGCAATATCAAACCTAAGAAAGTACAATATTATTATATTATAATGATACATTATATATTATTAGATATGATACATCAATGCGGAAACACTGGCAGTATAGATTGCGTTTTACATTCCTCTTTGTAAACTTTATTCATAATACGATCAGCAAAACAATATTACATATACAACTACAGTAAAACATGATTACATATGCTTCACATACATGCTAAATATAAATATTGTTTACTACAACGCTAAAGGTTAGATACGTACATGCACACAAACTTTATTTCACCTCAGATTAACAGGGTAGCCGGAATGAGAAATATCTCCCGCGAGAAAATATATTCTATACAAGCACAGATGCGTAGACACTGAACTCTCTGATGTTACTAGAGTTTTAAGTTCAATTTCTTCGCTATACCTTGACAACAGTAATGGATCATTCGAAAATGAGAATAGTAGAGTGAAAAACATCTTGACTTAATTAAAATCAGAAAAAAAAAATTAAAAGGGAGAATTTGATCTGACAAGCGGCTTCATATCATACACCGAATGCAAATATGGCGGACCACTCGGCCGGCCTGGGTCTAGTTGCGCGAAAGCGAGGCTAGTCAGGCATCTTCGCTTGTGCCAAACTATTTTCAACTCGTGGTAAATATCGAGAACAGTTATATTTTACTCTTCCTTTACTGAAAATGATTCCTAACCAGCGATTCCTATGTTTCATTGTTAACGCGCGCAAATTTTTATATAGACACAATACTCCTTTATAATACATGAAAGAGTTGACTAACAGAAACACACTTCAAAATCTACAGTGTAACATAAACGTTATTACACTTAATCAGTGTTGTTACCTAACGAGCGTACACAATTAAATCGTACATAAACATTATCGTCCCTCCCTTAATTCATTTATCAGTTATTTGCTAACGCGCGCACTCTTAATACCTATTTAAACATTATTCCTTCTTAATTCCTGCTTCAGTTATTTAATACTTATGAACTAAAAACATATCTTTTTTAATGCGCTATTAATTTAAATTAGTTGACTTAATCTTTTTTTTACTAGTTTTTACGTGCCTAATTTTTAATTAGTTTTTACCTTTTTAACAAAAGATGTAAAGCGCTATATAAGTGTTATTATAATTATTATTATTATTATTATCATTATTATTTTAAACATTATTATCCCTTCTTAATTCATGTAACACTTGCTTGCAAACACGTGCACACTCTACTACTTATACAAACATTACCCTTCTCAATTTGTGTATCGGTTTTTTTATAACACGCGCATTCTTAATACGTATATAAATATTATTATCCCTTCTAAATTCATGTATCAGATATTTGCTATCACGCGCTCAATCCTTATACTTATATAAACATTATATTATCTTTCTCAATTCATGTATCAGTTGTTTGATAACACACATACTCTAAATACTTATATAAATATTATTACCCCTTCTTAATTCATGTATCAGATATTTGCTATCACGCGCTCACTCCTTATACTTATATAAACATTATAATATCTTCTTAATTCATGTATCAGTTGTTTGCTAACACGCGCACTCTTAATACTTATATAAATATTAGAGCAGTTTTCAATTGAGTGTAGTAAAACCAAAACCAAAGTAATTACTCTGACCAATCACAGCAGTCGTAAACAATCCAATGAACCAATAAGAGCTCGAAGCAATTACATGTCGGCGGCGCCAAGTGGGGGGAAAACGCGTGCGAGCGAGTCACTATTGATTTTGGTTTTACTTCTGATTCGGTCGAGAAAGTGGCGCGAGATTTTTTAGCCAATCACCCGCAATCTTTTGATTCTTATTTAACAGTATACCTTTTTAATTCATTTACCAGTCGTTTACTAACACGCGCACACCCTTAAGTCTTATATAAAAACTATTATTCCTTCTTTAGTAAATTGTTAGTTGTTTACTTCCTTGCACATACTTGTTGTAATTGTTATATAAATATGTTTTCTTCTATAAATTATAAATTTGTCAGTTGTTTGCTAAAACGCGGACATTCCTTATTCTCATATGAGCACTGTCATCCCTGAAATTTATGTATCGGCTATTTGCTGAAACGCGCAGACTCTTAATCATTATGTAAACATCAATATACCTACCACTCCTAATTCTTAGACAATCACGATGAATTCTTCTTGATTCATAAGTATCAGTTGTTTGCTACCACGCGCATACTCTTAATTCTTAGACTAATACACGCGCACACTCTTATTTATAAAGGTATGATCCGTTTGTGCAACAAATTAATTATCGTCAAATCTGTTACTTACTTTTTAAAGTTGAAATACTATTATCAAAATTCTCCCTTTATTTTGTAAATTTGTCTAAAAAATTTGATGTTGAGCCAAGATCAACTTATAAATGAATGTAAGCCGACAATATTAGCTTCGAAAAAATGACCAGCACACAAAGAAGACGGTTATAATTCTCCCGAGTTTGATTAGCTTGCCCCCTGAAAACTCACGTGGGTAATAAGCAAACTAATACGGGGGATACCGTGAATGAGGCCTATTCACTAAAGAATGCTGTTTGGGACAGCATGTGCTAATGCATACATTTTAAATTGCCCATAACCTTTAAGTAATGATCCGCATAAGAAGGATAGCGCCAACGGCAATGGAATGTCAAACACGATGGAATGTCAAGAATTTTCATTGTTAAAACCAGTGATCTCATTGGCCTAGACTCAAAAACCGCTAAAAAGTTAAGGTTCAAGGTGCATTTTGTCTAATTTTTTTAAGGTTTCAAGTAATTCGAGACCCAATCGCACAACATACAATTTTTAAAAGAAATTGTATTTGGGGAACTTTATTAAAGAAGCAAAATTATTAGCTATTGTCTTCTGCTATTCTGATTGGTTAAGCACGAACATTTCCTAAAATGTATTTGACGCAAATGGATTTTCTTTATTTTTATAATGAAATATAATTATTAACCATCAGGTCCTCCTCTATTCTTGAAATCAAAGATATTCTATGTGGGAAAGAGCCAATGCCGCAGAACAATGAAGTTTGCTATCGTTCTTATGTGGAACAATACTTAAATACATATTTTCAGTTTCAGAATCAACTCTATGTACATTAAATATTTGAATGGTAAAATATTTCTTGTTTTGAACGTCGCGTTAGTGAGTTATGGAGATTTGAATTTACAACATACTAATTAAATGACGTCAACCCAGTATTCATTTATTATACAACAACTTGTTTTCACCTCCAAGTAATATTTTTTTACGAATCAATTCACTATCCACAGTTTATATTCAGTAGTTCTCAAATTGATTATCATTTAGCTGTATACTGCGCATTGCAAATTGAAGTTAAAATAATGGCAAAGTCCTGAATTGACGTCATCAAATTAACATTTTGTAAATTCAAATCTCTATAGCTCACTAACGCGACATGCAAAACAAGACATTTACTATTCAACCATTCAATGCTCATAGAGGTGATTCTGATGTATTTAAGAGTCAGGTGCACCTTTAAGAGTTATGGGTACTTTAAAGCAGCTCTGTTACGACTTAGATTAGTTACTCAGATTACTTTAAAACTTTATCAGAAGCATGCAACAGGAACAGCTGGTGGTCCATAACCCGATCCCGATCATGGGTCGTCCATATCATCTGATGAGACTAAAGACCCTTTCGTGGAGTTTCCAAGGCGTTTTGGAGTCACTTGAAATAGCTGAAAAATGCATAGTATATTTAACATTAAGACTGCAATCTCGTGGTTTCTTACCGTGATGCCGGAGTATTTAAATAAATTTAAAACGCGAGTTTTCGCCGGATGTGTTTAAGAGAAACCCCAAAAAGGGACCAGAATTGTGTTTTTGTGGGGCGTTGTCCTCTAATTTTTAATCCCATTGAGGTACTCGATCGGCGATAGATTTAAACCTCCTACTCATCGGTAACAAACACGCATTTCGACCCCTAAAAGGTGCGTGGTTCACCTCCGGCACTTGTTTACCTGAATGGCAATAGTGGAGGCTTAAATCCAAGAATCAAATTCATAAAAACCGAGCAAGAGAAATCAAACACAGGTAAACATATATTCAAGCCACAATGTCCATAACAATAATTTACTTCTACTTTCGTTTTGTGCCTTATCATTGTTCTTAGAGCGCATTCTCAGGACGGTCTATCAATCTCCTGGAAGTACTCCTGAAAAGTTAGTTTTGATGCGGGACTGCGAGCTTCCCGCTCCGATGTAAAACATCTATACCCAATTTCAGATTAAAAGACAAAACATACCCATGGGTTCGAAATACTGAGAGATGACGGAATTCACCAGAATTCCTGCACCCCACTTTGTAGTTTCAGTTCTGGGTAATTGAATGCCTAGGGTTTATAATGAGCGTAAACACAAAAAGTGTACGATCAGTTTAATATCTATTTTCTCCAAAACGACGTTGAGCAAGTGAGCCCACGTAATAACAAACGTTTAGAAGACTGAAATTATTATGGTCCTGGAGATGTACCTGTGATGTGATTGCTTCGTTTCACTAGTTTCCCTTTTTCCTTCCCTTCATGGTGAAAACCCCAATCTATGACAGAAATGTATATTACTAGAAGTAATCACAGATTAAAGTGCGTCTCCTTAGGTACCTCGTTGTGACATGGCATTCGCGTTTCAGGCATGTTTCTGGTTCTGTGACGTTTCAAGATGGCGCAGATTTGGTGCCGACACTTTTCTCGATTCGTTCCGCCTAGACGACGCGCTAAGCATGCTGGATACTATTGTGACGTTTCAAGATGGCGCAGATTTGGTACCGACACTTTTCTCGATTCGTTCCGCCTAGCCGACAAGATTAGGAAGCGTCTCCTTCGTCGACGCAATAATTAATTCTCCATAAAGAGTAAGGCAACATAATTCAATTGAGCTCTCCTCGCCTATAAAATGATCAGCAGAGTTGCATGTCGGTCTGTAGTAACGATAATTCTTAGTCTTTTGATTAAGTTTGTTGTTTGAAAACTTCCCTCCATACTCCCCTCAGAAATCAACCTATAACATTACAACAATACTACATATTAACAACTAATTTTGTTAACGCCAGCAAAGCAAAAACGTAGACTGAATTTACAACAGATTTTCTCGCTTTTCCTTCCGTGAATTTTTCTAAAACTTTGCAAATTTTCAGATACAAACGCTCCTTTTCACGTATTTTTTTGAGGAAAAAATATATTCCAAATTTAGTTTAATAACGAAATGTACGAAATTGCGTGTTAATGGGAAAACCGTGTCAACGACCCTATGATTTTTACCTTGATAAATGTTGTCCGTATCTATTACCAAAACTGTAGTTGCCATTCTCTAGGTGTTGTTTCCGTGGCAATGATAACTGATAAATAAGTATAAAGACGTTGGAATCCTCAGTTAGTGTATGTGCTTTTACTAATACCCTACGGAGCCACCTTGAATTTAAACTCTCGTCAGATATCGATTCTCTGTTTCGTTTAATCCTAGCTATATATAACATTTTTCCTGTGTTGGGCTTGAACGGATGAATGAACGAATAAGAAAAAATTAGGACATCTTTTTACCTAGCTGCAATAAATGTGTCGCCATTGGCTTCCCCTTGTAGCGGAATTGTCAGCGTATCCAGTCTAATAGGTTCTTGCCATCCCTGCAATTTGAACATTGCACAACTGTAAGATTAACATCGCAATAGATAAAAAACTACCCACTTTGGCCAATAAGCAACCAATCCAATGAACCAATCAGAGCTCGATTCAAATACAGTGTACATGCAGCCGGCGTCAAGCGCGGAAAAAATGCGTGTGAACAAGTCACAATTGGTTTTGGTTTGACTTCTGATTGGTTGAGAAAGTGGCGGAAAATATTTTAGCCAATCACAAAGCGTAGCAATGCAAAACCAAAGCAATAGCAAAATTACTTTCGACACTCATATGAAACTTAAACCGGACTTCCACTTTTCCTTTCTCGATCGTGAAAATTCCAAAACTTAACTGTGGTGGATTGTTGATGGACGTAAAACCCATTTTCTTTATAAGGAGCCTCCTGATATGTCTTCAATCAATGATTATCCGCAATTCTCTACAAATAAAACTGTTTAGAAGACAAAAGAACAGCATGAATGGAAAATTATTGATATTTTCTAATCAGTGTAATTATGAAGCACGTAATATGTGCTAAAAAATTATCGCGCGTGTTGCGTATATGTTCTCGTGCCGTTACAGGCGTCGCGCGAACACAAAAAATGAAAAGATTAGGACGTATATATACATACCTAGCTACAATTAGTCACCACTTGTTTTCTCTTGTAGCGGAATTGTCAGCATCTGCAGTTTAATAGGTTCCTGGCATCTCTAAAAAATGCAAGATTTAAACATTGTAAAACTGTAAGATTAACATTACAATTGGTAAATATTACCTAACGCCCTATTTTACTCGCGCGTTGCGGCCCAAGTTTATTTTTTATTCTCTTATTGTGAAGCGGTTTTTACTCGAATGTCGTGTAAGTGGCCCTTAACAGTTAGGACGTATATTTACCTAGCTGCAATTAGTATCTTGCGATTGCCTTTCCCTTGTAGCAGATTGAATTGTCAGCATCTGCAGTTTAATAGGCTCCTGGCATGGCATCCCTGAGAACTGCAATATTTGAACACTTCAAAACTGTAAAATTAGCGGATGCACAAGAAATGAAAAAGTTAGTATCTTGCCATTGGCTTGCCCTTGCAGCGGATATGTCAGCATCTCCAGTCTAATAGGCTCCTGGCAACGTCAGAACTGCAAGATTTAAACATTGCAAAACTGTGAGATTTGCAATTGGTAAATATTACCTAGTGCCCTATTTTACTAGCGCATTGCGGCCCAAATTTATTTACTAATCTGGGATTATAGAGCGGTTTTCTCTCGAATTTCGTGTAAGTGGCTATAATATGTGCTTAAAAATTATCGCGCGCGTGTTGCGTGTATGTGCTCGCGCAGTTACAGGCGTTGCGCGCGCACATAAAAATGAAAACATAAGGACGTATATATACCTAGCTGCAATTAGTATCTCGCCATTGGCTTGCCCTTGTAGCGGAATTGTCAGCATCCCCGGTCAAATATGTTCCTGGCATCCTGAGAACTGCAAGATTTTAACATTGCAAAACTGTAAGATTAACATTGCAGAACCTTATTTTACTCGCGCATTGCGGCCCAAGTGTATTCATTAATCTGACATTATAGAGCGGTTTTCACTGGAGGTCCTGGAGTGTCGTAACTACTCTGGCCAATAAAAATAGAAGTAAACAATCCAATAAAGCAATCACAGCTCGAGGCAAATAATACATGCAGCCGGCGCCAAGCGCGAGAAACGCGAGGGAGCAAGTCAGGATTGGTTTCGGTTGCACCTCCGATTGGTTGAGAAAGTGATGGAGGATATTTTAGCCAATCACAAAGCGTAGCACTGCAAGACCAAAGCACTAGCAAAATTACTTTTGATACTCAATTGAAAACCGCACTATCACTTTTCATTTCTCAATCGTAAAACCTCCACAGGTTTTCCAAGACTTACCTTTTAGTTAGTTGCCCTTTGTGTTGAGCGATGGATTGTTGGTGGACTTGAAACCCATTGTCTTCATAACGAGCCTCCTGCAGATGTCTTCAATCAATAATTACTTGCAATTCTCTACAAATAAAACTGTTTACAAGACAAAAGAGCAGCATGAATGGAAAATCAATAGTAATATGAAAGAGAATTTCCTAATCAATGTAATTATGAAGCATGTAAGAGGCTATAATATATGCTTAAATATCATCGCGCGCGCGTTGCTCGCGCAGTTGCAGGCGTCGCGTACACGCATTCTCTCTCTCTCTCTCTCTCTCTCTCTCTCTCACGCACACATACATACACACCACAGAAACACACAAGTAGTGCCATGAACAGAAATTACAACAATTAGTTACATAAACAATAAATTAACAGGATAAAGAAAATAAGGAGGATTCTGATAAAGTAGCAAGAGACTTTAGTGTTTAAAGCAGGATGGAGTCTTGTAGTTATTTGTCCGCGCTTGTAAATAACATGGAAGACATCAGCGAGATTCCCCAGAAAGATGATGACGTGATGCCAGCGACGACTCTAACAGCAATATTGGGTGTCTCTCGCTCTTCTGAGTGTGCCTCGGAGTTGCGTTAAAACCATAACGCGAAAGGTGCTCCGTGTGTTGAAAAAAATGATTTTACATTGAAATGAAGCTGTTGGGAAATCGATTGCTGCAAGCGCATGCGTGAAATGAAGATTGCACTTCGAGAAGATGAAGGTAAATGAGTTGTTTGGTGCTCGAAAGCAAATGATTACATAAAACCGTAAAATTACGAGACAATGGGCGTGTAATTATGATCAACCGTTTCAAGGCTTATGGCAAACGCTGTTGTTGCTCCAAATTAATAAATACAAATTCTATGCCAAGATATATTATTTAAAAGCTATTGATGGGTGTATTCCTTACATTATAGCAGCATGTATACATTTATAGCGTTTATAAAGGAAGTTATCATGGTGACTTCATAGAAATGAGTAACTGAAAACAATAATGATAACATCAAATGTGTTTAATAAGTTTATCCCAAAACTGTAGCTTATTTTACTGCTCTGTGCATTGGTTAATGCCATATGTCTTTGACTATGGATGTATTGGACAGTTGTAGCGGAGCTCTCGCGGAGCTCCATACTCATAGAACTATGCCCGCCATTTTTCAAGGTCATGACTAGCGGAAGGCTTCGCGGGCGCGACGTCGTGCAGGGTTAGATCGCGGGCGCGACGTCGCGTAGGGCTAGATCGCGGGCGCATACGAGGTCGTTTAACATGCGCGTACGACGTCGCGCAAGTGCTTCAAAACCGTAGATTCATCTTATCAGGTCTTATCTGAGTAATAACACATTTAAAATATTCAAAATGGAAAAAAATAAAGCTTTAAAGAATACTCAGAACCCGCTTTAGTGGAAAAAGTAAAGCTTTAAGGGATAAAATCTTGCATCGAGGAGGTAATATTATTCTGTAATCAAACAATTTTAGTGGCAAAAATTCATACAAATCTACAAAATATTGGCCAAGTTATGGTATCATGTGATAGTTGTTACTTTTTGACCTGGATCGTCGTAGAAGACGACGATCTGACACCATTGCAATTCCATGCCGGATGATTAATGAAGATCAAGGGACCGGATGGTCAAAACGATGAATGCACTCAGATAGATTGCATACAGATGGTGGATGAAGCACATGCACATAACGGTAAATTTAGCTGGATTGCATACGAAGATGAAACTATGAGGTAGAATGATTGTAAACAGGCGAATAATAGTCTAAATAAAAAGAATTGCATAATGCGGTGAAGTTACGAGACGGATAAACGAATACGCAGCCGTGTGCCGGAAAAGCCGTATCGACATGAATTGCACGCACAAGATGATAAATCAGACTAGTGATGCAATGATTTTAAGTGGCATATCGTGAAATTTTCCTCGAGTAACTTGATTTTTCTTATTATAAAGGGCTCGTGTGTATACACATAAAAACAAGCATCTCGGGCCTTTATAACTTTGGTACCATCGAAGGTGTTCCGAATATTTCCGACAGTTTTGTTTTACAATTTACGGATATTGTTATTGTGATCAATTTCTGAGTTTTCCGAATTTTTTCGAAGACTCGCGACAATTTACCGAAGGTGTTCCGAAAATTTCCGATGATTGTCCTAAGGTCATTTTGGTCGAAGATTATCGAGGACTTCGAAAGATTATCCAGGAAGATGCGACGATATTTCGACTATTTGTAGTTCAGAACACTAGCTAGTTCAATATACGACGCCGTTAAACTACAGGTGAATACAACCCGTGAAATACCACAAGAACTTGATCTTTGCCACAGTATTAAAACCCGTGTCCCGCCGGAGCAAATTTATGTATGTAAGGGCCTGTCCCCTCGGTAACGCTTCTCCCTGGGTCAGTTCCCAGAGGACTAAGTCACTAGCAACCAGCTCAGAGTGTCGTATGCAGTGTCCAGCCAGTCGGAATCTTCTTCTTCTGCTGTTGACGGAGAGACTAGGCAGATCACCATAGATGACTTTGCTTCTGACCCTATCCTTCCATGAGACATTGAGGACCATCCTGAGTATGCGAGTGTAGCAGCCGTCAAGCCGGGCCTTTTGCTCTATTGTGAACGTCCATGCCTTCGAGTCGTAGTCTGTTCACAGACTTTTCCTTTTGAGCCGAGCGCGCGAGTGCCCTAGGGGCTCGTGCTCGCGCTACGCGCTCGAACTCGCACGCGTTCGCTTCGCTCACGCTGGGCTAAAAATAAATCGGTCTGTAGACAGACTATTCGAGTCGTAAAGTAAAATGTGATCCACCGAAGTTCCGAATTAATATAGTTCTTTTGAGGTGTTTCTGCATGGTGGATTTGCAGATGTTCTTGAGGTCGTGGAGTGCTCTCCTGGCTTGTGCTTTCTTTGCCCGGATGTCTTCCTCGGTGGAGCTGATATAGGAGCAAAGGTACTTAAAGTCCTTTTGACAGCAAGAGATAAACCATCTTTGGTGACGATCTTGACTTCCGCCTTGATGTTGAAGCTCGTGACCTCCGTTTTCTTAGCGTTGAGCCATAGACCCATCTTCTTGTATTCTCCCTCCACGCTAAACAGCAAAGTCCGTGCCTTCTCAACTGAGTCTGACACAAGCGCAATTTCACCGGCGAAGTCGAAGTCAGTCTGGACCACAAGACCGACTCTTCTGTTTTTCCTAGGGATGATTTTGAACCTTGTTTCCTTTTAATAACCAGTCACATACCAAAATCAATTATGCTTATGAAGCAATGGTAATATTGAATAAAATAAAAATAATTACTGATAATAGGAGTAAACCATAGTAAAAAAGTTAAAGAGTTGGAGAAAGAGAAAATACGTCGTGAAGGCACAAGCACTTAGCTTTAGTGAATGTAAAACTCAAGAGACGGTTAAAGAAGTCGGCAAGTGAGCTATATATAGTGTAGACCACGTGTTGCACTGGCCATGAAACTAAGAACAGACAGCGCCAACCAGCACTCCACCAATTCCTCTTAACCCGTCACGGAAGGACATCTTATTTCAGAACTGATCTTGCCTGTCTTGCGGGCTTGTACTAAAACCATGTAGTAAAACCAGATGCTGGAGAACTACGATACAAAAACATGGAACACCGGAACAACCCAGAACACCTAAATTAGGGTTTAGGTTAGCTGTTGATTAGGGTGAAGGTTAGCCGTTATATACGGGTTTTCGGGCTGTTCCGGTGTTCCGGAGTTCCAATATTTCTGGCTTTGATTAGAGGCGCGCGTCATATCATTTACGAGACAGATGAGACTAGCCAGCATGAAGACTGCAGCACGCATCAAAAGTCCATCAAGGCTTCTCTGATTCATCTTAGCTCGAGTATTCCTTTATAAGCATCTCATGATCAACAATTTTTTAAAGCACTCTTCTTCTTGAGATGTCCTTTTAACTACTGCGTCGACCTACTGCGTCCTTCTACGAATAACAACAACAGCAAATTTGATTAAAAGAATAGTCAGAAACCATGTATACTAAAGCGTTTTCCTTCTGATCCTGTTTTAAAGTTCCTGGAGTCCATCTTGTTCAACACGAGCTTTACAAATCACCGTTCTTCATTTTTAAAACATGCAACCTGCAGACTAAAGAAAACGGAGTAAACAACGTTGGTAGAGTAATGCTAAACAGTTACCACTGACAAATCCACGGCCCTCATCTGAAGCAAATTCAGTATCAAAAACCTAGCAAACATATAATAATAATCACAAGCATCCAATAATTGTCTTAATGACTTTTACCCGGTAAAAACATATGAAGGCACAAGAGAAAGGACAATACTGAATGAAACTCTTATATTTCGGCTACATACAATACCCTTCATCAGGGAGCCTGCTTAAATAGGCGCCTGTTTGGAAACAGGTCGCAATTAATTAACTAGAAATCCTAGTTAAGAACTACGGAGCCGCAGAGAGCCACAGAACTGAAGAACTGCACCTGAGAACCATAGAAATGCAGAACTAAGACCTTTTTGTATCCATTCCAACATCTTATGACGGTTTCTTTTCCCACAACGGCCCCTTCCCGAGCTACAAAGGTCACTTTAAAGGCCCGTTTACACCGGCGATTTTTTGTGCAATTTTTGTCGCACTCGGTCGATGCAATTTTTGTCGCGCTCAAGTTGCATCTTCAAATCGCATGTGTAAACGGGCGGCGATTTCAGTGCGATTTGGGCGCAATTTGTCGCGCGATGCCGCAGAGGTTTCGACAAGTTCGAAATCTGATGCAATTTGGCGACGATTTTTGGGAAATCAAAGCAAATGTCGCACCTGAATCGCATAGAAAATCGCCGCTAGTTTACACTTGCGACAAAAGTTGCATTGGAGAGCGCGACAAAAATCGCATCAAAAATCGCACGTGTAAACGGGCCTTTAGACGTCCCGTCCTCTAAAGAACGTTCCATTCATTTGCTCTAATTTTCACCTCTCAACAAGGGCCAGTTGTCCACAAAGGCAACCGTCAGCAATCACATCCTTACACCTCCCAAAATAACCTCTCTGTAACGAACGCACTGGGTAAATAAATGATTAAAGAATAGTAACCGGAATGCAAACAAAAATTGGCGCTTTTTTGTTAATCTTACCGCCAGTCGTAGTGTACTTTGATTATGGCGCTTGTTTAAGGAAACGTTTACACGGGCAGACTGGTGTATGCATGCATGGGCACGACATTCAACGCAAATTAATTGTGAGATATACATTGCGGAGTAGAATCCCTATCACTCGAAACCCCTATCACTCGAGCTCAGTCCTTCTGCTTTACTCTCTTACAAAATTTTTCTATTCACCAACCATGCAGGATACCCAATTTTAGACAAAACAAAAGCTGGATTCTATTCAGAGCTTTAAAATGGCTCTGTTAGGGGAATATATTCAGACTAAATGAAAGAAAACAATTTGGCAAAATTAACATTTGAGGCCAGTGATTTGCTCGTGTCGAAGTTACTGGTGAACTCCAGTGTAACTAATACCCTATTCACACCAATGCTTAAACATGTTTAAATGTTGTAAAGTTTAAACAGGTTTAGAAAAATACCTTCTTACTTCCCGTAATATTTAGAGTTAAATCTTTACTAAAAGAAACTTTTAACTATTGACTTTTATTACCATTCCAGGTTTTATGAGTCATAAACATTTCAAAACGTTCAAGATAGAGGCTAAAACGTAGTTAAACTAAACAACATTTAAACATGTTTAACCGTTGGTGTGAATGGGGAACTAGTCTCAAATTGACCCAGAAACGTTAGTTTGCTTTCTAGGGATTCACTTGTGTCTTCCTTTTGGCGTTGCAGAAACCTTTTATGTTTGAGTGACGATACTCATTATTTTTAATTTGGCATAGTTGACCTAAAAAGCACAATAATTTTGTGACAAACTCTCTCCCCGGCTTTAATTTTTCGTTAATTACCCCAATATATAGTGTGGATTTATCTGCAGCATAGGTGTATGAGTTGATTTCATACTGTTTTAAAGCTAAAGTATAACAATCGGCGCTTTGAAAGGACTAACGCGACAACTTTACTCGTAGTCTGCAATTACCAACCATAATTTTGACTCTATCCTACTGAAAATTAAAGAACTGATGCTTACGATACCAGGACAATGAAAGGTCTTTGACGAAATTTATCTTTTTCTTGCTATTCGACGTTGTTATTCAAAGTTCATCTTATGTCCAAAGGGCCAGGAGGTACAAGTCATGGAGGATTTTTTATAGAAACTAGAAAGACAAGAGGAGTTAAGATAAACACTATTTATAATTACTATTTCAGCGAAACTTTAATTTAGCGAGTTTAAAATTTTATTGAAATCTGTTGAGATTAAGTTCTTTTGCACAAAGCAACCTTTAGTCAATCATGAACATGTCCTCGTTAAAAATGGGAAAACTTCAAATTCTGTCAGAAGTTATTTCCAAGTTTTGGATTTACATGTAGTTACGAGGTGCAGACGTTACAACTTACAACGGACTCAGAATTAACGGGCTTGTCTTTTTAATAAATACGCGCGGAAAAAGCATGGCTTGTGCAAACGTTAAATTTAAGAACACGGTTCAACTCGTTACATTTACGCAAACTGCGCTCATAAAAATTACGCGACAGTGGAAATCCACCATTAAATGAAGTTGAAAATAACATTATCTTAGCTGTTATATGCCAAAATTGTTGTAAAACTCTCAAGTCGCCATGAATTAAATGAATTTCCCTTATTATATCATGTATTTGATGGTCTTTCTGTTAACTTTCAAGAACTTCCGGCATGCACTGCTCATAAAGTTCGAAAACTTTTACGCAGCTGTGGAGGCTTGGAGCTTTCGTCCTGGTCCTGTAAAACCTAGAAATAATGCAATGAAACTAATTTTAAAACAAATATTACCTTTAGAAAACAATGAGTAACGTTATAGAAATACAAACATCACTCAAGAGTCTCTCAGGAAGTTTTTACCTTATATAAATATTAAACTATAAACATTTTGATCGTAGCTCTTGTGGCCGCTTGCAGCATTCATTCTGATCGTTCAAAACCTATAAAATGCAAATAAAACTAATTTTAGGATAAATCATGATTAACTTTCATAAACTCAGAAAACGTTTTACATGTAACACTTGAAAGGCCACAAAGATGGCTACTCGGTAAGTTGTTACCTTGTATCACGGAAAATGTGCCTGCGAGGCAAATTGTTCTTCTCTTCTCATCTTTAGCGTACTGTGTGTAATACTTGTATGTAAGGTTTTCATTCTTCTTCAGCAATAACTTGCTTAAAATTTGAATCAGTATTGGAAGAAATTGTGAAATACGGACTGAACGGTGGTAAAAAAAAACTATGGAAAAATGCGCGAATTCCTCACGAGCGATCGACGGCTTGCGGCAACTCTTTCTTTTTTGTGATTGGTTGGACGAAATTACGGCGTCTTGCTATTGGTTGAATGATGACATACTGTCATTTGTCTCAGAACGTTATGGAAAAAAGTCCTTTGGGAATTGAAGTTTTTTCGACCGTTATGATGCTTTGATGTAAATTTGGCGATGTAATATTAAATGGAAATGTGATTACAGTCTAACCTGTGTTGTAAACGCGGACACCGTATTAAGCCTTCTATTTATAATCGAACGGTTAGCCAAACGGTCCCCAAATGATGATCCTATGTTTAAGCCCTGTCCGCTCGGGAGACGACAGTTTTAAAAATTTCAACTTGCGGACAAACTTGCATTGGGTAGCCAAACGTGCACAAAGTAGACATAAGTTTCAAACTCGAAAGTGTTATTTCATGAGTATTCAAGGTGAAGCGCATAATTTACACTTGGTTTTAGCGCCCTTTATGTGAGAGTCACGTTGTTGTATAAAACTTCCAATGGGAACTTTTTGTGTACTTCTGAAACAAATTTCCCACACCATTATATAAATATGCGTCTTCCCCCCTTGGCGTTAAATTGAGAAATCGATGAAAACTGTCTGAACAGTTTTGTCCGAAGTTGTAGCAGCCAAATCATACTGTGAAAAATGATCCAATGAAAAAGCTGAATGGGTAATTAATTGCGTGGTTTTGAAGGAAGTGTTAGCTTACTTTTGTCTTTCACTCCCCCATATTTCATAAACCCAAATGAATGCTTCCAGTGAGTCAGTTGGTTCATTAAGAGACTGAATAGAAACTTCAGCCGATGCGCTCTTAAATGTCGAGCAACCGCAGAAGTTGTTAGAAGATCTATAATACATAAGCTTTTCCAACAGACCACCTTGATGAGTGCATCCCGGCTAATCAGGTCAACATAGTTTGTATGGAAATTGAAAGGTTGGGATGAGAGGCGGAGGGGGGTGGGGGGGGGGGAGGGGAATGGAGTACCCCCTTTAAATTTTCGGTGGGTCTATGCGGCCCGGCAGGTTAAACTCTTTTCCATTTTTAGATTAAAATATGTGTTTTCTCTGCCCACTTTCAGTAAAAAAAAACAACTATAAAAGCAAGGGACACACTCGAACACCAATCCTGCGGTCTGGCCAGTACTTTACGCATGCGTACAGCCATATATCACCCTGGCAATGGCAGCCATGGACCATTCTCGACCCCAGAGCTCTTCTCTTTTGCGCATGACAGAGGGAGAGAAGGTCGGTCGCGCGGCCCAAAAAAAAAAAAAGACCGAGAGCTCTGAGGTCGAGAACGCAGCCATGGACAGCTGTTTCATCCTTATTAGGACTGATGTGTTGATGAAATAAGAAATAAGAAGACAAATTCGCCAAAAGTGATGGAAGCGAAGAAAATGTGAACTAAAGAGAGAAAGTAAAGGGTCAATGCAAAAACTCAAGTTCATCGTCATCATCATCATCATCATCAATCTTTATTTATACACGAAATCGTATCATATTTACATGGTCTTCCTAGGAGTCGTGTGAATTTACACTAGAGTACATTACCTGTAGAACTACTTAACTAAGAAAGATAAAGTACAATGAAAACTACGATCAAGGTTTCTTCAATTTATCAAACTACATTAAACTAAAAATTGAACACGTAAGAATAGAATGCTATAAAAACTTAAATGATCATTGTTTCATTATAATCTTTCACACATAAAGAGGTTTTAAAATCGTTCAAGTTGGGCCGCTGTCTGATCTCTTAGGGGATCTTGTTCCACAGAACAGATCCCCTGTAGTGTAAGCTACCTTTGGCGTATTCAGTTCTCGGTCTGGGAATGTAACAATTAGACTCAGAATTTCTAAGATTATGTGTGTGTATATTTGAAATATTGGTAAAAATCCGCCTCAAATACGATGGGGAAAGATTATCATGGATTTTATACATAATTACAGCCAACTGTTTTAGTCTTTGGTTTTCTAACCGTTCCCAGCCAAGCTCATCCAACAAATCACTCGAGCGAACCTCATAATTAGAAGGCAATTTAGATATTTAGACCGCCTGTCGCAAAATCAAATTCGATGAACTGTAATCCAATTTCACGATGCTTGTAATCCTGCATTTCATCCCCAAAATGAACTGTAATCCAACTCATGATGCTTGTAATCCTGCATTTCATCCCCAAAATGCTTGTGCTGTTTTGCTTTGTGGAAAAATTTTATCCAATTTTTTTATAGTTGCAGTAACATGGAAATTAGGATGGAAATTAGGAGTCAGGAGTCCTTCCATGTAGGGTTTTAAACATCATAATTGCTTTAGCGATAAGCCTCTGAATCCTTAAGTTCTTCCAATTTAATATTTGGAATAAATCCGTAGTATCAGAATCATAAGGAGCAGACAACAAAATACGAGACGCACGATTTTGAAGCTTCTGTAATTTGTCAGAGAGACCATTACCGCAGCTCAGTATCCCATACTATACTGCAGTAATCAAATGAGGCTTTACCAAACCATTAAAATTGTCCAAAAGAGTATAAAATGGTACAAAGTCTCTTATACGCTTTAGTGCACTCAAAGCCGAGGGTGTTTTCTTACAAATACTTTCCAGTTTAAATTGTTTACTTAGCCTAACGATTTAGAGTGATTTTATTTAGACCGTGAAACAGTATCTAGCAATTAATCAAAATTAGCCAAAATTAGTAAAAACTAAACAAAAGAAAACAATGAAATTAGTGTCTTATATAGTGCCTACTAGTGCTTACTAGCTTAGTGACTATTTCACGGTTTAAAGAAAATCACTCTAACTATCGGTTCGTGTTGTACAAGTCCAAGTCCAGTCCAGTCCAGTCCAGTCCAGTTCAGTCCAGTCCAGTCCCTCCCTTTACGGCCACTAAAGAGTGACAACTGACAAGTCAGGTCACGCACACTGATTCGAAGAATCGAGATCTGTCAGATCTAGTGCAAATACAGAAGTACATGTAGTAGCTAAAATGGTTGTCAACATTACTACCTTCAATTCGCGGTAGCAGTTCAGTGCCATCAGACCGTTCACTATGGGGAATGCTATGAAAATCGAAGGAGTCGAAGGACTTGAGATCAAAGAAGTCTTGGGTGAAGGAAGCTTCGGTGTAGTTTACAAAGCAAAGTGGCATGGCAATTTTGTTGCCGTAAAGCGACTCAAAGATGAAGTTGCTTGGGGCCATCCTAAAGCAGTGGAAGAGTTTAAGAGAGAATGCGCATTCCTTAGAAGATTAAAACATCCAAACATCGTGGAGATGTACGACGCGATCTTTCCGGAGGGCAACTTGCCGGTTCTTATAACAGAACTTCTGTTTTGCGATCTCTACGCATACTATAAAAATTCCAAAACGACACCTAAAGTTTCGCTTGACGAGACGATCAGAATCATGCTGGATGTCGGCGAAGGTTTGAAATTTTTACATGTCCGCGATGATCCTATCATTCACCGAGACATCAAATCACATAACATTCTATTGGACTCAAAACTGAGGGCTAAGATTGCGGATCTTGGTCAAGCCAAAGAATTCCCGGGGTTAGCGACTGCACGCCGAGTTTCTGCTACACCCGTACCGGGGAGTACGGTATATATGGCGCCAGAAACTTTTCCCAGCGGTCGTAATTTCCAAGCGACCTATCGTCTTGTTGATTACGGAGCAGAAATTGACATCTTCGCATTTGGTCTTGTTTTGCTTGAGCTGATAGTCGGCCATCCGCCATGTCCTAGGCCATTTTTAATGCCGTATACAAGAGGTAAGAGCGGGTACTTGGGGGATGGGGTGGCGGGGGAGGGGGGTTTTGCATCAATCAGCGGCTTACTGGGGATTTCCCAAATCTCCCTGGGTGTGGGACAAAATAATTCTCACAAACCCCACCCTCTAACGCACTACGGGATGCTTTTTATTGATTTTAGTGCATCTGATGTAATCCACCTATCAATGTTAAGCCCCAGGGTGGGGGGGGGGGGGGGGGTGACCCCAGGGGAATTTGAAAATTTTTGATAGGCAAATGTCAATTTCCCCTCCCTTGAGCAGCACTTTTGGGTCAAATTCCCGCCCTTGGGGTCCTTTTTTTTGTATCAGATGTGGCCATATTTAATATACAAGTTAATAATGTATTTCAGAAGAAAATAGAACAAAACTTTTATTTTGTGTTCTAATATCTTAGTATACTAGTGTATCCAAAAGATAGTAATTGCTGCGGTAAATTTGTTGTAATAATGCTGTTTTATCGTCTCACTGGTATTACAGAATTTTGTCTTTGGTTTTGTGAGGGGAAGCAAAGCAAATGTAAACGGGATGAATCAACAAAAACTCCAGCTGATATTAAGACTAATTTTGTTAATTCACGCATCAAGTTCTTGCAATGTCTGTAGAATATTGTTGAGCTAAGGACGCGTTCACCACGAGGTAGGTGTGAAAATTTAGGTTAACTATTGAGTTAAGTATGTTGCGTTACTAGCTAGCCGTATCATGTTTGCGTCTTCACGCGCTCAGCTCAGGTTTCACGTCTCCACGCGCTTAGCTCAGTTAGTCTCATTGACCACTGTCGGAGTGATTTCAAAATAAATGTCTTTTATCCCGTACAATCTTCGGAAATCTTTGCTATCCAAAGGTCCTATCGCCATGCCTCACAGTCCTCACTCAATTCGCAGTAGCCCTCGACAATTGAGTTCCGATTTCGACTGGGACATGTTGGACCAAAATATTACAAATCTCGCAGTGCATTCTGGCCCAAAATGTGTTCGTGGCACAGTGAATTCTGGTAAAAAGCCATCAATTCGAGATTTTTCGTAGCTTATATTTTTTTCTCATATATTTCTCTTAAATCCTGATTATGTTGCTGCTCACTCGCTGTGCTTGTTCCGCAGCAATGAAATCCCCAAGTTAATTAGCTTAATTGGTTGGTCTCTCACAAGGTCCTCATTACAATATCATCTCTCTCACCTGGTGTCAACTGCAATGCAAAAGACATCATAGTCAGTGCAGAACATATCAGCAACCCCTGCTGCAGGGCACAATGCAAAGCACAGACTTTGTACCAGTTGTGACAAGAGTCACACTGTATCCACAAGGTTGTATGGCCCTCCAGGCATGCATGCATGCAGATCAGGAAAGAAATTTACATGAATATGCGATGATATGCAAAACATGTTTTATTTCCACTAATGCAATAAGCAGAAGCATCATAAAAACACTTTTTATAAAACCAACTGATATGGCATTAAAAACAACCAATGGCCTTTTATAAAAATAGACTCAAGCGAATTGTCTTTCCAATTGTTAATTCTTTCATCCAAAAACAACGTGGAAAGAATGAAGAGCAGCATTTCTGATTCCCATGGACTTCTGGGTATTTTCCAAGATGGCAGAATTATCCAAGATGGGCCGGTTACACGTTTTCAGGCTCTCTCTGTTTTTTCAAAATGGCTGCTCTGTCAAATTTCCTTCCCTGGGTCATCAGGTATATGTCAAAATCCCAACCCACTGGTACCTGAGCCTTCGATGTCAATTTCCCGATGCATTGATTTCAGTATACCGTTTTTTTTTTTCACTTATATTCTTCTTGTTGTGAAATAATTAAGATATTCAAGATCAGTATCCATCTTATAAATGTAGAGTTAATTAGAAAGGGAAGTCATGTATATCATAAATAATATAAATAATAATTGTTACTCTATGTGGAGTAACATATATATGCACAAAGCTAAGAATAAACTGTCGATGATGTTTCAGGTATATATATATATATATATATATATATATATATATATATATATATATATATATATATATATGGCTTGCCTTTTTATAAACATCACTACATGTAGATTTCAAGAAACTTCATGTACATTCTTTTGGCTTTTTAGCAAAACATCTAAGTTGCAAGTATCTCAATAATTATTGTCTTGGTTATATGGAACCAAAGAAGACATCATGATTATTCTTGAAACAAGAACACACTGGAAAACCAAACAAAGATGCTTCCCTAATTTCTAGCATCATGTTGATGCCTAATCTCCATGCCAGTTATATTATTCAATACTTTGACAATACTTCGCCTTTTGTGACCAATACGAAACATATTAAAAAATTTAAAAAATGCTCTCTGGTTAAAAAGTTTAAAATTTACGAGCTTTTGATTGCTAATAACTCTGCAATCTTTGACAAATAATGAATGAAAAGTGCGAACATAGAAAAATATATGGTAATAATGTGAAGTAGAAAAATATACAATAAAAACAAAAAACTTTTAGGGGAATAGAATGCTCCCTCAATGCTAATACAAAGTTCATAAAAGAATCGAATATTGCCTTAGGTAATTGTTTCGAGTTATTGTCTGATAACTAACCAGAGAATGTTTTTTAAATTTTTTAATATGTCTTATATCCTGGTTACTCGTCCATTTTTAAACAATAAGAAACAGTGTTGTTTATCTCTCAAAACTAGCAACCAATCAAAATGTGCCTACCCTTCTCACAATAATCCCTGACATATCACCAGACAGCATTATAACACTCAGAATTCAGATGCTCTCTTGTCGGTGCCCACAGGGCCGGGGGTAATACCTCAGGACAGAGAGTGGCTGACACTTCAGACTAGGGTGTTGAATGGTGTTTCAAAATTTATGGGTCTCACAGCTTTGCTTTTTGAGTGGCCCGAGATCAGGTCTCTCAGAGGTTCAGTTTCACATTCTATAGAAGTCCAAAATTCTTTGGTTTGCAGGAAAAAATGCTTAAGGAGGCTCGAAAGGGTTTCTTACAGCTTATGTACATGTCAGAACAATTTCACATTAAAATTTTATGGTTTTAGTCTCTGAAACAAATTGTAGATAAGCTTATGACATGGTTGTTAAAGTTTCCTTCAAGACCATTTATGACGTCATATCTGTTGTCATGGTAACTATAACCCTCCAAAGAGATACCCCTCAAAAGTCAGTTTTTTAAATCTATCTTTAAAACTAACTCGGTGACCTATGTTTTTTATAAGCGTTTTTAAAAGTTTGCAATATTCCTCACCTCCTGTGTAAATTTGAAAAAAATCTGTATTGTGGAAATCGAGATAAATCGAAAAAGGCCTTTTAAAGATTTAAAAAAATTCCACTGTACAGTTTTTTTTCCAAAATGTCTCAAATGTTAGATAAAGTTGAATGCTACTTGCATGAAAAATTTCAACATAGGTCACCGAGCAAAGTTTTGAGATAAAGAGGAATATTTTATGCACGATTTATTTCCGGTTCGCGCGATTTTACGCAGTATTTTTATTTCCAGTGAGCTGCGCGCGCTACTTTTTGATAGGAAAATCAGCTGATGTATGCGTCAAAGCATGACGAGTGCACGTTGCGCGCGCACGCAGCTAAAAACCCTTTCGAGCCTCCTTAAGTCTCATGGCATCTTGCAAAGTTTTAAGAATTTACCATTCGTCACCCCCAACAGTGCCTTACCATGAGCACCTGACAAACTTTTTTCGAAGTTTTTATGATAACACCAGCTAATTCTTATAATAATATTATTATTTTCGTAACTGCGGATATGTGCGAAGCAATAAAGTGAATAAAATCTTTGTATTTTGTAACTTAAACTTTACACCCCTGTGATAAACATGAAGCGACAAGATTACATGCGATTGTGCTCAACTTTGCAAGGAGGCCTAGGTGTGCCTGTCAATTGAATTCATACTCTCTGATTGGCTGACTTGTAAAAAAGTTTGTTAGATGCTCACGGTAAGGGGTGAATGGACTGTAAGTGCAAGGATCGCTTTATATGCTGAATGGTACATAAAAACATTGATACGGTACATGTACAGGAGCAAATGTAGAATACTGTACCGGTACCTCGAAAGTTATCTCATCAGATAATTTTATCTCCATGTGAAGTGGGGATTTAAAACCTTAACCTCAGGCAAGTTGTGGTACTTCAAATCAATTCATGCTACAGAAAGTGAAGATTATTATGATTTATTTTTAACACATTTGTCTTATTTCAAACCCTGGGAATGGCGCGGGGGAGGGGGGGGGGGGGAGTACTCTGTGTATTTTTGGGTGGGGGTGTACTGCTGGGACTCTGAAACCCTTACCATATACCAGACCGATACTTAAGACCATGTTTGGCTGATTTTGCAACCCTATACTAGACGTAGACATCAAAATTCCTACGCAGTATCAGTAGACTTGCTTCTTTTAGAACTGTATCAATATTTATTTAGTGTTTTTAATGGAAAATCATCTGTCAACAATGTTGCCATGATCATTTTTATTTCCATTTAGGGAAGGCTCTTTCTCTTTTGAGTTTCGATTCCTATTCTATATGTAATTCTTCATACCACGGATCAGTTTCCCAGCAAATGATACCCTATTCTAGACCAAAACTTTCAGATTTCTATACCCTATCCCAGACTAAACTGCTTGAAAACCATACCCTTCACACTTGCACATACTCATATTGCTAATATATGAGTACTGCCCCCCCCCCCCCCCCCCTCCCCCTCCCCCCCGGGGGGAACGGTTGACACTTATGACCATAATTATAATTCCATACCAAATATATCAGGTTCTTTTGATATTTGCTAGGAGTATATCTAGCATAAATTTTAACAATGAAGAAAACAGTTGTCCCCTCAGAGAATGTGGGCTAGAAGTAGGTATTAGCCCTGGGCTCCCTGTGCCCCAAACACTTGCCCACCTACATATGTGGTGGGGGGGGGGGGGGGGGGGATCAATGGGGTGCCTAGTTTTAAAGTCTTGACAGTACATTGATATGATTTGCATGGCTGATGTATTTATTTTGTGGAAAGAAGGATGCGATTATTGATAATTCAGCCTCAAATTTTCTTTTGTACAGAAGGACATTTAGTCCCAGAGCATACCCGTAGACAGAAGGAACTCGGAGAGATGGGTACTCTTCACCCCCTTAGAGATATGGTCCTCCAGTGTCTTGAGAATGACCCTAGCAGAAGACCTACCATCAATCAAGTAATAAGGGGCCTGCAAAGAAACGACGGAAGCCAAAAGCGAATAGAGTTGAAAATAGCCCTTCTTGGAACCTCTGGAGTTGGTAAATCCCTCCTGATAAAGCGATATGTGGATGCGGACTTCCCCTTCGAACTTGTTAGGTCAACAATCGGTGTGGACCAGCAATCTGTGCCGCTGGAAATTGGAAATCAACTTGTAATACTCAGAATTGTTGACCCAGCAGGCCAAGAGAGATTTGACAGCATTGCGCCTGCGCTGTTCAGGGGTTCGCACGGTGCTTTCCTTGTGTATGACGTCAGTGAACCACGGAGTTTCGACGTGCTACCAAAGTACATTGAATTCATCGCGACTTTTTGCGGTGAAAATGTCAAAATAATGTTAATAGGGAACAAGACTGATCTGCAAAGGCGGGTTGAATTTGAACGCGCTCAAAACTACGCGGAGTTAAACGGAATGGAGCACCTTGAGGTTAGCGCTAAGACTCTTGATAACGTGGATGAAATGTTCGAACGTTTAGCGAGGAACATTTTAGAGTCGGTAGACGAAAGTGACATTCATATCCTTGAGAAAACATTATCTCGACAGCAGTCTCGAATTCATCTAACTGACGAAGACCAGAAAAAGAAAGGATGTAACTGTTAAGGCGCCTTCACATGACAAACTAAAATCCAGAGCCATCTGACAATTTAGAATACAAAATGAAGAAAGCAAGGCCGAGAAATGATATCATTGTAGAAACCAAGTTTTGGTTTATTACAAGATAATTGATATTGAAACTTACCATATTTCGGCTCTATTACAGAGTCATAGTCATGTAATGATATTTTACAAGAAGGCAACTTAAAGGCCCAGTATCACCCAAAATGCATTGCGCGCCCAATACCTCGACGATTGAATTTAACGCAGTCGAAAATTCCCGAAAGAGCCAATCACGAGCGAGCTCGTCGTGTCTTGTAATAAACCAAAACTTGGTTTCTACGATGATATCACTTATCGGCCTTGCTCTCTTCATTTTGTATAATAATAATAACTTTATTAACGTGTCTACCATGAGATAGCCGAGGGATAGACCCTCTACTAATAGGGGACACACAAACTAAAGTTTGCAAACTCGTTATCAAACTCCAAAAAGTTGGAATCTCGTGTTTTCACACGACAAACTTCCACACATCTCGACCTCGTTCTCGGGCTTTTTTCTTCTCGAGGGAGGAAAAGAGAGGACCCTGTCAAAAGAGTTTGTATATGCTGAAGTTGCAACCAACGGTCACACGTCAAATGTGACTGAGTTTACCAATTCAAAACCGCCAACATGTTCGCCAACTGTTGATTTCATGTTCACATGCACAAACTTCAGTTTGTCAACCGGCAGGTAGTTTGTCGTGTGCTCCATACTCCATCGAAAGGGTGGGGGGGGGGGGGGGGGGGGGGGGGGGGGGGGGAGAGAATGTTAAAATGATATTTTTCGCATAAGGAGGGACCCTCCCCTAGATCCGTTACTGTAGTTGCGTTATTTTAAACTACCGTAAAGACACAAGTGTATGAAAAGATAAACCCACTAACACAAATGGCGCACCAGAGCACTAGCTTCACAGGCGTTGTACGTGTAGGTGGACAGCATTTCTTGTTGGCTCCGCTCACAATTGCTATCGGGGAGTTTCCTTATCGTAGGGGAGTGGGGGTGGGGGTGGGGGTTGCATTATCGTGCAGTGGAATAGCCAGCCCTTTCACTTTAGTAATCGAACTCAAGACAAGTGGCTTAGTTACCCAGGCTTCGGAGTTGTAAAAGATCTTAGTGAGCTGGTAACAGACCTCAGTTGATAGATGATTTTAGAATATACCAGTGGATAGTGTTTACGCGCGCTCTGATTGATTATTCAAACTCGGGACATTATATGCCATTTACCTCCTGGTATTTCTCTCGCACGCGAGTTTTTTTTTCCATATTTGTCACACAAAAAGTGACTATTTTTGTTTTTTTGACTGGCCATTCACTTGGGTGCTGTATACTAAAAACAATTATTTACCTCAGTGTTGGTGAAGAGTGGTCGATGTTTACCGCCTCGCCGCGAATAAACACCACTATTCACCTCCACTTCGGTGTATAATTGCTAACTAAAACCTATAGAAGTGTATAAAAGTAGACTCTGACCATTTCCATTCTAAAGTGAAACCACGAGTTAATTTTTAATGTGGTTCAAGACTGGATGAAAACCTTTGGTTTGACTATTCAAATGAAAGGATAAAAGTCACTTTGCGTTTCACTCATGTGATAAAGTAAACTAGCTTTTCTTGTTTCCATTCAAAACGTTGATCTCCAGCCGTTTAAGGCGAATTTCTACTGTCGGATCATTTTCACATTTGTACGAAAGTAAATTTATATATTTTTACCTGGATTTTCGTGCTTGCGTAACTGTCAAAAGCCAGTTGGACCGCTATCAACTTTTTACGTTTTCACAAGACGTTCCGCATACATCGTGGCGTAGTCGAGGATTGCCCTCCGCCTTTTCTCCCTTTTTGGTGATATTATACTGGACGTTATATTAGATATTACGTTTTTATGGCGAGTGGGTTAAAGATGCCACGAGTTTAAGCTGTGTATAGCTTCTTGTTTTATTTATGCACGTAAAGCCAGTAGGAATCCAGTTCCACGTGGAGTAAGATGTAAATGTTGTAACACAATCATCATATCAAAAATCAGGTTATAACATGCAAAGGTGTTGTAAATAAAAAATATATATACAGCATCCCAAAACGGTTAAGGACTTTACGACCCTGGCCCAAAACATGCAGGCTCTACAGTTTTATCGCATTAGGCACCTTATCAGAGACGTCTGCATGCAACGCAAACGTCCAAAAATTAGAGGTTTAACTGAATGAAACCTATATAATGGCTCTACAGTGCTAACTATTTCTTGGTACATTTCTTTGCCGTTCTCTGCAAAAAAAAAAGTCAAATGATCAATTACTTATACACTGAGTACTGATTCAATAGAGAACTTAAACATAAAGGACAGCTAACGTTCTCTTCTCAATCTGAACTTGAACACTGTACATGATGAGTTAGTTCCTGTACAATTCCACCACATTATTTAAACTGAACGAGTTAGAATAAATGGGACGTCGTTTAAAAGAAAGTAAATTCGGTTACTTTTTATGACAATTTCCTTGGCGTTCTCATCACGTTTGCTTTTTTTGATAAAGGCCCTCCTTACTTCAGGATTTAGGGTAACCGTACCGGTTTAGTTCGGTACCGAAGCAAAGAACGTTACTTGCCATGAACTCTGTGCTGTATATCAGTATTTCTAGCTTCATTGGCACCTGTTCAAAATCTTGAGTCTAACATTATTAGCGTATATGTGCCAATAATGTTCCAATAATGTGCCAGCACAAGTAATGGCCGGCCAATATATATGTTGTACGAATACCATGGCGATCGAACGTTGAGGTACTTGGGCATGACTTTTTATGCTGAGGGGGACATTGGGGATTTGCGGTGTTGCGGTGTTGCTCATTTTTTTATGCGGTGTTGCGGTGAATAAAATCCCAGCTTGCGGTGTTGCGGTGATCTCAAACCCTACGGTGTGCGATGTTTGCGCTTTAAAGTCTGCGGTGTTCGGTGGAACGAAATTATCTGCGGTGTTGCCGTTTCCTGTTTAACCCTTGTCCGATCTAAATTTAGCCTCTATATGTTATTTATTCCGTACTTATTTATGAAAAGCACGTACCATTATGTTTAATTTGTAACAAAAAGCAGTCCAATACTGTCTAGTTAATCTTCAATACGCTGCCGGTCGCCAATCCTAAGCCTTTTTCATTTATAAGTAACTTGACAAAAATATATATTGCGGTGACGGTGTTTCGTCGACTTTTCTTGCGGTGACGCAATGTTCGGCAATTTTTTTTGCGGTGTTGCGGTGTTCAGAGCCCCCCAATGTCCCCCTCTATGCTGTGTATGAATTTTCTTTTACTAATTTCCAATACAGTAAAAACCCGCAAGTAAGAACCTAGTTTTTAAGAACCTGTTAGGCTAGAATTTGCCAGTTAGACCCCCTCTATACAAGAACCTGTTTGGCCTAAAATTTGAAACAGGTTCTTATTTTCTAAAATCTATATAAAACAAATGTGTACAGTACACTTGGGCAAACAAGAGTAGGTCAACATCTTGGATCCTCTTTGGAGACACAGGTGCCTTATTACCCCAATTGCAAATGCCAATGTTGAAAATCAAAACTGCTGAATACCACTAAATTCTATTACTGAGCTACAATGTAATTTTTTCTTCAGAAAATAAGAACCTATTTAAGAACCTAAATAGCCTAAATTTGTGCTAATTGCCATTTATGTAAGAACCTGTTTAGGCTAACTTAGGAAAATGCAGGTTATTACTTGCGGGTTTTTACTGTATGTTTCTAACTTCATTTCACCGTGCACGAGTGTTTCTTTCTGCAAACTCTTTGCACGATTTTTTCAAGCATTTGCTCAACCGTAAAAAAAATGAAATTTTTGTAGGGCAACAATTCTCCATTAATGGTTTATTGGTGGTTTGCAAGTCGGCCATGTTGGGGATCAGAACAATAAAATTTTCATCCATTAAAAATAATTCTCTGTTTCTATACAAACGATTTCTATGGTTTCTCACCACCAACATGCCTGCCGTGCACACAACCAATGCATGCTATACGTACAATGTTGACCATTGTTGTACAAGCAATGTGGCAGTGTTCGCCTATATGGTACGAGTCAAAAGCAGCATGACTTTTTCTTTGCGCGTGTTGTTTTCTTAGCTGACGAAGTGTTTATGCTACCAGACGTGGTAGCGACGGGGTCTCCGCTAACAGACGGTTCATTCGCTGCCATCAAGCTAATACTATCCGGGTCTTTCGTGATTCTCTTTCGCTTGGTCTGCTCCTTTGCGGTGATCCTAGCGGGAGATTCATAACACCGTGAAGAAGTGGAAGGCAACTGATGAACAGTTACAGAAGTGGCAGAAGCTCCAGCAGTCCCCAGGTCTCTCTGCTGCATTAACTGTTCTGTCAGCACAGAGAAAGTCTCGTCGATATTTACTCCGGTTTTAGCGCTTACCTCGATGTAAAACAGGTTGAATTCGTCCCGTACATGTTCAGCGGTTTCAACGTCGACCTCCCTGTCACTGCGCTCGCAGTCTGTTTTGTTTGCCACGAGAATAATAGGAATTTCATTGCCGCATTTCTCTCGCACCATAGACACCCACTGACGAACGCTCACGAGTGAATCCCACGAGGCAACGTCGAACACAACGGCCGCTCCATGAGCCCCACGATATAACTGCGGAAGAGAGCTTGTTACGTTAAACTGCCCCGATGAATCAACGATTTGAAGTAATACTGACTTGCCCTTGAGCTGAAATCTCGTGTTGTATTCCCCAATGCTAAAAGTCATGGGTCTTCTCTCTTGAAATGGAAGGTCAGATTGGACAAATTTTGTGGCAATGCTGGTCTTTCCTACTGCCGTGTCACCCACCAACACAATTTTGAACTCGTAGTCGTGTTTGTCAGCGGGTATGCGATGAATGATCTGTTTGCAATGAGGGCTGTTCTGTGATCGTTGAAATTCATTGTTGTTCTTGTACTCGCTCAGCTCGTTCACCAAATCAAGGGCTGTTGGACGGTCTTTTGGATCATCTTCAAGGCAGCGAAAGACGAGTTCCCGTAACGGGTGTTCTAGGTCTATTTCATGGAGGTCCTCGCTCCGACGCCAGTGTTCGCGGATTATTTCCCCACCTATAAACAAACAAATCGTATTTTCTTTCAGTGGCTGTTTTTGTTGACGTCAGTGAAATGTCACAAAAGTCTCAAAATTGAACCAGTTAAAAGTTCTTTTTGTTACAGATGTTTGTAAGACAACTTAACTTAAGGGCCCACTTAAGGTGGCTGAACACAGTTTCACTGTACCTTTGCGTCATTCATTGTCATTTTAAAACTACTAACGTCTGGGCACCCAAAATTGGTGAGGCATACGATTAAGCAACAAGCTATATATTTTGATATTTTTGTTGAGCTTTTAGGGTGTTGCCATGGCAACACGGTGGATTGTAAATCAGCCTGCAATATTTGGTTTCGTTTATTTTCAGAAAATCTAGTCGTTAGATTTTGTCCATCATTTGTCTCCAGTAAACTCGTAAAAATATTCGCGTGTTAACACTGGTCTCATGTAATTTTAACAGAGGGATCTTTCGTAATTTGTGGTTTAATATGTTTGCGTTTTGTAAAATTCTCCTCTGTTAGATTTCAAATTTCTGATGGCAGGTGAGTTCGGCATATTCGGAACTATTATTGTGCCAACTTTCGTGAAATTCTAACGAGTGGTTCCGTAGAAATCAGCACATTTCCGAGGAAAGTCGCTAAAATAACCAGTCACAATTTTTTGGTCAACTGCGCATGCGTTGCATTTGACTGGGTTCTCGATCCAAAGACAAAAACGACCAAAAAGGCAGTGTATTTCTTCAATGGTTCTATAAATTATCTATTGATTCAACAAGCATTTTTACGAATAATAAATTGTTTGATTTTAAGACGAAAAACAACACTTTCGCGATCCACGCTGAGCAAAATAAAATGATCACTGAATAGGTGCCACGTTTGTTTTTCTCAAAACTCTCAATTGCTGACTCACGTAAGCAGCTGAAATTGAAGAGCGCGTGCAAACTGTATTCAGCCACCTTAATGGAACTTAAGTGGGCACCAAGATGGCCGCTCAATACATCTTTACTAAAAAGTCTAATACTTGTTCGGCATATTTAAAAATATGTTTTTAAATGTTTCTGAATTTTGATACGACTTATGCATGGTTCAATTCCTACAGTTACCATCCCCTCCGGGCACACCTCCGGGGATCTACCATTTTTTTTTCACTTAGCGTCCTATTCCCCACCTCCGGGACACTCAACAGCAAGCTGCACCGTTTCTCAAGAATACAGAAATATTTATTATACTAGCTGTTTTTATCAAAAGAGAAGTGCTGCGAGTGTGTTGTGGTACGTTGGAATAGGGAACGCCATGAGTTGTCAAGTACCAAATTACAGGCTGAAATATGGTATATGTTGGCTTTGTTTATCCCAGATTATTTCTTAAACTTATTTATTCCAGAGCGTTGATTTTAGAAAAGTTGATGTCAACGGTGTTTTTAAGTGATCCTTATAAATATAGGAATAAATACCCTCAGATATTTGATCCCATATACCATGTTATGAGCTTGAAATTCAGTATACCATATATTAAAAGATCAACAACAAAAATGCTACAACAAAGTGGGTGTGTTTTTAATTTATTATAAAAATATATACACCCTGCAAGAAACGTTCTCCAACAAAAAGAAACTCAATAAAACTTGTATGTGGCACTGTAAGTCCATGATTAATTTGACTATAAATCATTCAATATGCTTGCTGTTCAATGTGAAAATAGATATAACTTCTAGAGTTCTCATCCTTTTAAAACTGAAACATAAATGTATAAAATATCCAACAATGTTAAAATGTTCAATGCTAAGTAGCTGTTTGGAATGTGGCATTATAAAGCCTTGTTAAGTTTTCATTAGCTTGAGTATACATTGGAAAGAGGACTTGATCAGGCAAGTAGTTCAAGGAAATCGTCTCTGCATCGGGTATAGAGCGGTCTTCAAAAGCTTTTAGATACATAGCATCGCCTTCGATTATAATTCGGTCGATAGTATGAGAGTTCCACGTAGAAATATCGCACGAATTAGCCCATAACAAAGCTGAAAGACTCATAAAAGCACACTGTCTTCCTCTAGAAATATCATTGAAACGATAATTACCTTGATGAATACTTCCACGGGCGGAAAAAACAGAATTAAGCATGATAAACTTTCAAACCTACCTTCTCGCGACGTGTGAAAACCTCGTGTTGGATTCCGCTGACCAGTAGGTATGCTGTCTCGTAAAATTCGTCCATCGCGACAAAGTCACTCCAAAAGATCGACTTTTCAATCAACTACCATCGCGAAAGTGGCGGGAATAGTGTGCTGCTCGCTCGCTAACGCTCGCTCGCAGCAATAAATCCACCGAACAGTTTACAAAATAGACATTGACTGGACTAGACTCGTATGGCTACAACGGATCAGGAGTCATGACTGCTCTCCCATTGTTTTTCTTCCTTGCTCGCGTTTCTTTGGCTTTCATCGCTCCTCTCCTGCGGTTGTTTCGTGTACTGAGGATGTGTTCTTCCCAACACTTCACATCATCCTGATCCACTGACAGGCAACACTTAGCGAGGTTTCTCGTCCCTGATTAACGTACTCGGCAGTAACGACAGTAACTTGTGGTAACCCTGCGGTAACCCAGCGGTAATCCTGCTGGTGAAGTTGGAGTAGCTTCGTCAAGTCAGTGACATAGACTTACCTTCAAATACAGGCTTTAACTTGGCCAAATTGTTTTCTTCCAGCCAATTACTAACAAATTGTAAGGATTTCCCAGCAAAGAAGTCCGCTTGTTGAGTTATGTCGTCCGCCATGTTGCTTCGACAAAATTTTCGCCCCATAATTCCTTGCGCACCTAGATTATCCCCACCCCATACCCCCGGGACAAGACTACTCGCAAAATTCCCCACCCCCGGGCCACAAGAGCCGAATTTGTCCCGGGGAGGATGGTAACTGTAGGAATTGAACCATGCATTAAGGTCGCGGGGGACAGGTTCCGCTCTAAAGTGGCAATTTAATGTAAATATTGTATTTAATGTTAATACTGTATACATAATATTAATAATTCTTATTCTAGTTTATCATCTTGTATCTTGTATTATAACTTATACTCATTTACTCATTTAGCTCTTTTACACAAGACCGTCTTTAATACTTAGCTTTTTAGAGTTTCAGGGTGTTTGACCGAATAAAGCTGAAATCGAAAGTACGCGTACGAGTGCTTCTGGCGTTCCAAGATTTTTATATTCAATTTTGGCAACGAAGGCTCTCTCTCCTCCGCAGAGGCTCCTATCAGTAAAGAACAGTAAAAGAGAAAATGGGAGCGCAATGAACGGGAGCGCAGGGAACGATGGGAAGAGCGAAAGAGAAAGAGAGTTCCCCGCCAACCCGTCCTCCTCTCTGAATTAACGATTTATCGTTAATTCTCAAATTGCTCTGAATTTACGATTATAGACCCTTTTAATAAATACCAGAATGCATCACATTCCGCTATCGACGTCAAATGTATTCTTTTGAATTGCAAGAGAATTCAAAAGAATATGTTTGACGTCATTAGCGGAAAATGATGCATCGTGGTATTTATTAAAAGTGTCTATAGTTAATTTAGAACACTGACAGTCTGAAAGGAATTCTGGGAAATCAGCATTTTTGTTGAAAAAGAACAATCCTTAGTGTTCGGACAGGACTCGAACCTACGTCCTCTACGACCCTTCGCTGACTTATCCTCTCTTCTAACCACTAGACCACCACGCTGCTGGTTGAGCAAACCTCAATTTTTTAACATAATAAAATTCATGCGCTTATTCTACACCCTGTAGTAAACCTATAAATCACTCAATTGAAAATAATTTTAGAAAGTAAATGGAAAAGCTTGATCACCAAACCTCAACAAAAAGCTAACCATTTGAAATCAGCGCTTAGGCCTAATCACTGTAGATCAATGATATTCTATGCAAGACTCAAATATCTTGCAGATTTAATTTCCCATCGCCTTGTTGTTCGGTGGTCTAGTGGTAAGAAGACGTTCCTAGTAGCGGTAGTTCCGGGTTCGAATCCCGCAGTCCAAATAACATGGTTTTTTTTATTTCTTCTTTTCTGAAATGTCCTGGGAAACAGTGTTCTAAATTAACTATAATGGTAAATTCGGAGCAATTTAAGAATTAACGATTATCGTTAATTCAGAGAGGAGATCATGTTGTCCCCGCGCGCTTTACTTTTTACCTCTACCCAGCCTCCGCGCGTTTTTTGCCAAGCGTGGAGCGTGACTACAACTAGGAGGCCTCTGTCTGCGGAGGAGAGAGCAACGAAGGTATTATTTATATTAAAGACCTAGCTGCTATCATGGGCTATTGATGATCGTCACTGGTTTGATTTTTAAGAAAACAAAATGCAATTTCTAGCCCGTTAAAATAGTGACAATATAAAATTAAAATTGTACTTTATGTATAAAATTCAGCCAAAACGGAAGCACTTTCACTTTAATATAAACAACAGCATATAAACTTTACCTTCGGTGCGTTGTTCCGATATTCGTACAGAAGGGTGTCCAATAATAACCTCCAACATCACCACACCAAAAGAAAACACATCTGCTTCAGTTCCATAAGTTATCGATCCTCTGCCAAACGTCTCAGACGTCATAGGAGCTCGATTCGCCAGCGTTCCCGGATTGGCGGTAGCAGCCATTTGTCCACCCGGAAAATACTTGGCGAATCCAAAATCCGCAATCTTTGCTTGTTTCGTTGTAGTTAACAGGATATTTTTGCACGCAAGATCGCGGTGAACAATTGGCCTTGGTAGTTCGTGAAGATATTTAAGTCCTTTTGCGACATCAAGCATTATGTTGACAGTATCACGAAAGGAAACCTTGGCTTTTTCTAGTGTTGATCTCTTAATGAATGTTTTCAAATCTTGGTCCAAGAGCTCGGTGATAATAATTATCGATTCGTCCCGCGATTTCGACGGCTTCTCGGGCAAGACCACTGTTAAATATTTTACAATATTAGGATGATCTAGTTCGCTTAGTATTTTCCATTCCTCGGTGTATTTCTTGGCTTCGGGCTTGTTCAAAATATACGGGTGAATTTTTTTCGCGGCCACTTTTGTATTTCTCCAGACTGCTCGGTGCACCACTGCATACGATCCTTCGCCGATTTCTGCGCCAAGAATCACTTCTTCTTTAGAAGAAGCGTTTCCCATCTTTGATCAAAGTTAAGCAAGTTCACTG